>JAECWR010000131.1:0-457500 GCA_018150935.1 Drosophila pruinosa | reverse complement strand
CAAAAACATCAAAAACATCAAAAACATCAAAAACATCAGAAACATCAAAAACATCAAAAACATCAAAAACATCAAAAACATCAAAAACATTAAAAACATCAAAAACATCATAAAAACATCAAAAACATTATAAAAACATCAAAAACATCAAAAACATTAAAAACATCAAAAACATCAAAAACCTCAAAAACATCAAAAACATCAAAAACATCAAAAACATCAAAAATATCAAAAACATCAAAAACATCAAAAACATCAAAAACATCAAAAACATCAAAAACATCAAAAACTTCAAAAACGTCAAACACATCAAAAACATCAAAAACATCAAAAATATCAAAAACATCAAAAACATCAAGAACATCAAGAACATCAAAAACATCAAAAACATCACAACCATCAAAAACATCAAAAACACTTAAAACATCAAAAACACCAAAAATATCAAAAACATTAAAAACATCAGAAACATCAAAACATCAAAAACCTCAACAAAAAAAAAAAACTTTAGAAACATCAAAAAATCAAAAAAAAAAAAAAAAAAAAAAAAAACATCAAATACATCTAAAAATTTCAAAAAATCAAAATATCAAAATCATCAAAAACATAAAAACATCGAAAACATAAAAACATCAAAAACATCAAAAACATCAAAAACATAAAAACATCAAAACATCAATAACATCAAAAACATCAAAAATCAAAAAACATCAATAACATCAAAAACATCAAAAACATCAAAAACATCAAAAACATCAAATACATCTAAAAATTTCAAAAAATCAAAACATCAAAAACATCAAAAACATAAAAACATCGAAAACATAAAAACATCAAAAACATCAAAAACATCAAAAACATAAAAACATCAAAACATCAATAACATCAAAAACATCAAAAATCAAAAAACATCAATAACATCAAAAACATCAAAACAATCAAAAACATCAAAACATCAAAAACATCAAAAACATCAAAAACATCAAAAACATAAAAACATCAAAAACATTAAAAACATCAAAAACCTCATAAAAACATCAAAAACATCAAAAACATCAAAAACATCAAAAACATCAAAACATCAAAAAACATCAAAAACATCAAAAACATCAAAAACATCAAAACATCAAAACATCAAAAACATCAAAAACATCAAAACATCAAAAACATTAAAAACATTAAAAATATCAAAACATCATAAAACCATCAAAAACATCATAAAAACATCAAAAACATCAAAAACATCAAAAACATCAAAAACATCAAGAACATCAAGAACATCAAAAACATCAAAAACATCAAAAACATCACAACCATCAAAAACATCAAAAACACTTAAAACATCAAAAACATCAAAAATATCAAAAACATTAAAAACATCAGAAACATCAAAACATCAAAAACCTCAACAAAAAAAAAAACTTTAGAAACATCAAAAAATCAAAAAAAAAAAACATCAAATACATCTAAAAATTTCAAAAACATCAAAAACATCATAAAAACATCAAAAACATTATAAAAACATCAAAAACATCAAAAACATTAAAAACATCAAAAACATCAAAACCTCAAAAACATCAAAAACATCAAAAACATCAAAAACATCAAAAATATCAAAAACATCAAAAACATCAAAAACATCAAAAACATCAAAAACTTCAAAAACGTCAAACACATCAAAAACATCAAAAACATCAAAAACATCAAAAACGTAAAAACATCAAAAACATCAATAACATCAAAAACATCAAAAATCAAAAAACATCAATAACATCAAAAACATCAAAAACATCAAAAACATCAAAAACATCAAAAACATCAAAAACATCAAAAACATCAAAAACATCAAAAACATCAAAAACATCAAAAACATCAAAAACATCAAAACATCAAACACATCAAACACATCAGCACATCAAAAACATCAAAAAAATCAAAAACATCAAAATCATCAAAAACATCAAAAACATCAAAAGCATTAAAAACATCAAAAACATCAAAAACATCAAAAACATAAAAACATCAAAATCATCAATAACATCAATAACATCAAAAACATCAAAAAACATCAACAACATCAAAAACATCAAAAACATCAAAAACATCAAAAACATCAAAAACATCAAAAACATCAAAAACATCAAAAACATCAAAAACATCAAAAACATCAAAAACATCAAAAACATCAAAAACATCAAAAACATCAAAAACATCAAAAACATCAAAAACATCAAAAAGATCAAAAACATCAAAAACATTAAAAACATTAAAAACATCAAAAACATCATAAAAACATCAAAAACATCATAAAAACATCAAAAACATCAAAAACATCAAAAACATCAAAAACATCAAAAACATCAAAAACATCAAAAACATCAAAAACATCAAAAAGATCAAAAACATCAGAAACATTAAAAACATTAAAAACATTAAAAACATCAAAAACATCAAAAACATCAAAAACATCAAAAACATCAAAAACATCAAAAACATCAAAAACATCAGAAACATCAAAAACATCAAAAACATCAAAAACATGAAAAATATTAAAAACATCAAAAACATCATAAAAACATCAAAAACATCATAAAAACATCAAAACATCAAAAACATTAAAAACATCAAAAACATCAAAACCTCAAAAACATCAAAAACATCAAAAACATCAAAAACATCAAAAATATCAAAAACATCAAAAACATCAAAAACATCAAAAACATCAAAAACTTCAAAAACATCAAACACATCAAAAACATCAAAAACATCAAAAATATCAAAAACATCAAAAACATCAAGAACATCAAGAACATCAAAAACATCAAAAACATCACAACCATCAAAAACATCAAAAACACTTAAAACATCAAAAACACCAAAAATATCAAAAACATTAAAAACATCAGAAACATCAAAACATCAAAAACCTCAACAAAAAAAAAAACTTTAGAAACATCAAAAAATCAAAAAAAAAAAAAAAAAAAAAAATCAAACACATCTAAAAATTTCAAAAAATCAAAATATCAAAAACATCAAAAACATAAAAACATCAAAAACATAAAAACATCAAAAACATCAAAAACATCAAAAACATAAAAACATCAAAACATCAATAACATCAAAAACATCAAAAATCAAAAAACATCAATAACATCAAAAACATCAAAAACATCAAAAACATCAAAAACATCAAAAACATCAAAAACATCAAAAACATCAAAAACATAAAAACATCAAAAACATTAAAAACATCAAAAACCTCATAAAAACATCAAAAACATCATAAAAACATCAAAAACATCAAAAACCTCAAAAACATCAAAAACATCAAAAACATCAAAAACATCAAAAATATCAAAAACATCAAAAACATCAAAAACATCAAAAACATCAAAAACATCAAAAACATCAAAAACATCAAAAACATCAAAAACATCAAAAACATCAAAAACATCAAAAACATCAAAAACATCAAACACATCAAACACATCAAAAACATCAAAAACATCAAAAACATCAAAAACATCAAAAACATCAAAAACATCAAAAACATCAAAAACATCAAGAACATCAAGAACATCAAAAACATCAAAAACATCAAAAACATCAAAAACATAAAAACATCAAAAACATCAAAAACATCAAAAACATCAAAAACATCAAAAACATCAAAAACATCAAACACATCAAACACATCAAACACATCAGCACATCAAAAACATCAAAAAAATCAAAAACATCAAAATCATCAAAAACATCAAAAACATCAAAAGCATTAAAAACATCAAAAACATCAAAAACATCAAAAACATCAAAAACATAAAAACATCAAAATCATCAATAACATCAATAACATCAAAAACATCAAAAACATCAAAAACATCAAAAACATCAAAAACATCAAAAACATCAAAAACATCAAAAACATCAAGAACATCAAGAACATCAAAAACATCAAAAACATCAAAAACATCAAAAACATCAAAAACATCAAAAACATCAAAAACATCAAAACATCAAAAACATCAAAACATCAAAAACATCAAAACATCAAAAACATCAAAAACATCAAAAACATCAAAAAACACCAAAAACATCAAAAACATCAAAAACATCAAAAACATCAAAAACATCAAAAACATCAAAAAGATCAAAAACATCAAAAACATTAAAAACATCAAAAACATCATAAAAACATCAAAACATCATAAAAACATCAAAAACATCAAAAACATCAAAACATCAAAAACATCAAAACATCAAAAACATCAAAAACATCAAAACATCAAAAACATCAAAAACATCAAAACATCAAAAAGATCAAAAACATCAGAAACATTAAAAACATTAAAAACATTAAAAACATCAAAAACATCAAAAACATCAAAAACATCAAAAACATCAAAAACATCAAAAACATCAGAAACATCAAAAACATCAAAAACATCAAAAACATGAAAACATTAAAAACATCAAAACATCAAAACATCATAAAAACATCAAAACATCAAAAACATTAAAAACATCAAAAACATCAAAAACCTCAAAACATCAAAAACATCAAAACATAAAAACTTCAAAAACATCAAACACATCAAACACATCAAAAACATCAAAAACATCAAAAACATCAAAAATATCAAAAACATCAAAAACATCAAAAACATCAAGAACATCAAGAACATCAAAAACATCAAAAACATCAAAAACATCAAAAACATCAAAAACATCAAAAACATCAAAAACATCAAAAACATCAAAAACATCAAAAACATCAAAAACATCAAAAACATCAAAAACATCAAAAACATCAAAAACACCAAAAACATCAAAAACATCAAAAACATCAAAAACATCAAAAACATCAAAAACATCAAAAAGATCAAAAACATCAAAAACATTAAAAACATTAAAAACATCAAAAACATCATAAAAACATCAAAAACATCATAAAAACATCAAAAACATCAAAAACATCAAAAACATCAAAAACATCAAAAACATCAAAAACATCAATAACATCAAAAACATCAAAAACATCAAAAAGATCAAAAACATCAGAAACATTAAAAACATTAAAAACATTAAAAACATCAAAAACATCAAAAACATCAAAAACATCAAAAACATCAAAAACATCAAAAACATCAAAAACATCAAAAACATCAGAAACATCAAAAACATCAAAAACATCAAAAACATGAAAAACATTAAAAACATCAAAAACATCATAAAAACATCAAAAACATCATAAAAACATCAAAAACATCAAAAACATTAAAAACATCAAAAACATCAAAAACCTCAAAAACATCAAAAACATCAAAAACATCAAAAACATCAAAAATATCAAAAACATCAAAAACATCAAAAACATCAAAAACATCAAAAACTTCAAAAACATCAAACACATCAAAAACATCAAAAACATCAAAAACATCAAAAACATCAAAAACATCAAAAACATCAAAAACATCAAAAACATCAAAAACATCATAACCATCAAAAACATCAAAAACACTTAAAACATCAAAAACACCAAAAATATCAAAACATTAAAAACATCAGAAACATCAAAACATCAAAACCTCAACAAAAAAAAAAACTTTAGAAACATCAAAAAATCAAAAAAAAAAAAAAAAAAAAATCAAATACATCTAAAAATTTCAAAAAATCAAAATATCAAAAACATCAAAAACATAAAAACATCAAAAACATAAAAACATCAAAAACATCAAAAACATCAAAAACATAAAAACATCAAAACATCAATAACATCAAAAACATCAAAAATCAAAAAACATCAATAACATCAAAACATCAAAAACATCAAAACATCAAAAACATCAAAAACATCAAAAACATCAAAAACATCAAAAACATAAAAACATCAAAACATTAAAAACATCAAAAACCTCATAAAAACATCAAAAACATCATAAAAACATCAAAACATCAAAAACATCAAAAACATTAAAAACAAGAACATCAAAAACATCAAAAACATTAAAAACATCAAAAACATCAAAACATCAAAAACATCAAAACTTCAAAAACATCAAACACATCAAACACATCAAAAACATCAAAAACATCAAAAACATCAAAAACATCAAAAACATCAAAAACATCAAAAACATCAAGAACATCAAGAACATCAAAAACATCAAAAACATCAAAAACATCAAAAACATCAAAAACATAAAAACATCAAAAACATTAAAAACATCAAAAACCTCATAAAAACATCAAAAACATCATAAAAACATCAAAAACATCAAAAACATCAAAAACATTAAAAACATCAAAAACATTAAAAACATCAAAACATCAAAAACATCAAAAACATCAAAAACATCAAAAACATCAAAAACATCAAAAACATCAAAACATCAAAAACATCAAAAACATTAAAAACATTAAAAACATCAAAAACATCATAAAAACATCAAAAACATCATAAAAACAACAAAAACAACAAAAACATTAAAAACATCAAAACATCAAAAACATCAAAACATCAAAAACATCAAAACTTCAAAAACATCAAACACATCAAACACATCAAAAACATCAAAACATCAAAAACATCAAAAACATCAAAAACATCAAAAACATCAAAAACATCAAGAACATCAAGAACATCAAGAACATCAAAAACATCAAAAACATCAAAAACATCACAACCATCAAAAACATCAAAAACACTTAAAACATCAAAAACATCAAAAATATCAAAAACATTAAAAACATCAGAAACATCAAAACATCAAAAACCTCAACAAAAAAAAAACTTTAGAAACATCAAAAAATCAAAAAAAAAAACATCAAATACATCTAAAAATTTCAAAAAATCAAAATATCAAAAACATCAAAAACATAAAAACATCAAAAACATCAAAAACGTAAAAACATCAAAAACATCAATAACATCAAAAACATCAAAAATCAAAAAACATCAATAACATCAAAAACATCAAAAACATCAAAAACATCAAAAACATCAAAAACATCAAAAACATCAAAAACATCAAAAACATCAAAAACATCAAAAACATCAAAAACATCAAAAACATCAAAAACATCAAAAACATAAAAACATCAAAAACATTAAAAACATCAAAAACCTCATAAAAACATCAAAAACATCATAAAAACATCAAAAACATCAAAAACATCAAAAACATCAAAAACATTAAAAACATCAAAAACATCAAAAACATCAAAAACATCAAAAACATCAAAAACATCAAAAACATCAAAAACATCAAAAACATTAAATACATTAAAAACATCAAAAACATCATAAAAACATCAAAAACATCATAAAAACATCAAAAACATCAAAAACATTAAAAACATCAAAAACATCAAAAACATCAAAAACATCAAAAACTTCAAAAACATCAAACACATCAAACACATCAAAACATCAAAAACATCAAAAACATCAAAAACATCAAAAACATCAAAACATCAAGAACATCAAGAACATCAAAACATCAAAAACATCAAAACATCACAACCATCAAAAACATCAAAACACTTAAAACATCAAAAACATCAAAAATATCAAAAACATTAAAAACATCAGAAACATCAAAACATCAAAAACCTCAACAAAAAAAAAAACTTTAGAAACATCAAAAAATCAAAAAAAAAAACATCAAATACATCTAAAAATTTCAAAAAATCAAAATATCAAAAACATCAAAAACATAAAAACATCAAAAACATCAAAAACGTAAAAACATCAAAAACATCAATAACATCAAAAACATCAAAAATCAAAAAACATCAATAACATCAAAAACATCAAAAACATCAAAAACATCAAAAACATCAAAAACATCAAAAACATCAAAAACATCAAAAACATCAAAAACATCAAAAACATCAAAAACATCAAAAACATCAAAAACATCAAAAACATCAAAAAAATCAAAAACATCAAAATCATCAAAAACATCAAAAACATCAAAAGCATTAAAAACATCAAAAACATCAAAAACATCAAAAACATCAAAAACATCAAAAACATCAAAAACATCAAAAACATCAAAAACATCAAAAACCTCAAAAACATCAAAAACATCAAAAACATCAAAAACATCAAAAACATCAAAAACATCAAAAATATCAAAAACATCAAAAACATCAAAAATTTCAAAAACATCAAAAAACTCACAACCATCAAAAACATCAAAAACACTTAAAATATCAAAAACATCAAAAACATCAAAAACATCAAATACATCAAATACATCAAAAGCATTAAAAACATCAAAAATATCAAAAACATCAAAAACATAAAAACATCAAAAACATCAATAACATCAAAAACATCAAAAACATCAAAAAACATCAATAATATTAAAAACACCAAAAACATCAAAAAACATCAATAACATCAAAAACATCAAAAACATCAAAAACATCAAAAACATCAAAAACATCAAAAACATCAAAAACATAAAAACATCAAAAACATCAAAAACATCAAAAACATCAAAAACATCAAATACATCAAAAACATCAAAAACATCAAGAACATCAAAAACATTAAAAACACCAATAACATTAAAAACATCAAAAACATCATAAAAACATCAAAAACATCATAAAAGCATCAAAAACATCAAAAACATCAAAAACATCAAAAACATTAAAAACATCAAAAACATGAAAAACATCAAAAACATCAAAAACATCAAAAACATCAAAAACATCAAAAACATCAAAAACATCAAAAACATCAAAAACATCAAAAACATCAAAAACATCAAAAACATCAAAAACATCAAAAACATTAAAAACATTAAAAACATCAAAAACATCATAAAAACATCAAAAACATCAAAAATATCAACAACATCAAAAACATCAAAAATATCACAACCATCAAAAACATCAAAAACACTTAAAACATCAAAAAAAAATATCAAAAACATCAAAACATCAAAAACTTTAGAAACATCAAAACATCAAAAAAAAAAAAAAAAAAAAAAACATCAAATACATCTAAAAAATCCAAAATATCAAAAATATCAAAACATCAAAAACATCAAAAACATAAAAACATCAAAAACATCAATAACATCAAAAACATCAATAACATTAAAAACACCAAAAACATCAAAAAACATCAATAACATCAAAAACATCAAAAACATCAAAAGCATCAAAAGCATCAAAAACATCAAAAACATTAAAAAACATTAAAAACATTAGAAACATTAAAAACATCAAAAAAATCAAAAAACACCAAAAACATCAAAAACATCGAACACATCAATAACATCAAAAACATCAAAAGCATCATAAACATTAAAAGCATCAAAAACATCAAAAACATCAAAAACATCAAAAACATCAAAAACATCAAAAACATCAAAAACATCAAAAACATCAAAAACATCAAAAACATCAAAAACATCAAAAACATCAAAAACATCAAAAACATCAAAACATCAAAAACATTAAAAAACATCAAAAACATCAATAACATCAAAAACATCAAAAAACATCAGTAACATTAAAAACATCAAAAACATCAAAAACATCAAAAGCATCAAAAAAATCAAAAAACATCAAAAACATCAAAAACATCAAAAACATCACAACCATCAAAAACATCAAAAACACTTAAAACATCAAAAACATCGTAAAACATCAATAACATTAAAAACATCAAAAACATCAAAAAACATCAATAACATCAAAAACATCAAAAACATCAAAAACATCAAAAACATCAAAAACATCAAAAACATCAAACACATCAATAACATCAAAAACATCAAAAACATCAAAAGCATCAAAAACATCAAAAACATCAAAAACATCAAAAACATCAAAAACATCAATAACATCAATAACATCAAAAACATTAAAAAACATCAAAAGCATTAAAAAACATCAAAAATATCAAAAAACATCAATAACATTAAAAACATCAAAAACATCAAAAGCATCTAAAAAAATCAATAAACTTCAAAAACATCAAACACATCAATAACATCAAAAACATCAAAAACATCAAAAGCATCAAAAACATCAAAAACATCAAAAACATCAAAAACATCAATAACATCAAAAACATCAAAAAACATTAATAACATTAAAAACATTAAAGTCACCAAAAACATCAATAACATCAAAAACATCAAAAACATCAAAAAAAAATCAAAAACATCAAAAACATAATAAACATCAAAAATATCACAAACATCAAAAACATCAAAAACATTAAAAACATCAAAAAAACATCAAAAACATCAAACACATCAAAACCTCAAAAACATCAAAAACATCAAAGACATCAAAAACATCAAAAACATCAAAAAACATCAATAACATTAAAAACATCAAAAACATCAAAAAACATCAATAACATCAAAAACATCAATAACATCAAAAACATCAAAAACATCAAAAACATCAAAAACATCAAAAACATCAAAAACATCAAAAACATCAAAAACATTAAAAAACTTCAAAAACATCAATAACATCAAAAACATCAAAAACATCAAAAACATCACAACCATCAAAAACATCAAAAACACTTAAAACATCAAAAACATCAAAAACATCGAAAACATCAAAAACATCAAAAACATCAAAAACATCAAAAACATCAAAAACATCAAAAAACATCAAAAACATCAAAAACATCAAAAACATCAAAAACATCAAAAACATCAAAAACATCAAAAACATCAAAAACATCAAAAACATCAAAAACATCAAAAACATCACAACCATCAAAAACATCAAAAACACTTAAAACATCAAAAACATCAAAAACATCGAAAACATCAAAAACATCAAAAACATCAATAACATTAAAAACATCAAACACATCAATAACATCAAAAACATCAAAAACATCAAAAGCATCAAAAACATCAAAAACATCAAAAACATCAAAAACATCAAAAGCATCAAAAACATCAAAAACATCAAAAACATCAAAAACATCAAAAACATCAAAAACATCAATAACATCAATAACATCAATAACATCAAAAACATTAAAAAACATCAAAAATATCAAAAAACATCAATAACATTAAAAACATCAAAAACATCAAAAACATCAAAAAATCAAAATATCAAAAATATCAAAAACATCAAAAACATAAAAACATGAAAGACATAAAAACATCAATAACATCAAAAACATCGTAAAACATCAATAACATTAAAAACATCAAAAACATTAAAAAACATCAATAACATCAACAACATCAAAAACATCAAAAGCATCAAAAGCATCAAAAACATCAAAAACATTAAAAACATTAAAAACATTAAAAACATTAAAAACATTAAAAACATCAAAAAACATCAAAAACATCAAAAACATCAAAAACATCAAACACATCAATAACATCAAAAACATCAAAAACATCAAAAGCATCAAAAACATCAAAAACATCAAAAACATCAAAAACATCAAAAACATCAAAAACATCAATAACATCAATAACATCAATAACATCAAAAACATTAAAAAACATCAAAAATATCAAAAAACATCAATAACATTAAAAACATCAAAAACATCAAAAGCATCTAAAAAATCAATAAACATCAAAAACATCAAGCACATCAATAACATCAAAAACATCAAAAACATCAAAAGCATCAAAAACATCAAAAACATCAAAAACATCAATAACATCCAAAACATCAAAAAACATCAATAACATTAAAAACATTAAAGTCACCAAAAACATCAAAAGCATCTAAAAAAATCAATAAACTTCAAAAACATCAAACACATCAATAACATCAAAAACATCAAAAACATCAAAAGCATCAAAAACATCAAAAACATCAAAAACATCAATAACATCAAAAACATCAAAAAACATTAATAACATTAAAAACATTAAAGTCACCAAAAACATCAATAACATCAAAAACATCAAAAACATCAAAAAAAAATCAAAAACATCACAAACATCATAAACATCAAAAATATCACAAACATCAAAAACATCAAAAACATTAAAAACATCAAAAAAACATCAAAAACATCAAACACATCAAAACCTCAAAAACATCAAAAACATCAAAGACATCAAAAACATCAAAAACATCAAAAAACATCAATAACATTAAAAACATCAAAAACATCAAAAAACATCAATAACATCAAAAACATCAATAACATCAAAAACATCAAAAACATCAAAAACATCAAAACATCAAAACATTAAAAAACATCAAAAACATCAATAACATCAAAAACATCAAAACATCAAAAACATCACAACCATCAAAAACATCAAAAACACTTAAAACATCAAAAACATCAAAAACATCGAAAACATCAAAAACATCAAAAACATCAAAAACATCAAAAACATCAAAACATCAAAAACATCAAAAACATCAAAAACATCAAAAACATCAAAACATCAAAAACATCAAAACATCAAAAACATCAAAAACATCAAAAACATCAAAAACATCAAAAACATCAAAATATCAAAAACATCAAAAACATCAAAAACATCAAAAACATCACAACCATCAAAAATATCAAAAACACTTAAAACATCAAAAACATCAAAAACATCGAAAACATCAAAAACATCAAAAACATCAAAAACATCAAAAACATCAAAACATCAAAAACATCAAAAACATCAAAAACATCAAAAACATCAAAAATATCAAAACATCTAAAAACATCATAAACATCAAAAACATCAAAAACATCAAGAACATCAAAAACATCAAAAACATCAAAAACATCAAAAACATCAGAAACATCAAAACTTCAAAAACCTCAAAAAAAAAAACTTTAGAAACATCAAAAACATCAAAAAAAAAAAAAAAACATCAAATACATCAAAAACATCAAAAAATCAAAATATCAAAAATATCAAAAACATCAAAAACATAAAAAGATCAAAGACATAAAAACATCAATAACATCAAAAACATCGTAAAACATCAATAACATTAAAAACATCAAAAACATCAAAAAACATCAATAACATCAACAACATTAAAAACATCAAAAGCATCAAAAGCATCAAAAACATCAAAAACATTAAAAACATTAAAAACATTAAAAACATCAAAAAATCAAAAAACATCAAAAACATCAAAAACATCAAAAACATCAAAAACATCAAACACATCAATAACATCAAAAACATCAAAAACATCAAAAGCATCAAAAACATCAAAAACATCAAAAACATCAAAAACATCAAAAACATCAAAAACATCAAAAACATCAATAACATCAATAACATCAAAAACATTAAAAAACATCAAAAATATCAAAAAACATCAATAACATCAAAAACATCAAAAGCATCAAAAGCATCAAAAACATCAAAAACATTAAAAACATTAAAAACATTAAAAACATCAAAAAAATCAAAAAACATCAAAAACATCAAAAAACATCAATAACATTAAAAACATTAAAGTCACCAAAAACATCAATAACATCAAAAACATCAAAAACATCAAAAAAAAAAATCAAAAACATCAAAAACATCATAAACATCAAAAATATCACAAACATCAAAAACATCAAAAACATTAAAAACATCAAAAAAACATCAAAAACATCAAACACATCAAAACCTCAAAAACATCAAAAACATCAAAGACATCAAAAACATCAAAAACATCAAAAACATCAAAAAACATCAATAACATTAAAAACATCAAAAACATCAAAAAACATCAATAACATCAAAAACATCAATAACATCAAAAACATCAAAAACATCAAAAACATCAAAAACATCAAAAACATCAAAAACATTAAAAAACATCAAAAACATCAATAACATCAAAAACATCAAAAACATCACAACCATCAAAAACATCAAAAACATCGAAAACACTTACAACATCAAAAACATCAAAAACATCGAAAACATCAAAAACATCAAAAACATCAAAAACATCAAAAACATCAAAAAACATCAAAAACATCAAAAACATCAAAAACATCAAAAACATCAAAAACATCAAAAACATCAAAAATATCAAAAACATCAAAAACATCAAAAACATCACAACCATCAAAACATCAAAAATACTTAAAACATCAAAAACATCAAAAACATCGAAAACATCAAAAACATCAAAAACATCAAAAACAACAAAAAACATCAAAAACATCAAAAACATCAAAAACATCAAAAACATCATAAACATCAAAAACATCAAAAACATCAAGAACATCAAAAACATCAAAAACATCAAAAACATCAAAAACATCAAAAACATCAGAAACATCAAAAACATCAAAAACATAAAAAAAAAAAAAAAACATCAAATACATCAAAAACATCAAAAAATCAAAATATCAAAAATATCAAAAACATCAAAAACATAAAAACATGAAAGACATAAAAACATCAATAACATCAAAAACATCGTAAAACATCAATAACATTAAAAACATCAAAAACATTAAAAAACATCAATAACATCAACAACATCAAAAACATCAAAAGCATCAAAAGCATCAAAAACATCAAAAACATTAAAAACATTAAAAACATTAAAAACATTAAAAACATCAAAAAACATCAAAAACATCAAACACATCAATAACATCAAAAACATCAAAAACATCAAAAGCATCAAAAACATCAAAAACATCAAAAACATCAAAAACATCAAAAACATCAAAAACATCAAAAACATCAATAACATCAATAACATCAATAACATCAAAAACATTAAAAAACATCAAAAATATCAAAAAACATCAATAACATTAAAAAACATCAAAAACATCAATAACATCAAAAACATCAAAAAACATCAGTAACATTAAAAACATCAAAAACATCAAAAACATCAAAAACATCAAAAGCATCAAAAAAATCAAAAAACATCAAAAACATCAACAACATCAAAAACATCACAACCATCAAAAACATCAAAAACACTTAAAACATCAAAAACATCAAACACATCAATAACATCAAAAACATCAAAAACATCAAAAGCATCAAAAACATCAAAAACATCAAAAACATCAATAACATCCAAAACATCAAAAAACATCAATAACATTAAAAACATTAAAGTCACCAAAAACATCAATAACATCAAAAACATCAAAAACATCAAAAACATCAAAAAAAAATCAAAAACATCAAAAACATCATAAACATCAAAAATATCACAAACATCAAAAACATCAAAAACATCAAAAACATTAAAAACATCAAAAAACATCAAAAACATCAAAAACCTCAAAAACATCAAAAACATCAAAAACATCAAAGACATCAAAAACATCAAAAATATCAAAAACATCAAAAACATCAAAAACATCAAAAAACATCAATAACATTAAAAACATCAAAAACATCAAAAACATCAAAAAACATCAATAACATTAAAAACATCAAAAACATCAAAAAACATCAATAACATCAAAAACATCAAAAACATCAAAAGCATCAAAAGCATCAAAAACATCAAAAACATCAAAAACAACAAAAACATCAAAAACATCAAAAACATCAAAAACATCAAAAACATCAAAAACATCAAAAACATCAAAAACATCAAAAACATTAAAAAACATCAAAAACATCAATAACATCAAAAACATCAAAAACATCAAAAAACATCAATGACATTAAAAACATCAAAAACATCAAAAACATCAAAAGCTTCAAAAAAATCAAAAAACATCAAAAACATCACAACCATCAAAAACATCAAAAACACTTAAAACATCAAAAACATCAAAAACATCGAAAACATCAAAAACACCAAAAACATCAAACACATCAATAACATCAAAAACATCAAAAGCATCATAAACATTAAAAGCATCAAAAACATCAAAAACATCAAAAACATCAAAAACATGAAAAACATTAAAAAACATCAAAAACATCAATAACATCAAAAACATCAAAAAACATCAGTAACATTAAAAACATCAAAAACATCAAAAACATCAAAAACATCAAAAGCATCAAAAAAATCAAAAAACATCAAAATCATCAACAACATCAAAAACATCACAACCATCAAAAACATCAAAAACACTTAAAACATCAAAAACATCAATAACATCAAAAACATCGTAAAACATCAATAACATTAAAAACATCAAAAACATCAAAAAACATCAATAACATCAAAAACATCAAAAACATCAAAAACATCAAACACATCAATAACATCAAAAACATCAAAAACATCAAAAGCATCAAAAACATCAAAAACATCAAAAACATCAAAAACATCAAAAACATCAATAACATCAATAACATCAAAAACATTAAAAAACATCAAAAACATTAATAAACATCAAAAATATCAAAAAACATCAATAACATTAAAAAACATCAAAAACATCAAAAGCATCTAAAAAAATCCATAAACATCAAAAACATCAAACACATCAATAACATCAAAAACATCAAAAACATCAAAAGCATCAAAAACATCAAAAACATCAAAAACATCAATAACATCAAAAACATCAAAAAACATCAATAACATTAAAAACATTAAAATCACCAAAAACATCAATAACATCAAAAACATCAAAAACATCAAAAAAAAATCAAAAACATCAAAAACATCAAAAACATTAAAAACATCAAAAAAACATCAAAAACATCAAAAACATCAAACACATCAAAAACCTCAAAAACATCAAAAACATCAAAGACATCAAAAACGTCAAAAACATCAAAAACATCAAAAAACATCAATAACATTAAAAACATCAAAAACATCAAAAAACATCAAAAACATCAAAAACATCAATAACATCAAAAACATCAAAAACATCAAAAACATCAAAAACATCAAAAACATCAAAAACATTAAAAAACATCAAAAACATCAATAACATCAAAAACATCAAAAACATCAAAAACATCAAAAACATCACAACCATCAAAAACATCAAAAACACTTAAAACATCAAAAACATCAAAAACATCAAAAACATCAAAAACATCAAAAACATCAAAAACATCAAAAACATCAAAAAACATCAAAAACATCAAAAACATCAAAAACATCAAAAACATCAAAAACATCAAAAACATCAAAAATATCAAAAACATATAAAAACATCAAAAACATCAAAAACATCAAAAACATCAAAAACATCAAAAACATCACAACCATCAAAAACATCAAAAACACTTAAAACATCAAAAACATCAAAAACATCAAAAACATCAAAAACATCAAAAACATCAAAAACATCAAAAACATCAAAAACATCAAAAACATCAAAAACATCAAAAACATCAAAAACATCAAAAACATCAAAAACATCAAAAACATCAAAAACATCAAAAACATCAAAAATATCAAAAACATCTAAAAACATCAAAAACATCAAAAACATCAAAAACATCAAAAACATCAAAAACATCAAAAACATCAAAAACATCACAACCATCAAAAACATCAAAAACACTTAAAACATCAAAAACATCAAAAATATCAAAAACATTAAAAACATCAGAAACATCAAAACTTCAAAACCTCAAAAAAAAAAAACTTTAGAAACATCAAAAACATCAAAAAAAAAAAAAAAAAAAAAACATCAAATACATCAAAAACATCAAAAAATCAAAATATCAAAAATATCAAAAACATCAAAAACATCAAAAACATCAAAAACATCAAAAACATCAATAACATCAAAAACATCAAAAAACATCAATAACATTTAAAACATTAAAGTCACCAAAAACATCAATAACATCAAAAACATCAAAAACATCAAAAAAAAATCAAAAACATCAAAAACATCTAAAACATCAAAAACATTAAAAACATCAAAAAAACATCAAAAACATCAAACACATCAAAAACCTCAAAAACATCAAAAACATCAAAGACATCAAAAACATCAAAAACATCAAAAACATCAAAAAACATCAATAACATCAAAAACATCAAAAACATCAAAAGCATCAAAAGCATCAAAAACATCAAAAACATTAAAAACATTAAAAACATCAAAAACATCACAACCATCAAAAACATCAAAAACACTTAAAACATCAAAAACATCAAAAACATCGAAAACATCAAAAACATCAAAAACATCAAAAAGATCAAAAAACATCAAAAACATCAAAAACATCAAAAACATCAAAAACATCAAAAACATCAAAAACATCAAAAACATCAAAAATATCAAAAACATCTAAAAACATCAAAAACATCAAAAACATCAAAAACATCAAGAACATCAAAAACATCAAAAACATCAAAAACATCACAACCATCAAAAACATCAAAAACACTTAAAACATCAAAAACATCAAAAATATCAAAAACAAAAAACATCAGAAACATCAAAACTTCAAAAACCTCAAAAAAAAAAACTTTAGAAACATCAAAAACAGCAAAAAAAAAAAAAAAAACATCAAATACATCAAAAACATCAAAAAATCAAAATATCAAAAATATCAAAAACATCAAAAACATCAAAAACATCAAAAACATCAATAACATCAAAAACATCAAAAAACATCAATAACATTAAAATAGTTAAGGTCACCAAAAACATCAATAACATCAAAAACATCAAAAACATCAAAAAAAAATCAAAAACATCAAAAACATCAAAAACATCACAAACATTAAAAACATCAAAAAAACATCAAAAACATCAAACACATCAAAAACCTCAAAAACATCAAAAACATCAAAGACATCAAAAACATCAAAAACATCAAAAACATCAAAAACATCAAAAACATCAAAAACATCAAAAAACATCAATAACATCAAAAACATCAAAAACATCAAAAGCATCAAAAGCATCAAAAACATCAAAAACATTAAAAACATTAAAAACATCAAAAAAATCAAAAAACATCAAAAACATCAAAAACATCAAACACATCAATAACATCAAAAACATCAAAAACATCAAAAACATCAAAAGCATCAAAAACATCATAAACATCAAAAACATCCAAAACATCAAAAACATCAAAAACATCAATAACATCAATAACATCAAAAACATTAAAAAACATCAAAAACATTAAAAAACATCAAAAATATCAAAAAACATCAATAACATTAAAAACATCAAAAACATCAAAAGCATCTAAAAAATCAATAAACATCAAAAACATCAATAACATCCAAAACATCAAAAAACATCAATAACATTAAAAACATCAAAAACATCAAAAGCATCTAAAAAATCAATAAACATCAAAAACATCAAAAACATCAAAAACATCAAAAACATCAAAAACATCAAAAATATCAAAAACATCTAAAAACATCAAAAACATCAAAAACATCAAAAACATCAAGAACATCAAAAACATCAAAAACATCAAAAACATCAATAACATCAAAAACATCAAAAACATCAAAAAAAATCAAAAACATCAAAAATATCACAAACATCAAAAACATCAAAAACATCAAAAACATTAAAAACATCAAAAAAACATCAAAAACATCAAAAACCTCAAAAACATCAAAAACATCAAAAACATCAAAGACATCAAAAACATCAAAAACATTAAAATCATCAAAAACATCAATAACATCAAAAATATCAAAAACATGAAAACCATCAAAAACCTCAAAAACATCAAAAACATCAAAATCATCAAAAACATCAAAAATATCAAAAAACATCAATAACATTAAAAACATCAAAAACATCAAAAAACATCAATAACATCAAAAACATCAAAAACATCAAAAGCATCAAAAGCATCAAAAACATCAAAAACATCAAAAACAACAAAAGCATCAAAAACATCAAAAACATCAAAAATATTAAAAACATCAAAAAACATCAAAAACATCAAAAACATAAAAACATCAAAAATATCAAAAACATCAAAAACATCAAAAAACATCAATAACATTAAAAACATCAAAAACATCAAAAACATCAATAACATCAAAATATCAAAAAACATCAACAACATTAAAAACATCAAAAACATCAAAAACATCAAAAACATCAAAAATATCAAAAACATCAAAAACATCAAAAACATCAAAAACATCAAAAACATCAAAAGCATCAAAAACATCAAAAACATCAAAAACGTCAAAAACATTAAAAACATTAAAAACATCAAAAACATCAAAAACATCAAAAATATCAAGAACATCAAAAACATCAAAAACATCAAAAATATCGCAACCATCAAAAACACTTAAAACATCAAAAAAAAATATCAAAAACATTAAAAACATCAGAAACATCAAAACATCGAAAAAAAAAAAAAAAAAAAAAAACATCAATACATCTAAAAAAATCCAAAAAATCAAAATATCAAAAACATCAAAAACATAAAAACATCAAAAACATCAATAACATCAAAAACATCAAAAAACATCAATAACATTAAAAACATCAAAAAACATCAATAACATCAAAAACATCGAAAACATCAAAAGCATCAAAAGCATCAAAAACATCAAAAACATCAAAAACATTAAAAAACATTAAAAACATTAAAAACATCAAAAAAATCAAAAAACATCAAAAACATCAAACACATCAATAGCATCAAAAACATCAAAAACATCATAAACATTAAAAGCATCAAAAACATCAAAAACATCAAAAACATCAATGAGATTAAAAACATCAAAAACATTAAAAAACATCAAAAACATCAAAAACATCAAAAACATCAAAAACATCAAAAACAATAAAAAACATCAAAAACATCAAAAGCATCAAAAACATTAAAAAACATCAAAAACATCAAAAACATCAAAAACATTAAAAAACATCAAAAACATCAAAAACATCAAAAACATCAATGACATTAAAAACATCAAAAACATCAAAAGCATCAAAAAAATCAAAAAACATCAAAAACATCAAAACCATCAAAAACATCAAAAACACTTAAAACATCAAAAACATCGAAAACATCAAAAACATCAAAAACATCAAAAACATCAAAAAACATCAAAAACATCAAAAACATCAAAAACATCAAAAACATCAAAAACATCAAAAACATCAAAAACATCAAAAACATCAAAAACATCAAGAACATCAAAAACATCAAAAACATAAAAAACATCAAATACATCAAAAACACTTAAAACATCAAAAACATCAATAACATTAAAAATATCAAAAACATTAAAAACATCAGAAACATCAAAACATCAAAAACCTCGAAAAAAAAAAAACTTTAGAAACATCAAAAACATCAAAAAAAAAAAAAAAAAAACATCAAATACATCAAAAACAGCAAAAAATCAAAATATCAAAAATATCAAAAACATCAAAAACATAAAAACATCAAAGACATAAAAACATCAATAACATCAAAAACATCAAAAACATCAAAAGCATCAAAAGCATCAAAAGCATCAAAAACATCAAAAACATTAAAAACATTAAAAACATCAAAAAAATCAAAAAACATCAAAAACATCAAACACATCAATAACATCAAAAACATCAAAAACATCAAAAGCATCAAAAACATCAAAAACATCAAAAACATCAAAAACATCAATAACATCAAAAACATTAAAAAACATCAAAAACATTAAAAAACATCAAAAACATCAAAAAACATCAATAACATTAAAAACATCAACAACATCAAAAACATCAAAAGCATCTAAAAAATCAATAAACATCAAAAACATCCAACACATCAATAACATCAAAAACATCAAAAACATCAAAAGCATCAAAAACATCAAAAACATCAATAATATCAAAAAACATCAATAACATTAAAAACATTAAAGTCACCAAAAACATCAATAACATCAAAAACATGAAAACCATCAAAAACATCAAAAACATCAAAAACATCAAAAATATCAAAAACATCAAAAACATCAAAAACATCAAAGACATCAAAAACATCAAAAACATTAAAATCATCAAAAACATCAATAACATCAAAAACATCAAAAACATGAAAACCATCAAAAACATCAAAGACATCAAAAACATCAAAAACATCAAAAACATCAAAAACATCAAAAACATCATAAACATCAAAAACATCAAAAACATCAAAAACATCAAAAACATTAAAAACATTAAAAACATCTAAAAGCATCAATAACATTAAAAACATCAAAAGCATCAAAAAACATCAATAACATCAAAAACATCAAAAGCATCAAAAGCATCAAAAAAATCAAAAAACATAAAAAACATCAAACACATCAATAACATCAAAAGCATCAAAAGCATCAAAAAAATCAAAAACATTAAAAACATTAAACACATTAAAAACATTAAAAATATTAAAAACATCAAAAAACATCAAAAACATCAAAAACATCAAAAAGATCAAAAACATCAATAACATCAAAAACATTAAAAAACATCAATAACATCAAAATATCAAAAAACATCAACAACATTAAGAACATCAAAAACATCAAAAACATCGAAAGCATCAAAAACATTAAAAAAACATCAAAAACATCAATAACATCAAAATATTAAAAAACATCAACAACATTAAGAACATCAAAAACATCAAAAACATCAAAAGCATCAAAAGCATCAAAAGCATCAAATACATCAATAACATCAAAGACATCAAAAACATTAAAAACATCAAAAACATCAAAAACATCAAAAACATCAAAAAACATCAAAAACTTCAAAAACATCAAAAAACATCAATAACATCAAAAACATCAAAAGCATAAAAAGCATCAAATCATTAAAAACATGAAAAACATCAAAAACATCATAAACGTCAAAAACATCACAAACATCAAAAACATCAAAAACATTAAAAACATCAAAAACATCAAAAACATAAAACATCAAAAAAATTAAAATATCAAAAACATCAAAAACATCAAAAAAAAACAAAAACATCTAAAACATCAATAACATCAAAAACATCAAAAAACATCAATAACATCAAAAACATCAAAAACATCAAAAGCATCAAAAGCATCAAAAACATCAAAAACATTAAAAACATTAAGAACATCAAAAAACATCAAAAACATGAAAAACATTGAAAACATTATAAACATTAAAATCATCAAAAACACCACAAACATGAAAAACATCAAAAACACCAAAATCATCAAAAACATCAAAAATATCAAAACATCAGAAAAATCAAAACATCAAAACATCAAAATGCATCGAAAACTTAAGAAACATCAAAAAAAAAAAAAACATCAAAAACATCAAAAACATGAAAAACATCAAAAACATGAAAAACATCAAAAACATCAATAACATCAAAAGCATTAAAAACATCAAAAACATCAATAACACCAAAATCATTAGAAACATCAAAAATATCAAAAACATTAAAATCATCAAAAACATCAAAAACATCAAAAATATCAAAAACATCAAAAACATCAAAAACATCAAATACATCAAAAACATCAAAAAACATCGAAAACATCAAAAACATCAAAAAACATCAATAACATCAAAAACATCAAAAGCATAAAAAGTATCAAAACATGAAAAACATTAAAAACATCAAAAACATCAAAAACATCATAAACGTCAAAAACATCACAAACATCAAAAACATCAAAAACATTAAAAACATCAAAAACAACAAAAACATCAAAAACATCAAAACATCAAAAACATCAAAAACATCAAAAACATCAAAAACATCAAAAGCATAAAAAGTATCAAAAACATGAAAAACATTAAAAACATCAAAAACATCAAAAGCATCAAAAACATCATAAACGTCAAAAACATCACAAACATCAAAAACATCAAAAACATTAAAAATATCAAAAACATCAAAAACATAAGACATCAAAAAAATTAAAATATCAAAAACATCAAAAACATCAAAAAAAAAACAAAAACATCTAAAACATCAATAACATCAAAAACATCAAAAAACATCAATAACATCAAAAACATCAAAAACATCAAAAGCATCAAAAGCATCAAAAACATCAAAAACATTAAAAACATTAAGAACATCAAAAAACATCAAAAACATGAAAAACATTGAAAACATTATAAACATTAAAATCATCAAAAACATCACAAACATGAAAAACATCAAAAACACCAAAATCATCAAAAATATCAAAACATCGGAAACATCAAAAACATCAAAAACATCAAAAACACCAATAACATCAAAAACATTAAAAAACATCAATAACATCAATAACATCAAAAACATCAAAAAAAAAAAAAACATCAAAAACATCAAAAACATGAAAAACATCAATAACATCAAAAGCATTAAAAACATCAAAAACATCAATAACATCAAAAACATTAAAAACATCAAAAATATCAAAAACATTAAAATCATTAAAAACATCAAAAACATCAAAAATATCAAATACATCAAAAACATCAAAAAACATCAAAAACATCAAAAAACATCAATAACATCAAAAACATCAAAACCATCAAAAGCATAAAAAATATCAAAAACATCAAAAACATTAAAAACATCAAAAACATCATAAACGTCAAAAACATCAAAAACATAAAACATCAAAAAAATTAAAATATCAAAAACATCAAAAACATCAAAAACATCATAAACATCAAACACATCAAAAACATCAAAAACATCACAAACATCAAAAACATCAAAAACATCAAAAACATCAAAAACATCAAAAACATCAAAAACATCAAAAACATCATAAAAACATCAAAAACATCAAAAACATCTAAAACATCAATAACGTCAAAAACATTGAAAACATTATAAACATTAAAAACATTAAAATCATCAAAAACATCACAAACATGAAAAACATCAAAAACACCAAAATCATCAAAAATATTAAAAACATCAAAAATATCAAAACATCAGAAACATCAAAAACATCAAAAACATCAAAAACATCAATAACATCAAAAACATCAAAAACATCAAAAACATCAAAAACATCAAAAACATCAAAAACATCAAAAATAAAAAAACATCGAAAACATCAAAAACATGAAAAACATCAAAAACATGAAAAACATCAAAAACATCAATAACATCAAAAGCATTAAAATCATCAAAATATCAATAACATCAAAAACATCAAAAATATCAAAAACATCAAAAACATCAAAAACATCAAAAACATCAAAAACACCAAAAACATCGAAAACATCAAAAACATCATAAACGTCAAAAACATCACAAACATCAAAAACATCAAAAACATAAAAAAAAAAATAAAATATCACAAACACCAAAAACATCAAAAACAAAAAAAAACATTAAAAGCATCAAAAACATCAAAAACATCAAAAACATTAAAAACATCAAAAACATAAAAACATCAAAAAGATCAAAAACATCAAAAACATCAATAACATCAAAAAAATCAAAAACATCAATAACATCAAAAACATTAAAAAACATTAAAAACATCAAAAGCATCAAAATCATCAAAAACTTCAAAAGCATCATAATATAAAAAACATCAAAAAACATGAATAACATCAAAAACATCAAAAACATGAAAAACATCAAAAGCATCAAAAACATCAAAAACATCAAAAGCATCAAAAGCATCAAAAACATCAAAAACATCAAAAACATTAAAAACATCAAAAAAAATCAAAAACTTCAATTACATCAAAAGTCTCAAAAGCATCAAAAACATCAAAAACATTAAAAACATTAAAAACATTAAAAACATTAAGAACATCAAAAAACATCAAAAACATCAATAATATCAAAAACATTAAAAACAAGTAAGAAAGCTACAGTCGAATTTGCTCGACTGTGAGATACCCGATACCCAATTTTACCATCAAAATATTATATTTATATAATAGTATAAAAATATACTAAAAAAAAATATACTAAAAATACCAAAATAATATATCAAAATTTTCTTTGTTCGAAGTTATTAGCTTGGCGGCACTTTAGTTGGTTTATTGAACACCATTATTATGTCGCGGAGTGTCATAGCAACTAGCTAGGCAGCACTAGCAGTTGCACGTGGTAACGCCTTATGAAAGTAATATCTTAATAACTTCTGTGTTTTTTATCCGATTGTAACCAAATTCGCAGAGATCATTAAGATGGTGATTAGTAATGTGCGTACCAAAATTGAACGTTCTAGGTTTAAAACAACGCTTGCAATTCGGATTTATTCGATTTATGGGGGCGGGAGGGGGCGTGGCCAAAATCAAAAACAAACTTGATCTGCGTGCAACAATAAGACATACTGTCGCGAAAAATTTGTTGCTCTATCTCTTATAGTTTCTGAGATCTAGGTGTTCATACGGACAGACGGACAGACGGACAGACGGACATGGCTATATCGTCTCGGCTGTTGACGCTGATCAAGAATATATATACTTTATGGGGTCGGAGATGCTTCCTTCTGCCTGTTACATACATTTTCGGTCGGCACAAAGCCATAATACCCTTCTACCCTTTGGGTAGGCGGGTATAAACATCAAAAACATCAATAACATCAAAAACATCAAAAAACATCAAAAACATCAAAAACATCAAAAACATCAAAAACATCAAAAACATCAAAAACATCAAAAACATCAAAAACATCAAAAACATCAAAAACATCAAAAACATCAAAAACATCAAAAACATCAAAAACATCAAAAACATTAAAAACATCAAAAACATCTAAAACATAAAACATCAAAAAAAATTAAAATATCAAAAACATCAAAAACATAAAAACATCAAAAACAATAAAAAACATCAAAAGCATCAAAAGCATCAAAAACATCAAATCATCAAAAACATAAAAACATCAAAAACAATAAAAAACATCAAAAACTTCAAAAACATCAAAAACGTCAAAAACATTTAAAACATTAAAAACATTAAAAACATTAAAATCATCAAAAACATCAAAAACATGAAAAACATCAAAAACATCAAAAATATCAAAAACATCAAAACATCAGAAGCATCAAAACAACAAAACATCAAAACATCAAAAAACATCAAAAACTATAGAAACATAAAAAAAAAAAAAAACATCAAAATCATCAAAAGAATCAAAAACATCAAAAATATCAAAAACATCAAAAGCATCAAAAACATCAAAAGCATCAAAAACATCAAAAACATCAAAAAAATCAACAACATCAAAAACATTAAAATACATCAAAAACATCAATAACATCAACAACATCAAAAACAAGTAAGAAAGCTACAGTCGAGTTTGCTCGACTGTGAGATACCCGCCACCCAATTGTACCATCATAATATCATATTTACATAATAGTATAAAAATATACTGAAAAAATACTTTAAAAAAAATATACTAAAAATACCAAAATAATATATCAAAATTTTCTTTGTTCGAAGTTATTAGCTTGGCGGCACCTTAGTTGATTTATTGAACACCATTATTATGTCGCGGAGTGTCATAGCAACTAACTAGGCAGCACTAGCAGTTGCACGTGGTAACGCCTTATAAAAGTAATATCTTAATAACTTCTGCGTTTTTTATCCGATTGTGACCAAATTCGCAGAGATCATTAAGATGGTGATTAGTAATGTGCGTACCAAAATTGAACGTTCTAGGTTTAAAACAACGCTTGCAATTCGGATTTATTCGATTTATGGGGGCGGGAGGGGGCGTGGCCAAAATCAAAAACAAACTTGATCTGCGTGCAACAATAAGACATACTGTCGCGAAAAATTTGTTGCTCTATCTCTTATAGTCTCTGACATCTAGGTGTTCATACGGACACACGGACAGACGGACAGACGGACATGGCTATATCGTCTCGGCTGTTGACGCTGATCAAGAATATATATACTTTATGGGGTCGGAGATGCTTCCTTCTGCCTGTTACATACATTTTCGGTCGGCACAAAGCCATAATACCCTTCTACCCTTTGGGTAGGCGGGTATAAATATCAATAACATCAAAAACATCAAATATATCAAAAACATCAAAAACATCAAAAACATCAAAAACATCAAAAACATCAAAAACATCAAAAACATCAAAAACATCAAAAACATCAAAAACATCAAAAACATCAAAAACACCAAAAACATCGAAAACATCAAAACATCATAAACGTCAGAAACATCACAAACATCAAAAACATCAAAAACATTAAAAACATCAAAAACATCAAAAACATAAAACATAAAAAAAAATTAAAATATCAAAAACACCAAAAACATCAAAAACAAAAAAAAACATTAAAAGCATCAAAAATATCAAAAACATTAAAAACATCAAAAACATAAAAACATCAAAAAGATCAAAAGCATCAAAAACATCAATAACATCAAAAAAATCAAAAACATCAATAACATCAAAAACATTAAAAAACATCAAAAGCATCAAAAACTTCAAAAGCATCAATAATATCAAAAACATCAAAAAACATGAATAACATCAAAAACATCAAAAACATCAAAAGCATCAAAAACATTAAAAACATCAAAAGCATCAAAAGCATCAAAAACATCAAAAACATTAAAAACATCAAAAAACATCAAAAACTTCAATAACATCAAAAGTCTCAAAAGCATCAAAAACATCAAAAACATTAAAAACATTAAAAACATTAAAAACATTAAAAACATTAAAAACATTAAAAACATTAAGAACATCAAAAAACATCAAAAACATCAATAATATCAAAAACATTAAAAAACATCAAAAACATCAATAACATCAAAAACATCAAAAACATCAAAATCATCAAAAACATCAAAAACATCAAAAACATCAAAAACATCAAAAACATCAAAAACATCAAAAACATCAAAAACATCAAAAACATCAAAACATCAAAAACATCAAAAACATCAAAAACATCAAAAACATCAAAAACATCAAAAACATCAAAAACATCAAAACATCAAAAACATCAAAAACATCAAAAACATCAAAAACATCAAAAACATCAAAAACATCAAAAACATCAAAAACATCAAAAACATCAAAACATCAAAAACATCAAAAACATCAAAAACATCAAAAACATTAAAAACATCAAAAACATCTAAAACATAAAACATCAAAAAAATTAAAATATCAAAAACATCAAAAACATAAAAACATCAAAAACAATAAAAAACATCAAAAGCATCAAAAGCATCAAAAACATCAAATCATCAAAAACATAAAAACATCAAAAACATCAAAAAACATCAAAAACTTCAAAAACATCAAAAACATCAAAAACATCAAAAAACATCAAAACATCAAAAACATCAAAAACATCAAAAACATCAAAAACATCAAAAACATCAAAAACATCAAAAAACATCAAAAACATCAAAAATATCAAAAACATCAGAAGCATCAAAACAACAAAACATCAAAACATCAAAAAACATCAAAAACTTTAGAAACATAAAAAAAAAAAAAACATCAAAATCATCAAAAGAATCAAAAACATCAAAAATATCAAAAACATCAAAAGCATCAAAAACATCAAAAGCATCAAAAACATCAAAAACATCAAAAAAATCAACAACATCAAAAACATTAAAAAACATCAAAAACATCAAGAACATCAACAACATCAAAAACAAGTAAGAAAGCTACAGTCGAGTTTGCTCGACTGTGAGATGCCCGCCACCCAATTGTACCATCAAAATATCATATTTACATAATAGTATAAAAATATACTGAAAAAATACTTTAAAAAAAATATACTAAAAATACCAAAATAATATATCAAAATTTTCTTTGTTCGAAGATATTAGCTTGGCGGCACTTTAGTTGATTTATTGAACACCATTATTATGTCGCGGAGTGTCATAGCAACTAACTAGGCAGCACTAGCAGTTGCACGTGGTAACGCCTTATAAAAGTAATATCTTAATAACTTCTGCGTTTTTTATCCGATTGTAACCAAATTCGCAGAGATCATTAAGATGGTGATTAGTATTGTGCCTACCAAAATTGAACGTTCTAGGTTTAAAACAACGCTTGCAATTCGGATTTATTCGATTTATGGAAGCGGGAGGGGGCGTAGCCAAAATCAAAAACAAACTTGATCTGCGTGCAACAATAAGACATACTGTCGCGAAAAATTTGTTGCTCTATCTCTTATAGTCTCTGACATCTAGGTGTTCATACGGACACACGGACAGACGGACAGACGGACATGGCTATATCGTCTCGGCTGTTGACGCTGATCAAGAATATATATACTTTATGGGGTCGGAGATGCTTCCTTCTGCCTGTTACATACATTTTCGGTCGGCACAAAGCCATAATACCCTTCTACCCTTTGGGTAGGCGGGTATAAATATCAATACCATTAAAAACATCAAAAACTTCAAAAACATCAAAAACATCAAAAACATTAAAAACATCAAAAAACATCAATAACATCAATAAAATTAAAATATCAAAAACATCAAAAACATAAAAACATCAAAAACTTGAAAAACATCAAATTCATGAAAAACATGAAAAACATCAAAAACATCAATAACATCAAAAGCATTAAAAACATCAAAAACATCAATAACATCAAAAACATCAAAAATATCAAAAACATCAAAAACATCAGAAACATCAATAAAATTAAAATATCAAAAACATCAAAAACATCAAAAACATGAAAAACATCAAAAACATCAGATTCATGAAAAACATGAAAAACATCAAAAACATCAATAACATCAAGAACATCAAAACCATCAAAAACATCAAAAACATCAAAAACATCAAAAACACCAAAAACATCAAAAACATCAAAAACATCAGAAACATCAATAAAATTAAAATATCAAAAACATCAAAAACATCAAAACATCAAAAACATCAAAAACAATAAAAACAAGTAAGAAAGCTACAGTCGAGTTTGCTCGACTGTGAGATACCCGCCACCCAATTTTACCATAAAAATATTATATTTATATAACAGTATAAAAATATACTGAAAAAATATAAAAAAAAATATACTAAAAATACCAAAATAATATATCAAAATTTTCTTTGTTCGAAGTTATTAGCTTGGTGGCACTTTAGTTGGCTTATTGAACACCATTATTATGTCACGGAGTGTCATAGCAATTAACTATGTCACGGAGTGTCATAGCAACTAACTAGGCACCACTAGCAGTTGCACGTGGTAACGCCTTATAAAAGTAATATCTTAATAACTTCTGTGTTTTTTATCCGATTGTAACCAAATTCGCAGAGATCATTAAGATGGCGATTAGTAATGTGCGTACCAAAATTGAACGTTATAGGTATAAAACGACGCTTGCAATTCGGTTTTATTCGATTTACGGGGGCGGCAGGGGGCGCGGCCAAAATCAAAAACAAACTTGATCTGCGTGCAACAATAAGACATACTGTCGCGAAAAATTTATTGCTCTATCTCTTATAGTCTCTGAGATCTAGGTGTTCATACGGACGGACAGATGGACAGACGGACAGACGGACAGACGGACGGACGGACAGACGGACATGGCTATATCGTCTCGGCTGTTGACGCTGATCAAGAATATATATACTTTATGGGGTCGGAGATGCTTCCTTCTGCCTGTTACATACATTTTCGGTCGGCACAAAGCCATAATACCCTTCTACCCTTTGGGTAGGCGGGTATAAACATCAAAAGCATCAAAAACATTAAAATCATCAAAAACATCAATAACAACAAAAACATCAAACACATCAAAAACATCAAAAACATCAAAAACATCAAAACCATCAAAAACATCAAAAACATCAAAAACATCAAAAACATCAAAAACATCAAAAACATCAAAAACATCAAAAACATCAAAAACATCAAAAACATCAAAAACATCAAAAACATGAAAAACATGAAAAACATGAAAAACATCAAATTCATGAAAAACATCAAAAATATCAATAACATCAAAAGCATTAAAAACATCAAAAACATCAATAACATCAAAAATATCAAAAATATCAAAAACATCAAAACCATCAAAAACATCAAAACCATCAAAAACATCAAAAACATCAAAAACACCCAAAATATCAAAAACATCAAAAAACATTAAAAACATCAAAAACATCAAAAACATTAAAAACATCAAAAACATAAAACATCAAAAAAATTAAAATATCAAAAACCTCAAAAACATCAAAATCATAAAAACATCAAAAACATCAAAAACACCAAAAACATTAAAATCATCAAAAACATCAAAAATCATCAAAAACATCAAAAACATCAAAAACATGAAAAACATCAAAAACATCAATAACATCAAAAGCATTAAAAACATCAAAAACATCAAAAACATCAAAAACATCAAAAACATCAAAACCATCAAAAACATCAAAAACACCAAAAACATCAAAAGCATCAAAAACATTAAAATGATCAAAAACATCAAAAACATCAAACACATCAAAAACATCAAAAACATCAAAAACATCAAAAACATCAAAACCATCAAAAACATCAAAAACATCAAAAACACCAAAAACATCAAAAAACATTAAAAACATCAAAAACATCAAAAACATTAAAAACATCAAAAACATAAAACATCAAAAAAATTAAAATATCAAAAACCTCAAAAACATCAAAATCATAAAAACATCAAAAACATCAAAAACACCAAAAACACCAAAAACATTAAAATCATCAAAAACATCAAAAATCATCAAAAACATCAAAAACATCAAAAACATGAAAAACATCAAAAACATCAATAACATCAAAAGCATTAAAAACATCAAAAACATCAAAAACATCAAAAACATCAAAACCATCAAAAACATCAAAAACACCAAAAACATCAAAACCATCAAAAACATCAAAAACATAAAAAACATCAATAACATCAAAAGCATCAAAACCATCAAAAACATCAAAAACATCAAAAACACCAAAAACATCAAAAACATCAAAAACATTAAAAACATAAAAAATATCAAAAACATCAAAAACATCAAAACCATCAAAAACATCAAAAACATCAAAAACACCAAAAACATCAAAAACATCAGAAACATCAAAAAAATTAAAATATCAAAAACATCAAAAACATAAGAACATCAAAAACATCAAAAACAATAAAAAACATCAAAAGCATCAAAAACATTAAAATCATCAAAAACATCAATAACATCAAAAACATCAAACACATCAAACACATCAAAAACATCAAAACCATCAAAAACATCAAAAACATCAAAAACACCAAAAACATCAAAAACATTAAAAATATCAAAAACATCAAAAACATCAAAAACATCATAAACATAAAACATCAAAAAAATTAGAATATCAAAAACATCAAAAACTTAAAAACATCAGAAACATCAAAAACATCAAAAACACCAAAAACATTAAAATCATCAAAAACATCGAAAACATCAAAAACATCAAAAACATCAAAAACATCAAAAACATCAAAAACATCAAAAACATCAAAAACATCAAAAACATCAAAAACATCAAAAACATCAAAAACACCAAAAACATCAAAAACATCAAAAACATCAAAAACATCAAAAATATCAAAAATATCAAAAACATCAAAAACATCAAAAACACCAAAATCATTAAAATCATCAAAAACATCAAAAACATCAAAAATATCAAAAATATCAAAAATATCAAAAATATCAAAAATATCAAAAATATCAAAAACATCAAGAACATCAAAAACATCAAAAAGATCAAAAGCATCAAAAACATCAATAACATCAAAAACATCAGAAACATCAATAAAATTAAAATATCAAAAACATCAAAAATATCAAAAACAATAAAAAACATCAAAAGCATCAAAAACATTAAAATGATCAAAAACATCAAAAACATCAAACACATCAAAAACATCAAAAACATCAAAAACATCAAAAACATCAAAAACATCAAAAACATCAAAACCATCAAAAACATCAAAAACATCAAAAACATAAAACATCAAAAAAATTAAAATATCAAAAACCTCAAAAACATCAAAATCATAAAAACATCAAAAACATCAAAAACACCAAAAACACCAAAAACATTAAAATCATCAAAAACATCAAAAACATCAAAAACATCAAAAACATCAAAAACATAAAAAACATCAAAAATATTAAAAATATCAAAAACATCAAAAACCTCAAGAACATCAAAAAGATCAAAAGCATCAAAAACATCAATAACATCAAAAAAATCAAAAATCATCAAAAACATCAAAAACATCAATAACATCAAAAACATGAAAAACATCAAAAACATCAATAACATCAAAAGCATTAAAAACATCAAAAACATCAATAACATCAAAAACATTAAAAACATCAAAAATATCAAAAACATCAAAAACATCAAAACCATCAAAAACATCAAAAACACCAAAAACATCAAAACCATCAAAAACATCAAAAACATGAAAAACATCAATAACATTATTAAAAACATCAAAAACATCAAAAACATTAAAAACATCAAAAATATCAAAAACATCAAAAACATCAAAACCATCAAAAACATCAAAAACATCAAAAACACCAAAAACATCAAAAACATCAGAAACATCAATAAAATTAAAATATCAAAAACATCAAAAACATAAAAACATCAAAAACATCAAAAACAATAGAAAACATCAAAAGCATCAAAAACATTAAAATCATCAAAAATATCAATAACATCAAAAACATCAAACACATCAAACACATCAAAAACATCAAAACCATCAAAAACATCAAAAACATCAAAAACATTAAAAATATCAAAAACATCAAAAACATCAAAAACATCAAAAACATAAAACATCAAAAAAATTAGAATATCAAAAACATCAAAAACTTAAAAACATCAGAAACATCAAAAACATCGAAAACATCAAAAACATCAAAAACATCAAAAACATCAAAAACATCAAAAACATCAAAAACATCAAAAACACCAAAAACATCAAAAACATCAAAAACATCAAAAATATCAAAAATATCAAAAACATCAAAAACATCAAAAACACTAAAATCATTAAAATCATCAAAAACACCAAAATCATTAAAATCATCAAAAACATCAAAAACATCAAAAATATCAAAAATATCAAAAATATCAAAAATATCAAAAATATCAAAAATATCAAAAATATCAAAAATATCAAAAATATCAAAAATATCAAAAATATCAAATACATCAATAACATAAAAAACATTAAAAAACATCAAAAACATCAAAAGCATCAAAAACTTCAAAAGCATCAATAACATCAAAAACATCAAAAACATAAAAAACATCAAAAACATTAAAAACATCAAAAAACATCAAAAACATCAATAACATCAAAAGCATCAAAAGCATCAAAAACATTAAAAACATTAAAAACATTAAGAATATCAAAAACATCAAAAACATCAAAAGCATCAGTAACATCAATAAAATTAAAATATCAAAAACATCAAAAATATCAAAAACAATAAAAAACATCAAAAACATTAAAATGATCAAAAACATCAAAAACATCAAACATATCAAAAACATCAAAAACATCAAAAACATCAAAAACATCAAAAACATCAAAACCATCAAAAACATCAAAAACATCAAAAACACCAAAAACATCAAAAAACACTAAAAACATCAAAAACATCAAAAACATTAAAAACATCAAAAACATAAAACATCAAAAAATTTAAAATATCAAAAACCTCAAAAACATCAAAATCATAAAAACATCAAAAACATCAAAAACACCAAAAACACCAAAAACATTAAAATCATCAAAAACATCAAAAACATCAAAAACATCAAAAACATCAAAAACATCAAAAACATCAAAAACATCAAAAATATTAAAAATATCAAAAACATCAAAAACATCAAGAACATCAAAAAGATCAAAAGCATCAAAAACATCAATAACATCAAAAAAATCAAAAATCATCAAAAACATCAAAAACATCAAAAACATCAAAAACATCAATAACATCAAAAGCATTAAAAACATCAAAAACATCAATAACATCAAAAACATTAAAAACATCAAAAATATCAAAAACATCAAAAACATCAAAAACATCAAAAACATCAAAAACACCAAAAACATCAAAACCATCAAAAACATCAAAAACAGGAAAAACATCAATAACATCAAAAGCATTAAAAACATCAAAAACATCAAAAACATTAAAAACATCAATAATATCAAAAACATCAAAAACATCAAAACCATCAAAAACATCAAAAACATCAAAAACACCAAAAACATCAAAAACATCAGAAACATCAATAAAATTAAAATATCAAAAACATCAAAAACATAAAAACATCAAAAACTTCAAAAACAATAAAAAACATCAAAAGCATCAAAAACATTAAAATCATCAAAAACATCAATAACATCAAAAACATCAAACACATCAAACACATCAAAAACATCAAAACCATCAAAAACATCAAAAACATCAAAAACACCAAAAACATCAAAAACATTAAAAATATCAAAAACATCAAAAACATCAAAAACATAAAACATCAAAAAAATTAGAATATCAAAAACATCAAAAACTTAAAAACATCAGAAACATCAAAAACATCAAAAACATCAAAAACACCAAAAACATCAAAAACATCAAAAACATCAAAAACATCAAAAATATCAAAAATATCAAAAACATCAAAAACATCAAAAGCATCAAAAACATCAAAAACTTCAAAAACATCAAAAACATCAAAAACATTAAAAACGTCAAAAAACATCAAAAACATCAAAAGCATCAAAAGCATAAAAAACATCAAAAACATTAAAAACGTTAAAAACATCACAAATATCAAAAACATAAAAAACATCAAAAACATCAAAAACATCAATAACATCAAAAACATCAAAAACATCAAAAAATATCAATACCATTAAAAACATCAAAACATCAAAAGCATCAAAAACATCAAAAACATCAAAAAAATCAACAACATCAAAAACATTAAAAAACATCAATAACATCAACAACATCAAAAAATATCAATACCAATAAAAACATCAAAACATCAAAAGCATCAAAAACATCAAAAACATCAATAAAATCAACAACATCAAAAACATTAAAAACATCAAAAACATCAATAACATCAAAAGCATCAAAAGCATAAAAAACATCAAAAACATTAAAAACATTAAAAAACATCAAAAACATCAAAAGCATCAAAAACTTCAAAAGCATCAATAAATTCAAAAACATTAAAAACATCAAAAACATAAAAAACATCAAAAACATCAAAAACATTAAAAACATCAAAAAACATCAAAAACATCAATACATCAAAAGCATCAAAAACATCAAAAACATTAAAAACATTAAAAAACATTAAGAACATGAAAAAAAAATCAATAACATCAATAACATCAAAAACATCAAAAAACATCAAAAACATCACAAATATCAAAAACATCAAAAACATCAAAAACATCAAAAACATCAAAAACATCAACAACATCAAAAACATCAAAAACATCAATAACATCAAAAACATCAAAAACATCAAAAAATATCAATACCATTAAAAACATCAAAACATCAAAGACAACAAAAGCATCAAATGCATCAAAAACATCAAAAACATTAAAAACATCAAAAAACATCAAAAACATCAATAACATCAAAAGCATCAAAGGCATCAAAAACATCAAAAACTTCAAAAACATCAAAAACATCAAAAACATTAAAAACGTCAAAAAACATCAAAAACATCAAAAGCATCAAAAGCATAAAAAACATCAAAAACATTAAAAACGTTAAAAACATCACAAATATCAAAAACATCAAAAACATCAAAAACATCAAAAACATCAATAACATCAAAAACATCAAAAACATCAAAAAATATCAATACCATTAAAAACATCAAAACATTAAAAGCATCAAAAACATCAAAAACATCAAAAAAATCAACAACATCAAAAACATTAAAAAACATCAATAACATCAACAACATCAAAAAATATCAATACCAATAAAAACATCAAAACATCAAAAGCATCAAAAACATCAAAAACATCAATAAAATCAACAACATCAAAAACATTAAAAAACATCAAAAACATCAATAACATCAAAAGCATCAAAAGCATAAAAAACATCAAAAACATTAAAAACATTAAAAAACATCAAAAACATCAAAAGCATCAAAAACTTCAAAAGCATCAATAACATCAAAAACATCAAAAACATCAAAAACATAAAAAACATCAAAAACATCAAAAACATCAAAAACATTAAAAACATCAAAAAACATCAAAAACATCAATACATCAAAAGCATCAAAAACATCAAAAACATTAAAAACATTAAAAAACATTAAGAACATGAAAAAAAAATCAATAACATCAATAACATCAAAAACATCAAAAAACATCACAAATATCAAAAACATCAAAAACATCAAAAACATCAACAACATCAAAAACATCAAAAACATCAATAACATCAACAACATCAAAAACATCAAAAACATCAATAACATCAAAAACATCAAAGAATATCAATACCATTAAAAACATCAAAACATCAAAGACAACAAAAGCATCAAAAGCATCAAAAACATCAAAAACATTAAAAACATCAAAAAACATCAAAAACATCAATAACATCAAAAGCATCAAAGGCATCAAAAACATCAAAAACATTAAAAACATTAAAAGCATCAAAAGCATCAAAAACATCAAAAACATTAAAAACATCAAAAAACATCAAAAACATCAATACATCAAAAGCATCAAAAACATCAAAAACATTAAAAACATTAAAAAACATTAAGAACATTAAAAAACATCAATAACATCAATAACATCAAAAACATCAAAAAACATCAAAAACATCACAAATATCAAAAACATCAAAAACATCAAAAACATCAATAACATCAAAAACATCAAAAACATCAAAGAATATCAATACCATTAAAAACATCAAAACATCAAAAACATTAAAAACGTTAAAAACATCACAAATATCAAAAACATCAAAAACATCAAAAACATCAAAGAATATCAATACCATTAAAAACATCAAAACATCAAAAACATTAAAAACGTTAAAAACATCACAAATATCAAAAACATCAAAAACATCAATAACATCAAAAACATCAAAAAATATCAATACCATTAAAAACATCAAAAACATCAAGAACATCAAAAAGATCAAAAGCATCAAAAACATCAATAACATCAAAAACATCAGAAACATCAATAAAATTAAAATATCAAAAACATCAAAAATATCAAAAACAATAAAAAACATCAAAAGCATCAAAAACATTAAAATGATCAAAAACATCAAAAACATCAAACACATCAAAAACATCAAAAACATCAAAAACATCAAAAACATCAAAACCATCAAAAACATCAAAAACATCAAAAACATAAAACATCAAAAAAATTAAAATATCAAAAACCTCAAAAACATCAAAATCATAAAAACATCAAAAACATCAAAAACACCAAAAACACCAAAAACATTAAAATCATCAAAAACATCAAAAACATCAAAAACATCAAAAACATAAAAAACATCAAAAATATTAAAAATATCAAAAACATCAAAAACATCAAGAACATCAAAAAGATCAAAAGCATCAAAAACATCAATAACATCAAAAAAATCAAAAATCATCAAAAACATCAAAAACATCAATAACATCAAAAACATGAAAAACATCAAAAACGTCATTAACATCAAAAGCATTAAAAACATCAAAAACATCAATAACATCAAAAACATTAAAAACATCAAAAATATCAAAAACATCAAAAACATCAAAACCATCAAAAACATCAAAAACACCAAAAACATCAAAACCATCAAAAACATCAAAAACATGAAAAACATCAATAACATCATTAAAAACATCACAAACATCAAAAACATTAAAAACATCAAAAATATCAAAAACATCAAAAACATCAAAACCATCAAAAACATCAAAAACATCAAAAACACCAAAAACATCAAAAACATCAGAAACATCAATAAAATTAAAATATCAAAACATCAAAAACATAAAAACATCAAAAACATCAGAAACAATAGAAAACATCAAAAGCATCAAAAACATTAAAATCATCAAAAACATCAATAACATCAAAAACATCAAACACATCAAACACATCAAAAACATCAAAACCATCAAAAACATCAAAAACATCAAAAACACCAAAAACATCAAAAACATTAAAAATATCAAAAACATCAAAAACATCAAAAACATAAAACATCAAAAAAATTAGAATATCAAAAACATCAAAAACTTAAAAACATCAGAAACATCAAAAACTCCAAAAACATTAAAATCATCAAAAACATCGAAAACATCAAAAACATCAAAAACATCAAAAACATCAAAAACATCAAAAACATCAAAAACATCAAAAACATCAAAAACACCAAAAACATCAAAAACATCAAAAACATCAAAAATATCAAAAATATCAAAAACATCAAAAACATCAAAAACACCAAAATCATTAAAATCATCAAAATCATCAAAAACACCAAAATCATTAAAATCATCAAAAACATCAAAAACATCAAAAATATCAAAAATATCAAAAATATCAAAAATATCAAAAATATCAAAAATATCAAAAATATCAAACACATCAATAACATAAAAAACATTAAAAAACATCAAAAACATCAAAAGCATCAAAAACTTCAAAAGCATCAATAACATCAAAAACATCAAAAACATAAAAAACATCAAAAACATTAAAAACATCAAAAAACATCAAAAACATCAATAACATCAAAAGCATCAAAAGCATCAAAAACATTAAAAACATAAAAAACATTAAGAACATCAAAAACATCAAAAACATCAAAAGCATCAGTAACATCAATAAAATTAAAATATCAAAAACATCAAAAATATCAAAAACAATAAAAAACATCAAAAGCATCAAAAACATCAAAAATATTAAAAATATCAAAAACATCAAAAACATCAAGAACATCAAAAAGATCAAAAGCATCAAAAACATCAATAACATCAAAAACACCAAAAACATCAAAAAACACTAAAAACATCAAAAAACACTAAAAACATCAAAAACATCAAAAACATCAAAAAATATCAATACCATTAAAAACATCAAAACATCAAAAGCATCAAAAACATCAAAAACATCAAAAAAATCAACAACATCAAAAACATTAAAAAACATCAATAACATCAACAACATCAAAAAATATCAATACCAATAAAAACATCAAAACATCAAAAGCATCAAAAACATCAAAAACATCAATAAAATCAACAACATCAAAAACATTAAAAAACATCAAAAACATCAATAACATCAAAAGCATCAAAAGCATAAAAAACATCAAAAACATTAAAAACATTAAAAAACATCAAAAACATCAAAAGCATCAAAAACTTCAAAAGCATCAATAACATCAAAAACATCAAAAACATCAAAAACATAAAAAACATCAAAAACATCAAAAACATTAAAAACATCAAAAAACATCAAAAACATCAATACATCAAAAGCATCAAAAACATCAAAAACATTAAAAACATTAAAAAACATTAAGAACATGAAAAAAAAATCAATAACATCAATAACATCAAAAACATCAAAAAACATCAAAAACATCACAAATATCAAAAACATCAAAAACATCAAAAACATCAAAAACACCAAAAACATCAAAAACATCAAAAACATCAATAACATCAAAAACATCAAAAAATATCAATACCATTAAAAACATCAAAACATCAAAGACAACAAAAGCATCAAAAGCATCAAAAACATCAAAAACATTAAAAACATCAAAAAACATCAAAAACATCAATAACATCAAAAGCATCAAAGGCATCAAAACATCAAAAACTTCAAAACATCAAAAACATCAAAACATTAAAAACGTCAAAAAACATCAAAAACATCAAAAGCATCAAAAGCATAAAAAACATCAAAAACATTAAAAACGTTAAAAACATCACAAATATCAAAAACATCAAAAACATCAAAAACATCAAAAACATCAATAACATCAAAAACATCAAAAACATCAAAAAATATCAATACCATTAAAAACATCAAAACATCAAAAGCATCAAAAACATCAAAAACATCAACAACATCAAAAGCATCAAAAACATCAATAACATCAAAAACATCAAAAAATATCAATACCATTAAAAACATCAAAACATCAAAGACAACAAAAGCATCAAAAGCATCAAAAACATCAAAAACATTAAAAACATCAAAAAACATCAAAAACATCAATAACATCAAAAGCATCAAAGGCATCAAAAACATCAAAAACATTAAAAACATTAAAAGCATCAAAAGCATCAAAAACATCAAAAACATTAAAAACATCAAAAAACATCAAAAACATCAATACATCAAAAGCATCAAAAACATCAAAAACATTAAAAACATTAAAAAACATTAAGAACATTAAAAAACATCAATAACATCAATAACATCAAAAACATCAAAAAACATCAAAAACATCACAAATATCAAAAACATCAAAAACATCAAAAACATCAATAACATCAAAAACATCAAAAACATCAAAGAATATCAATACCATTAAAAACATCAAAACATCAAAAACATTAAAAACGTTAAAAACATCACAAATATCAAAAACATCAAAAACATCAAAAACATCAATAACATCAAAAACATCAAAAAATATCAATACCATTAAAAACATCAAAAGCATCAAAAACATCAAAAAAATCAACAACATCAAAAACATTAAAAAACATCAAAAACATCAAAAACATCAAAAACATCAATAACATCAAAAACATCAAAAACATCAAAGAATATCAATACCATTAAAAACATCAAAACATCAAAAACATTAAAAACGTTAAAAACATCACAAATATCAAAAACATCAAAAACATCAAAAACATCAAAAACATCAAAGAATATCAATACCATTAAAAACATCAAAACATCAAAAACATTAAAAACGTTAAAAACATCACAAATATCAAAAACATCAAAAACATCAAAAACATCAATAACATCAAAAACATCAAAAAATATCAATACCATTAAAAACATCAAAAACATCAAGAACATCAAAAAGATCAAAAGCATCAAAAACATCAATAACATCAAAAACATCAGAAACATCAATAAAATTAAAATATCAAAAACATCAAAAATATCAAAAACAATAAAAAACATCAAAAGCATCAAAAACATTAAAATGATCAAAAACATCAAAAACATCAAACACATCAAAAACATCAAAAACATCAAAAACATCAAAAACATCAAAAACATCAAAACCATCAAAAACATCAAAAACATTAAAATCATCAAAAACATCAAAAACATCAAAAACATCAAAAACATCAAAAACATCAAAAACATAAAAAACATCAAAAACACCAAAAACATTAAAATCATCAAAAACATCAAAAACATCAAAAACATCAAAAACATCAAAAACATAAAAAACATCAAAAATATTAAAAATATCAAAAACATCAAAAACATCAAGAACATCAAAAAGATCAAAAGCATCAAAAACATCAATAACATCAAAAAAATCAAAAATCATCAAAAACATCAAAAACATCAATAACATCAAAAACATGAAAAACATCAAAAACATCAATAACATCAAAAGCATTAAAAACATCAAAGACATCAATAACATCAAAAACATTAAAAACATCAAAAATATCAAAAACATCAAAAACATCAAAACCATCAAAAACATCAAAAACACCAAAAACATCAAAACCATCAAAAACATCAAAAACATGAAAAACATCAATAACATCATTAAAACATCAAAAACATCAAAAACATTAAAAACATCAAAAATATCAAAAACATCAAAAACATCAAAACCATCAAAAACATCAAAAACATCAAAAACACCAAAAACATCAAAAACTTTAGAAACATCAATAAAATTAAAATATCAAAAACATCAAAAACATAAAAACATCAAAAACATCAGAAACAATAGAAAACATCAAAAGCATCAAAAACATTAAAATCATCAAAAACATCAATAACATCAAAAACATCAAACACATCAAACACATCAAAAACATCAAAACCATCAAAAACATCAAAAACACCAAAAACATCAAAAACATTAAAAATATCAAAAACATCAAAAACATCAAAAACATAAAACATCAAAAAAATTAGAATATCAAAAACATCAAAAACTTAAAAACATCAGAAACATCAAAAACTCCAAAAACATTAAAATCATCAAAAACATCGAAAACATCAAAAACATCAAAAACATCGAAAACATCAAAAACATCAAAAACATCAAAAACATCAAAAACACCAAAAACATCAAAAACATCAAAAACATCAAAAATATCAAAAATATCAAAAACATCAAAAACATCAAAAACACCAAAATCATTAAAATCATTAAAAACACCAAAATCATTAAAATCATCAAAAACATCAAAAACATCAAAAATATCAAAAATATCAAAAATATCAAAAATATCAAAAATATCAAAAATATCAAATACATCAATAACATAAAAAACATTAAAAAACATCAAAAACATCAAAAGCATCAAAAACTTCAAAAGCATCAATAACATCAAAAACATAAAAAACATCAAAAACATTAAAAACATCAAAAAACATCAAAAACATCAATAACATCAAAAGCATCAAAAGCATCAAAAACATTAAAAACATTAAAAACATTAAGAACATCAAAAACATCAAAAACATCAAAAGCATCAGTAACATCAATAAAATTAAAATATCAAAAACATCAAAAATATCAAAAACAATAAAAAACATCAAAAGCATCAAAAACATTAAAATGATCAAAAACATCAAAAACATCAAACATATCAAAAACATCAAAAACATCAAAAACATCAAAAACATCAAAACCATCAAAAACATCAAAAACATCAAAAACACCAAAAACATCAAAAAACACTAAAAACATCAAAAACATCAAAAACATTAAAAACATCAAAAACATAAAACATCAAAAAATTTAAAATATCAAAAACCTCAAAAACATCAAAATCATAAAAACATCAAAAACATCAAAAACACCAAAAACACCAAAAACATTAAAATCATCAAAAACATCAAAAACATCAAAAACATCAAAAACATCAAAAACATCAAAAATATTAAAAATATCAAAAACATCAAAAACATCAAGAACATCAAAAAGATCAAAAGCATCAAAAACATCAATAACATCAAAAAAATCAAAAATCATCAAAAACATCAAAAACATCAAAAACATGAAATACATCAAAAACATCAATAACATCAAAAGCATTAAAAACATCAAAAACATCAATAACATCAAAAACATTAAAAACATCAAAAATATCAAAAACATCAAAAACATCAAAACCATCAAAAACATCAAAAACACCAAAAACATCAAAACCATCAAAAACATCAAAAACAGGAAAAACATCAATAACATCAAAAGCATTAAAAACATCAAAAACATCAAAAACATTAAAACATCAATAATATCAAAAACATCAAAAACATCAAAACCATCAAAAATATCAAAAACATCAAAAACACCAAAAACATCAAAAACATCAGAAACATCAATAAAATTAAAAAATCAAAAACATCAAAAACATAAAAACATCAAAAACATCAAAAACAATAAAAAACATCAAAAACATCAAAAACATCAAAAACATCAAAAACATCAAAAACATCAAAAACATCAAACACATCAAACACATCAAAAACATCAAAACCATCAAAAACATCAAAAACATCAAAAACACCAAAAACATCAAAAACATTAAAAATATCAAAAACATCAAAAACATCAAAAACATAAAACATCAAAAAAATTAGAATATCAAAAACATCAAAAACTTAAAAACATCAGAAACATCAAAAACATCAAAAACATCAAAAACACCAAAAACATCAAAAACATCAAAAACATCAAAAATATCAAAAATATCAAAAACATCAAAAGCATCAAAAACATCAAAAACTTCAAAAAACATCAAAAACATCAAAAACATTAAAAACGTCAAAAAACATCAAAAACATCAGTAACATCAAAAGCATCAAAAGCATAAAAAACATCAAAAACATTAAAAACGTTAAAAACATCACAAATATCAAAAACATCAAAAACATCAAAAACATCAATAACATCAAAAACATCAAAAACATCAAAAAATATCAATACCATTAAAAACATCAAAACATCAAAAGCATCAAAAACATCAAAAACATCAAAAAAATCAACAACATCAAAAACATTAAAAAACATCAATAACATCAAAAATATCAATACCAATAAAAACATCAAAACATCAAAAGCATCAAAAACATCAAAAACATCAATAAAATCAACAACATCAAAAACATTAAAAAACATCAAAAACATCAATAACATCAAAAGCATCAAAAGCATAAAAAACATCAAAAACATTAAAAACATTAAAAAACATCAAAAACATCAAAAGCATCAAAAACTTCAAAAGCATCAATAACATCAAAAACATCAAAACATCAAAACATAAAAAACATCAAAAACATCAAAAACATTAAAAACATCAAAAACATCAAAAACATCAATACATCAAAAGCATCAAAAACATCAAAAACATTAAAAACATTAAAAAACATTAAGAACATTAAAAAACATCAATAACATCAATAACCTCAAAAACATCAAAAAACATCAAAAACATCACAAATATCAAAAACATCAAAAACATCAAAAACATCAAAAACATCAAAAACATCAAAAACATCAAAAACATCAGCAACATCAAAAACATCAAAAACATCAATAACATCAAAAACATCAAAAAATATCAATACCATTAAAAACATCAAAACATCAAAGACAACAAAAGCATCAAAAGCATCAAAAACATCAAAAACATTAAAAACATCAAAAACATCAGAAACATCAATAAAATTAAAATATCAAAAACATCAAAAACATAAAAACATCAAAAACTTCAAAAACAATAAAAAACATCAAAAGCATCAAAAACATTAAAATCATCAAAAACATCAATAACATCAAAAACATCAAACACATCAAACACATCAAAAACATCAAAACCATCAAAAACATCAAAAACATCAAAAACACCAAAAACATCAAAAACATTAAAAATATTAAAAACATCAAAAACATCAAAAACATAAAACATCAAAAAAATTAGAATATCAAAAACATCAAAAACTTAAAAACATCAGAAACATCAAAAACATCAAAAACATTAAAAACATCAAAAACACCAAAAACATCAAAAACATCAAAAACATCAAAAACATCAAAAATATCAAAAATATCAAAAACATCAAAAACATCAAAAGCATCAAAAACATCAAAAACTTCAAAAACATCAAAAACATCAAAAACATTAAAAACGTCAAAAAACATCAAAAACATCAGTAACATCAAAAGCATCAAAAGCATAAAAAACATCAAAAACATTAAAAACGTTAAAAACATCACAAATATCAAAAACATCAAAAACATCAAAAACATCAAAAACATCAATAACATCAAAAACATCAAAAACATCAAAAAATATCAATACCATTAAAAACATCAAAACATCAAAAGCATCAAAAACATCAAAAACATCAAAAAAAATCAACAACATCAAAAACATTAAAAAACATCAATAACATCAAAAAATATCAATACCAATAAAAACATCAAAACATCAAAAGCATCAAAAACATCAAAAACATCAATAAAATCAACAACATCAAAAACATTAAAAAACATCAAAAACATCAATAACATCAAAAGCATCAAAAGCATAAAAAACATCAAAAACATTAAAAACATTAAAAAACATCAAAAACATCAAAAGCATCAAAAACTTCAAAAGCATCAATAACATCAAAAACATCAAAAACATCAAAAACATAAAAAACATCAAAAACATCAAAAACATTAAAAACATCAAAAAACATCAAAAACATCAATACATCAAAAGCATCAAAAACATCAAAAACATTAAAAACATTAAAAAACATTAAGAACATTAAAAAACATCAATAACATCAATAACCTCAAAAACATCAAAAAACATCAAAAACATCACAAATATCAAAAACATCAAAAACATCAAAAACATCAAAAACATCAAAAACATCAAAAACATCAGCAACATCAAAAACATCAAAAACATCAATAACATCAAAAACATCAAAAAATATCAATACCATTAAAAACATCAAAACATCAAAGACAACAAAAGCATCAAAAGCATCAAAAACATCAAAAACATTAAAAACATCAAAAAACATCAAAAACATCAATAACATCAAAAGCATCAAAGGCATCAAAAACATCAAAAACATCAAAAACATTAAAAACATCAAAAGCATCAAAAACATCAAAAACATTAAAAACATCAAAAAACATCAAAAACATCAATACATCAAAAGCATCAAAAACATCAAAAACATTAAAAACATTAAAAAACATTAAGAACATTAAAAAACATCAATAACATCAATAACATCAAAAACATCAAAAAACATCAAAAACATCACAAATATCAAAAACATCAAAAACATCAAAAACATCAAAAACATCAAAGAATATCAATACCATTAAAAACATCAAAACATCAAAAACATTAAAAACGTTAAAAACATCACAAATATCAAAAACATCAAAAACATCAAAAACATCAATAACATCAAAAACATCAAAAAATATCAATACCATTAAAAACATCAAAAGCATCAAAAACATCAAAAAAATCAACAACATCAAAAACATTAAAAAACATCAAAAACATTAAAAACGTCAAAAAACATCAATAACATCAAAAGCGTCAAAAGCATAAAAAACATCAAAAACATTAAAAACATTAAAAAACATCAAAAACATCAAAAGCATCAAAAACTTCAAAAGAATCAATAACATCAAAAACATCAAAAACATCAAAAACATAAAAAACATCAAAAACATCAAAAACATTATAAACATCAAAAAACATCAAAAACATCAATAACATCAAAAGCATCAAAAGCATCAAAAACATCAAAAACATTAAAAACATTAAAAACATTAAGAACATTAAAAAACATCAATAACATCAATAACATCAAAAACATCAAAAACATCAAAAACATCAAAAACATCAATAACATCAAAAACATCACAAATATCAAAAACATCAAAAACATCAAAAACATCAAAAACATCAAAAACATCAAAAACATCAAAAACATCAAAAACATCAAAAACATCAAAAAACATCTAAAACATCAAAAACATCAAAAACATCAAAAACATCAAAAACATCATAAATATCAAAAACATCAAAACGTCAGAAACATCAAAACATCAGAAACATCAAAACATCAAAAACATCAAAAAACATCAAAAAAACATCAAAAACATCAAAAACATGAGAATTATCAAAAACATCAAAAACATGAAAAACATCAAAAACATCAAAAACATCAAAAACATCAAAAACATCAAAAAACATCTAAAACATCAAAAACATCAAAAACATCAAAAACATCAAAAACATCAAAAACATCAAAAACATCAAAAACACCAAAAACATCAAAAACATCAGAAACATCAATAACATCAAAAACATCACAAATATCAAAAACATCAAAAACATCAAAAACATCAAAAACATCAAAAACATCAAAAACATCAAAAACATCAAAAACATCAAAAACATCAAAAACATCAAAAACATCAAAAACATCAAAAACATCAAAAACATCAAAAACATCAAAAACATCAAAAAACATCTAAAACATCAAAAACATCAAAAACATCAAAAACATCAAAAACATCAAAAACATCAAAAACATCAAAAACACCAAAAACATCAAAAACATCAGAAACATCAATAAAATTAAAATATCAAAAACATCAAAAACGTAAAAACATCAAAAACATAAAAAACAATAAAAACATCAAAAGCATCAAAAACATTAAATTCATCAAAAACATCAATAACATCAAAAACATCAAACACATCAAAAACATCAAAAACATCAAAACCATCAAAAACATCAAAAACACCAAAAACATCAAAAACATAAAAAACATCAAAAACATCAAAAACATCAAAAACATCAAAAACATTAAAAACATCAAAAACATCAAAAACATCAAAAACATAAAACATCAAAAAAATTAAAATATCAAAAACATCAAAAACATAAAAACATCAAAAACAATAAAAAACATCAAAAGCATCAAAAGCATCAAAAACATCAAAAACATCGAAAACATCAAAAACATAAAAACATCAAAAACACCAAAAACATCAAAAACATCAAAAACATCAAAAATATCAAAAATATCAAAAACATCAAAAACATCAAGAACATCAAAAAGATCAAAAACATCAAAAAACATCAATAACATTAAAAACATCAAAAACATCAAAAACATCAAAAACATCAAAAAACATCAATAACATCAAAAACATCAATAACATCAAAAACATCAAAAACATCAAAAACATCAAAAACATTAAAAAACATCAAAAACATCCATAACATCAAAAACATCAAAAACATCAAAAACATCACAACCATCAAAAACATCAAAAACACTTAAAACATCAAAAACATCAAAAACATCGAAAACATCAAAAACATCAAAAACATCAAAAACATCAAAAACATCAAAAAACATCAAAAACATCAAAAACATCAAAAACATCAAAAACATCAAAAACATCAAAAATATCAAAAACATCTAAAAACATCAAAAACATCAAAAACATCAAAAACATCGAAAACATCAAAAACATCAAAAACATCAAAAAACATCAAAAACATCAAAAACATCAAAAACATCAAAAACATCAAAAACATCAAGAACATCAAAAACATCAAAAACATCAAAAACATCACAACCATCAAAAACATCAAAAACACTTAAAACATCAAAAACATCAAAAATATCAAAAACATTAAAAACATCAGAAACATCAAAACTTCAAAAACCTCAAAAAAAAAAACTTTAGAAACATCAAAAACATCAAAAAAAAAAAAAAAAAAAAAACATCAAATACATCAAAAACATCAAAAAATCAAAATATCAAAAATATCAAAAACATCAAAAACATAAAAACATCAAAGACATAAAAACATCAATAACATCAAAAACATCGTAAAACATCAATAACATTAAAAACATCAAAAACATCAAAAAACATCAATAACATCAAAAACATCAAAAACATCAAAAGCATCAAAAGCATCAAAAACATCAAAAACATTAAAAACATTAAAAACATTAAAAACATCAAAAAAATCAAAAAACATCAAAAACATCAAAAACATCAAACACAGCAATAACATCAAAAACATCAAAAACATCAAAAGCATCAAAAACATCAAAAACATCAAAAACATCAAAAACATCAAAAACATCAAAAACATCAAAAACATCAAAAACATCAAAAACATCAAAAACATCAAAAACATCAATAACATCAATAACATCAAAAACATTAAAAAACATCAAAAACATTAAAAAACATCAAAAATATCAAAAAACATCAATAACATTAAAAACATCAAAAACATCAAAAGCATCTAAAAAATCAATAAACATCAAAAATATCAATAACATCCAAAACATCAAAAAACATCAATAACATTAAAAACATCAAAAACATCAAAAGCATCTAAAAAATCAATAAACATCAAAAACATCAAAAACATCAAAAACATCAAAAACATCAAAAACATCAAAAATATCAAAAACATCTAAAAACATCAAAACATCAAAACATCAAAAACAACAAAAACATCAAAAACATCAAAAACATCAAAAACATCAAAAACATCAAAAACATCAAAAAAAAATCAAAAACATCAAAAACATCATAAACATCAAAAATATCACAAACATCAAAAACATCAAAAACATCAAAAACATTAAAAACATCAAAAAAACATCAAAAACATCAAAAACCTCAAAAACATCAAAAACATCAAAAACATCAAAGACATCAAAAACATCAAAAACATTAAAATCATCAAAAACATCAATAACATCAAAAATATCAAGAACATGAAAACCATCAAAAACATCAAAAACATCAAAAACATCAAAAACATCAAAAATATCAAAAACATCAAAAACATCAAAAACATCAAAAACATCAAAAAACATCAATAACATTAAAAACATCAAAAACATCAAAAAACATCAATAACATCAAAAACATCAAAAACATCAAAAGCATCAAAAGCATCAAAAACATCAAAAACATCAAAAACAACAAAAACATCAAAAACATCAAAAACATCAAAAACATCAAAAAAATCAAAAAACATCAAACACATCAATAACATCAAAAGCATCAAAATCATCAAAAACATCAAAAACATTAAAAACATTAAACACATTAAAAATATTAAAAATATTAAAAACATCAAAAAACATCAAAAACATCAAAAACATAAAAACATCAAAAATATCAAAAACATCAAAAACATCAAAAAACATCAATAACATTAAAAACATCAAAAACATCAAAAACATCAATAACATCAAAATATCAAAAAACATCAACAACATTAAAAACATCAAAAACATCAAAAACATCAAAAACATCAAAAACATCAAAAACATCAAAAACATCAAAAACATAAAAAACATCAAAAACATCAAAAACATCAAAAACATCAAAAACATCAAAAACATCAAAAACATCAAAAACATCAAAAACATCAAAAACATCAAAAACATCAAAAGCATCAAAAACATCAAAAACATCAAAAACATCAAAAAACATCAATAACATCAAAAACATCAAAAACATCAAAAGCATAAAAAATATCAAAAACATCAAAAACATTAAAAACATCAAAAACATCATAAACATCAAAAAACATCAATGACATTAAAAACATCAAAAACATCAAAAGCATCAAAAAAATCAAAAAACATCAAAAACATCACAACCATCAAAAACATCAAAAACACTTAAAACATCAAAAACATCAAAAGCATAAAAAGTATCAAAAACATGAAAAACATTAAAATCATCAAAAACATCAAAAACATCAAAAACATCAAAAACAACAAAAACATCAAAAACATCAAAAACATCAAAAACATCAAAAAAATCAAAAAACATCAAACACATCAATAACATCAAAAGCATCAAAATCATCAAAAACATCAAAAACATTAAAAACATTAAACACATTAAAAATATTAAAAATATTAAAAACATCAAAAAACATCAAAAACATCAAAAACATAAAAACATCAAAAATATCAAAAACATCAAAAACATCAAAAAACATCAATAACATTAAAAACATCAAAAACATCAAAAACATCAATAACATCAAAATATCAAAAAACATCAACAACATTAAAAACATCAAAAACATCAAAAACATCAAAAACATCAAAAACATCAAAAACATAAAAAACATCAAAAACATCAAAAACATCAAAAACATCAAAAACATCAAAAACATCAAAAACATCAAAAACATCAAAAACATCAAAAACATCAAAAGCATCAAAAACATCAAAAACATCAAAAACATCAAAAACATCAAAAAACATCAATAACATCAAAAACATCAAAAACATCAAAAGCATAAAAAATATCAAAAACATCAAAAACATTAAAAACATCAAAAACATCATAAACATCAAAAAACATCAATGACATTAAAAACATCAAAAACATCAAAAGCATCAAAAAAATCAAAAAACATCAAAAACATCACAACCATCAAAAACATCAAAAACACTTAAAACATCAAAAACATCAAAAGCATAAAAAGTATCAAAAACATGAAAAACATTAAAATCATCAAAAACATCAAAAACATCATAAACGTCAAAAACATCACAAACATCAAAAACATCAAAAACATTAAAAACATCAAAAACATCAAAAACATCAAAAACATAAAACATCAAAAAAATTAAAATATCAAAAACATCAAAAACATCAAAAACATCAAAAACATCAAAAACATCAAAAACATCAAAAACATCAAAAGCATAAAAAGTATCAAAAACATGAAAAACATTAAAAACATCAAAAACATCAAAAGCATCAAAAACATCATAAACGTCAAAAACATCACAAACATCAAAAACATCAAAAACATTAAAAACATCAAAAACATCAAAAACATAAAACATCAAAAAAATTAAAAAATCAATAACATCAAAAACATCCAAAATATCAAAAACATCAAAAACATCAAAAAAAACAAAAACATCAAAAACATCAAAAACATCAAAAACATTAAAAACATTAAAAACATTAAGAACATCAAAAAACATCAAAAACATCAAAAACGTCAAAAACATTGTAAACATTGTAAACATTAAAAACATTAAAATCATCAAAAACATCACAAACATGAAAAACATCAAAAACACCAATATCATCAAAAATATCAAAACATCGGAAACATCAAAAACATAAATAACATCAAAAACATTAAAAAACATCAAGAACATCAATAACATCAAAAACATCAAAAAAAAAAACATCAAAAACATCAAAAACATGAAAAACATCAATAACATCAAAAGCATTAAAAACATCAAAAACATCAATAACATCAAAAACATTAAAAACATCAAAAATATCAAAAACATTAAAATCATTAAAAACATCAAAAACATCAAAAATATCAAATACATCAAAAACATCAAAAAACATCAAAAACATCAAAAACATCAAAAACATCAAAAAACATCAATAACATCAAAAACATCAAAAACATCAAAAACATCAAAAGCATAAAAAATATCAAAAACATCAAAAACATTAAAAACATCAAAAACATCATAAACGTCAAAAACATCAAAAACATAAAACATCAAAAAAATTAAAATATCAAAAACATCAAAAACATCAAAAACATCAAATACATCAAAAACATCAAAAACATCACAAACATCAAAAACATCAAAAACATCAAAAACATCAAAAACATCAAAAACATTAAAAACATTAAGAACATCAAAAAACATCAAAAACATCAAAAACGTCAAAAACATTGAAAATATTATAAACATTAAAAACATTAAAATCATCAAAAACATCACAAACATGAAAAACATCAAAAACACCAAAATCATCAAAAATATCAAAAACATCAAAAATATCAAAACATCAGAAACATCAAAAACATCAAAAACATCAAAAACATCAATAACATCAAAAACATCAAAAACATCAAAAACATCAATAACATCAAAAACATCAAAAACATCAAAAATAAAAAAACATCAAAAACATCAAAAACATGAAAAACATCAAAAACATGAAAAACATCAAAAACATCAATAACATCAAAAGCATTAAAATCATCAAAAATATCAATAACATCAAAAACATCAAAAATATCAAAAACATCAAAAACATCAAAAACATCAAAAACATCAAAAACACCAAAAACATCGAAAACATCAAAAACATCATAAACGTCAAAAACATCACAAACATCAAAAACATCAAAAACATCAAAAACATAAAAAAAAATAAAATATCAAAAACACCAAAAACATCAAAAACAAAAAAAAACATTAAAAGCATCAGAAACACCAAAAACATCAAAAACATGAAAAACCTCAAAAACATATAAACATCAAAAAGATCAAAAACATCAAAAACATCAATAACATCAAAAAAATCAAAAACATCAATAACATCAAAAACATTAAAAAACATTAAAAACATCAAAAGCATCAAAATCATCAAAGCTTCAAAAGCATCAATAATATAAAAAACATCAAAAAACATGAATAACATCAAAAACATCAAAAACATGAAAAACATCAAAAGCATCAAAAACATCAAAAACATCAAAAGCATCAAAAGCATCAAATCAAAAACATCAAAAACATCAAAAACATTAAAAACATCAAAAAACATCAAAAACTTCAATTACATCAAAAGTCTCAAAAGCATCAAAAACATCAAAAACATTAAAAACATTAAAAACATTAAAAACATTAAGAACATCAAAAAACATCAAAAACATCAATAATATCAAAAACATTAAAAAACATCAAAAATATCAATAATATCAAAAACATCAAAAAACATCAAAAACATCAAAAGCATCAAAAACATCAAATCATCAAAAACATAAAAACATCAAAAACAATAAAAAACATCAAAAACTTCAAAAACATCAAAAACGTCAAAAACATTTAAAACATTAAAAACATTAAAAACATTAAAATCATCAAAAACATCAAAAACATGAAAAACATCAAAAACATCAAAAATATCAAAAACATCAAAACATCAGAAGCATCAAAACAACAAAACATCAAAACATCAAAACATCAAAAAACATCAAAAACTTTAGAAACATAAAAAAAAAAAAAAACATCAAAATCATCAAAAGAATCAAAAACATCAAAAATATCAAAAACATCAAAAGCATCAAAAACATCAAAAGCATCAAAAACATCAAAAACATCAAAAAATCAACAACATCAAAAACATTAAAATACATCAAAAACATCAATAACATCAACAACATCAAAAACAAGTAAGAAAGCTACAGTCGAGTTTGCTCGACTGTGAGATGCCCGCCACCCAATTGTACCATCAAAATATCATATTTACATAATAGTATAAAAATATACTGAAAAAATACTTTAAAAAAAATATACTAAAAATACCAAAATAATATATCAAAATTTTCTTTGTTCGAAGTTATTAGCTTGGCGGCACTTTAGTTGATTTATTGAACACCATTATTATGTCGCGGAGTGTCATAGCAACTAACTAGGCAGCACTAGCAGTTGCACGTGGTAACGCCTTATAAAAGTAATATCTTAATAACTTCTGCGTTTTTTATCCGATTGTAACCAAATTCGCAGAGATCATTAAGATGGTGATTAGTATTGTGCCTACCAAAATTGAACGTTCTAGGTTTAAAACAACGCTTGCAATTCGGATTTATTCGATTTATGGGGGCGGGAGGGGCGTGGCCAAAATCAAAAACAAACTTGATCTGCGTGCAACAATAAGACATACTGTCGCGAAAAATTTGTTGCTCTATCTCTTATAGTCTCTGACATCTAGGTGTTCATACGGACACACGGACAGACGGACAGACGGACATGGTTATATCGTCTCGGCTGTTGACGCTGATCAAGAATATATATACTTTATGGGGTCGGCGATGCTTCCTTCTGCCTGTTACATACATTTTCGGTCGGCACAAAGCCATAATACCCTTCTACCCTTTGGGTAGGCGGGTATAAATATCAATACCATTAAAAACATCAAAAACTTCAAAAACATCAAAAAACATCAAAAACATTAAAAACATCAAAAAACATCAAAAACATCAATAACATCAATAAAATTAAAATATCAAAAACATCAAAAACATAAAAACATCAAAAACATCAAAAACTTGAAAAACATCAAATTCATGAAAAACATGAAAAACATCAAAAACATCAATAACATCAAAAGCATTAAAAACATCAAAAACATCAATAACATCAAAAACATCAAAAATATCAAAAACATCAAAAACATCAGAAACATCAATAAAATTAAAATATCAAAAACATCAAAAACATCAGATTCATGAAAAACATGAAAAACATCAAAAACATCAATAACATCAAAAACATTAAAAACATCAAAAATATCAAAAACATCAAGAACATCAAAACCATCAAAAACATCAAAAACATCAAAAACACCAAAAACATCAAAAACATCAGAAACATCAATAAAATTAAAATATCAAAAACATCAAAAACATCAAAACATCAAAAACATCAAAAACAATAAAAACAAGTAAGAAAGCTACAGTCGAGTTTGCTCGACTGTGAGATACCCGCCACCCAATTTTACCATCAAAATATTATATTTATATAACAGTATAAAAATATACTGAAAAAATATAAAAAAAAATATACTAAAAATACCAAAATAATATATCAAAATTTTCTTTGTTCGAAGTTATTAGCTTGGCGGCACTTTAGTTAGCTTATTGAACACCATTATTATGTCACGGAGTGTCATAGCAATTAACTATGTCACGGAGTGTCATAGCAACTAACTAGGCAGCACTAGCAGTTGCACGTGGTAACGCCTTATAAAAGTAATATCTTAATAACTTCTGTGTTTTTTATCCGATTGTAACCAAATTCGCAGAGATCATTAACATGGTGATTAGTAATGTGCGTACCAAAATTGAACGTTCTAGGTTTAAAACGACGCTTGCAATTCGGTTTTATTCGATTTACGGGGGCGGGAGGGGGCGCGGCCAAAATCAAAAACAAACTTGATCTGCGTGCAACAATAAGACATACTGTCGCGAAAAATTTATTGCTCTATCTCTTATAGTCTCTGAGATCTAGGTGTTCATACGGACGGACAGATGGACAGACGGACAGACGGACAGACGGACGGACGGACAGACGGACATGGCTATATCGTCTCGGCTGTTGACGCTGATCAAGAATATATATACTTTATGGGGTCGGAGATGCTTCCTTCTGCCTGTTACATACATTTTCGGTCGGCACAAAGCCATAATACACTTCTACCCTTTGGGTAGGCGGGTATAAACATCAAAAGCATCAAAAACATTAAAATCATCAAAAACATCAATAACAACAAAAACATCAAACACATCAAAAACATCAAAAACATCAAAAACATCAAAACCATCAAAAACATCAAAAACATGAAAAAACATCAAAAATATCAAAAATATCAAAAACATCAAAACCATCAAAAACATCAAAACCATCAAAAACACCAAAAACATCAAAAACACCCAAAACATCAAAAACATCAGAAACATCAATAAAATTAAAATATCAAAAACATCAAAAATATCAAAAACAATAAAAAACATCAAAAGCATCAAAAACATTAAAATGATCAAAAACATCAAAAACATCAAACACATCAAAAACATCAAAAACATCAAAAATATCAAAAACATCAAAAACATCAAAACCATCAAAAACATCAAAAACATCAAAAACATCAAAAAACATTAAAAACATCAAAAACATCAAAAACATCAAAAACATTAAAAACATCAAAAACATAAAACATCAAAAAAATTAAAATATCAAAAACCTCAAAAACATCAAAATCATAAAAACATCAAAAACATCAAAAACACCAAAAACACCAAAAACATTAAAATCATCAAAAACATCAAAAACATCAAAAACATCAAAAACATCAAAAACATCAAAAATATTAAAATCATCAAAAACATCGAAAACATCAAAAACATCAAAAACATCAAAAACATCAAAAACATCAATAACATCAAAAGCATTAAAAACATCAAAAACATCAATAACATCAAAAACATTAAAAACATCAAAAATATCAAAAACATCAAAAACATCAAAACCATCAAAAACATCAAAAACACCAAAAACATCAAAACCATCAAAAACATCAAAAACATGAAAAACATCAATAACATCAAAAGCATTAAAAACATCAAAAACATCAAAAACATTAAAAACATCAAAAATATCAAAAACATCAAAAACATCAAAACCATCAAAAACATCAAAAACATCAAAAACACCAAAAACATCAAAAACATCAGAAATATCAAAAAAATTAAAATATCAAAAACATCAAAAACATAAAAACATCAAAAACATCAAAAACAATAAAAAACATCAAATCATCAAAAACATCAATAACATCAAAAACATCAAACACATCAAACACATCAAAAACATCAAAACCATCAAAAACATCAAAAACATCAAAAACACCAAAAACATCAAAAACATTAAAAATATCAAAAACATCAAAAACATCAAAAACATCAAAAACATAAAACATCAAAAAAATTAGAATATCAAAAACATCAAAAACTTAAAACATCAGAAACATCAAAAACATCAAAAACACCAAAAACATTAAAATCATCAAAAACATCGAAAACATCAAAAACATCAAAACATCAAAAACATCAAAAACACCAAAAACATCAAAAACATCAAAAACATCAAAAACATCAAAAAATATCAAAAATATCAAAAACATCAAAAACATCAAAAACACCAAAATCATTAAAATCATCAAAACATCAAAAACATCAAAAATATCAAAAATATCAAAAATATCAAAATATCAAAAATATCAAAAACATCAAAAACATCAAGAACATCAAAAAGATCAAAAGCATCAAAAACATCAATAACATCAAAAACATCAGAAACATCAATAAAATTAAAATATCAAAAACATCAAAAATATCAAAAACAATAAAAAAACATCAAAAGCATCAAAAACATTAAAATGATCAAAAACATCAAAACATCAAACACATCAAAAACATCAAAAACATCAAAAACATCAAAAACATCAAAACCATCAAAAACATCAAAAACATCAAAAAACACCAAAAACATCAAAAAACATTAAAAACATCAAAAACATCAAAAACATTAAAAACATCAAAAACATAAAACATCAAAAAAATTAAAATATCAAAAACCTCAAAAACATCAAAATCATAAAAACATCAAAAACATCAAAAACACCAAAAACACCAAAAACATTAAAATCATCAAAAACATCAAAAACATCAAAAACATAAAAAACATCAAAAATATTAAAAATATCAAAAACATCAAAAACATCAAGAACATCAAAAAGATCAAAAGCATCAAAAACATCAATAACATCAAAAAAAATCAAAAGTCATCAAAAACATGAAAAACATCAAAAACATCAATAACATCAAAAGCATTAAAAACATCAAAAACATCAATAACATCAAAAACATTAAAAACATCAAAAACATCAAAACCATCAAAAACATCAAAAACACCAAAAACATCAAAACCATCAAAAACATCAAAAACATGAAAAACATCAATAACATCAAAAGCATTAAAAACATCAAAAACATCAAAAACATTAAAAACATCAAAAATATCAAAAACATCAAAAACATCAAAACCATCAAAAACATCAAAAACATCAAAAACACCAAAAACATCAAAAACATCAGAAACATCAAAAAAATTAAAATATCAAAAACATCAAAAACATAAAAACATCAAAAACATCAAAAACAATAAAAAACATCAAAAGCATCAAAAACATTAAAATCATCAAAAACATCAATAACATCAAAAACATCAAACACATCAAACACATCAAAAACATCAAAACCATCAAAAACATCAAAAACATCAAAAACACCAAAAACATCAAAAACATTAAAAATATCAAAAACATCAAAAACATCAAAAACATAAAACATCAAAAAAATTAGAATATCAAAAACATCAAAAACTTAAAAACATCAGAAACATCAAAAACATCAAAAACACCAAAAACATTAAAATCATCAAAAACATCGAAAACATCAAAAACATCAAAAACATCAAAAACATCAAAAACACCAAAAACATCAAAAACATCAAAAACACCAAAATCATTAAAATCATCAAAAACATCAAAAACATCAAAAATATAAAAATATCAAAAATATAAAAATATCAAAAATATCAAAAACATCAAAAACATCAAGAACATCAAAAAGATCAAAAGCATCAAAAACATCAATAACATCAAAAACATCAGAAACATCAATAAAATTAAAATATCAAAAACATCAAAAATATCAAAAACAATAAAAAACATCAAAAGCATCAAAAACATTAAAATGATCAAAAACATCAAAAACATCAAACACATCAAAAACATCAAAATCATAAAAACATCAAAAACATCAAAAACACCAAAAACACCAAAAACATTAAAATCATCAAAAACATCAAAAACATCAAAAACATAAAAAACATCAAAAATATTAAAAATATCAAAAACATCAAAAACATCAAGAACATCAAAAAGATCAAAAGCATCAAAAACATCAATAACATCAAAAAAATCAAAAATCATCAAAAACATCAAAAACATCAAAAACATCAAAAACATGAAAAACATCAAAAACATCAAAAACATCAAAAGCATTAAAAACATCAAAAACATCAATAACATCAAAAACATTAAAAACATCAAAAATATCAAAAACATCAAAAACATCAAAACCATCAAAAACATCAAAAACACCAAAAACATCAAAACCATCAAAAACATCAAAAACATCAAACACATCAAAAACATTAAAAATATCAAAAACATCAAAAACATCAAAAACATAAAACATCAAAAAAATTAGAATATCAAAAACATCAAAAAATTAAAAACATCAGAAACATCAAAAACATCAAAAACTCCAAAAACATTAAAATCATCAAAAACATCGAAAACATCAAAAACATCAAAAACATCAAAAACATCAAAAATATCAAAAACATCAAAAACATCAAAAACATCAAAAACACCAAAAACATCAAAAACATCAAAAACATCAAAAATATCAAAAATATCAAAAACATCAAAAACACCAAAATCATTAAAATCATCAAAAACATCAAAAACATCAAAAATACTCGTATCAAAAATATCAAAAATATCAAAAACATCAATAACATCAAAAACATCAAACACATCAAACACATCAAAAACATCAAAACCATCAAAAACATCAAAAACATCAAAAACACCAAAAACATCAAAAACATTAAAAATATCAAAAACATCAAAAACATCAAAAACATAAAACATCAAAAAAATTAGAATATCAAAAACATCAAAAACTTAAAAACATCAGAAACATCAAAAACATCAAAAACTCCAAAAACATTAAAATCATCAAAAACATCGAAAACATCAAAAACATCAAAAACATCAAAAACATCAAAAACATCAAAAACATCAAAAACATCAAAAACATCAAAAACACCAAAAACATCAAAAACATCAAAAACATCAAAAACATCAAAAATATCAAAAATATCAAAAACATCAAAAACATCAAAAACACCAAAATCATTAAAATCATCAAAAACATCAAAAACATCAAAAATATCAAAAATATCAAAAATATCAAAAATATCAAAAACATCAAAAACATCAAGAACATCAAAAGATCAAAAGCATCAAAAACATCAATAACATCAAAAAAATCCAAAATCATCAAAAACATCAATAACATAAAAAACATTAAAAAACATCAAAAACATCAAAAGCATCAAAAACATCAAAAGCATTAATAACATCAAAAACATCAAAAACATAAAAAACATCAAAAACATTAAAAACATCAAAAAACATCAAAACATCAATAACATCAAAAGCATCAAAAGCATCAAAAACATTAAAAACATTAAAAACATTAAGAACATCAAAAACATCAAAAACATCAAAAGCATCAGTACCATCAATAAAATTAAAATATCAAAAACATCAAAAATATCAAAAACAATAAAAAACATCAAAAGCATCAAAAACATTAAAATGATCAAAAACATCAAAAACATCAAACACATCAAAAACATCATAAACATCAAAAACATCAAAAACATCAAAAACATCAAAACCATCAAAAACATCAAAAACATCAAAAACACAAAAACATCAAAAAACATTAAAAACATCAAAAACATCAAAAACATTAAAAACATCAAAAACATAAAACATCAAAAAAATTAAAATATCAAAAACCTCAAAAACATCAAAATCATAAAAACATCAAAAACATCAAAAACACCAAAAACATTAAAATCATCAAAAACATCAAAAACATCAAAAACATCAAAAACATCAAAAACATCAAAAACATCAAAAATATTAAAAATATCAAAAACATCAAAAACATCAAGAACATCAAAAAGATCAAAAGCATCAAAAACATCAATAACATCAAAAAAATCAAAAATCATCAAAAACATCAAAAGCATTAAAAACATCAAAGACATCAATAACATCAAAAACATTAAAAACATCAAAAATATCAAAAACATCAAAAACATCAAAACCATCAAAAACATCAAAAACACCAAAAACATCAAAACCATTAAAAACATCAAAAACATGAAAAACATCAATAACATCAAAAGCATTAAAAACATCAAAAACCTTAAAAACATCAATAATATCAAAAACATCAAAAACATCAAAACCATCAAAAACATCAAAAACATCAAAAACACCAAAAACATCAGAAACATCAATAAAATTAAAATATCGAAAACATCAAAAACATATAAACATCAAAAACATCAAAAACAATAAAAAACATCAAAATCATCAAAAACATTAAAATCATCAAAAACATCAATAACATCAAAAACATCAAACACATCAAACACATCAAAAACATCAAAACCATCAAAAACATCAAAAACATCAAAAACACCAAAAACATCAAAAACATTAAAAATATCAAAAACATTAAAAACATCAAAAACATAAAACATCAAAAAAATTAGAATATCAAAAACATCAAAAACTTAAAAACATCAGAAACATCAAAAACATCAAAAACACCAAAAACATTAAAATCATCAAAAACATCGAAAACATCAAAAACATCAAAAACATCAAAAACATCAAAAACACCAAAAACATCAAAAACATCAAAAACATCAAAAACATCAAAAATATCAAAAATATCAAAAACATCAAAAACATCAAAAACACCAAAATCATTAAAATCATCAAAAACATCAAAAACATCAAAAATATCAAAAATATCAAAAATATCAAAAATATCAAAAATATCAAAAACATCAAAAACATCAAGAACATCAAAAAGATCAAAAGCATCAAAAACATCAATAACATCAAAAAAATCCAAAATCATCAAAAACATCAATAACATCAATAACATTAAAAAACATCAAAAACATCAAAAGCATCAAAAACTTCAAAAGCATCAATAACATCAAAAACATCAAAAACATAAAAAACATCAAAAACATTAAAAACATCAAAAAACATCAAAAACATCAATAACATCAAAAGCATCAAAAACATTAAAAACATTAAAAACATTAAAAACATTAAGAACATCAAAAACATCAAAAACATCAAAAACATCAAAAACTTCAAAAACATCAAAAACGTCAAAATTATTAAAAACATTAAAAACACTAAAAACAATCAAAACATTAAAATCATCAAAAACATCAAAAACATGAAAAACATCATAAATATCAAAAATATTAAAAACATCAAAAACATCAAAACATCAAAACATCAAAAAACATCAAAAACTTTAGAAACATCAAAAAAAAAAAAAAAAAATCATCAAAAGAATCAAAAACATCAAAAATATCAAAAATATCAAAAGCATCAAAAAAATCAACAACATCAAAAACATTAAAAAACATCAAAACATCAATAACATCAACAACATCAAAAAATATCAATACCAATAAAAACATCAAAAACTTCAAAAACATAAAAACATCAAAAACATTAAAAACGTCAAAAAACATCAAAAACATCAATAACATCAAAAGCATCAAAAGCATAAAAAACATCAAAAACATTAAAAACGTTAAAAACATCACAAATATCAAAAACATCAAAAACATCAAAAACATCAATAACATCAAAAACATCAAAAACATCAAAAAATATCAATACCATTAAAAACATCAAAACATCAAAAGCATCAAAAACATCAAAAACATCAAAAAAATCAACAACATCAAAAACATTAAAAAACATCAAAAACATCAATAACATCAACAACATCAAAAAATATCAATACCAATAAAAACATCAAAACATCAAAAGCATCAAAAACATCAATAAAATCAATAACATCAAAAACATTAAAAAACATCAAAAACATCAAAAGCATCAAAAACTTCAAAAGCATCAATAACATTAAAAACATCAAAAACATCAAAAACATAAAAAACATCAAAAACATCAAAAACATTAAAAACATCAAAAAACATCAAAAACATCAATAACATCAAAAGCATCAAAACATCAAAAACATTAAAAACATTAAAAAACATTAAGAACATTAAAAAACATCAATAACATCAATAACATCAAAAACATCAAAAAACATCAAAAACATCACAAATATCAAAAACATCAAAAACATCAAAAACATCAAAAACATCAAAAACATCAAAAACATCAAAAACATCAAAAACATCAATAACATCAAAACATCAAAAAATATCAATACCATTAAAAACATCAAAACATCAAAGACATCAAAAGCATCAAAAGCATCAAAAACATCAAAAACATTAAAAACATCAAAAAACATCAAAAACATCAATAACATCAAAAGCATCAAAGGCATCAAAAACATCAAAAACATTAAAAACATTAAAACATTAAGAACATCAAAAAACATCAATAACATCAATAACATCAAAAACATCAAAAAACATCAAAAACATCACAAATATCAAAAACATCAAAAACATCAAAAACATCAAAAACATCAAAAACATCAAAAACATCAATAACATCAAAAACATCAAAAACATCAAAGAATATCAATACCATTAAAATCATCAAAACATCAAAAACATTAAAAACGTTAAAAACATTACAAATATCAAAAACATCAAAAACATCAAAAACATCAAAAACATCAATAACATCAAAAACATCAAAAAATATCAATACCATTAAAAACATCAAAACATCAAAAGCATCAAAAACATCAAAAAAATCAACAACATCAAAAACATTAAAAAACATCAAAAACATCAAAAACATTAAAAACGTCAAAAAACATCAATAACATCAAAAGCGTCAAAAGTATAAAAAACATCAAAAACATTAAAAACATTAAAAAACATCAAAAACATCAAAGCATCAAAAACTTCAAAAGAATCAATAACATCAAAAACATCAAAAACATCAAAAACATAAAAAACATCAAAAACATCAAAAACATTATAAACATCAAAAAACATCAAAAACATCAATAACATCAAAAGCATCAAAAACATCAAAAGCATCAAAAACATCAAAAACATCAAATATATTAAAAACATTAGAAACATTAAAAACATCAAAAAACATCAAAAACTTCAAAACATCAAAAACGTCAAAATCATTAAAAACATTAAAAACATTAAAATCATCAAAAACATCAAAAACATCAAAAACATGAAAAACATCAAAAATATCAAAAATATCAAAAACATCAAAAGCATCAAAAACATCAAAAGCATCAAAAACATCAAAAAATATCAATACCATTAAAAACATCAAAAACATCAAAAACTTCAAAAACATCAAAAACATCAAAAACATCAAAAACATTAAAAACATCAAAAAACATCAAAAACATCAATAACATCAAAAGCTTCAAAAGCATCAAAAACATCAAAAACATCAAAAACATCAAAAACATCAAAAACATCAAAAACATCAAAAACATCAAAAACATCAAAAACATCAAAAACATCAAAAACATCAAAAACATCAAAAACATCAAAAACATCAAAAACATCAAAAACATCAAAAACATCAAAAACATCAAAAACATCAAAAGCATCGAAAGCATCAAAAACATCAAAAACATTAAAAACATCAAAAAACATCAAAAACATCAATAACATCAAAAACATCAAAAGCATCAAAAACATTCAAAACATTAAAAACATTAAACACATTAAGAACATCAAAAAACATCAAAAACATCAAAAACATCAGTAACATCAAAAACATAAAAAAACATCAATAACATCAATAACATCAAAAACATCAAAAACATCAAAAACATCAAAAACATCAAAAACATCAAAAAACATCAAAAACTTTAGAAACATCAAAAAAAAAAAAAACATCAAAATCATCAAAAGAATCAAAAACATCAAAAATATCAAAAACATCAAAACCATCAAAAGCATCAAAACATCAAAAACATCAAAAACATCAAAAACTTTAGTAACATCAAAAAAAAAAAAAAACATCAAAATCATCAAAAGCATCAAAAACATCAAAAATATTAATAACATTAAAAACATTAAAAACATCAAAAAACATCAAAAACTTCAAAAACATCAAAAACGTCAAATTCATTAAAAACATTAAAAACATTAAGAACATCAAAAAACATTAAAATCATCAAAAACATCAAAAGCATCAAAAACATCAAAAACATCAAAAACATTAAAAACTTTAAAAACATTAAAAACACTAAAAATATTAAGAACATCAAAAAACATCAAAAACATCAAAAGCATCAAAAACTTCAAAAGCATCAATAACATCAAAAACATCAAAAACATCAAAAACATTAAAAACATCAAAAAACATCAAAAACATCAATAACATCGAAAGCATCAAAAGCATCAAAAACATCAAAAACATCAAAAACATCAAAAACATCAAAAACATTAAAAACTTTAAAAACATTAAAAACACTAAAAATATTAAGAACATCAAAAAACATCAAAAACATCAGTAACATTAAAAACATAAAAAAACATCAATAACATCAAAAACATCAAAAACATCAAAAACATCAAAAGCATCAAAAACATCAAAAACATCAAAAATATTAAAAACATTAGAAACATTAAAAACATCAAAAAACATCAAAAACTTCAAAAACATCAAAAACGTCAAAATCATTAAAAACATTAAAAACATTAAAATCATCAAAAACATCAAAAACATCAAAAACATGAAAAACATCAAAAATATCAAAAATATCAAAAACATCAAAAGCATCAAAAACATCAAAAGCATCAAAAACATCAAAAAATATCAATACCATTAAAAACATCAAAAACATCAAAAACTTCAAAAACATCAAAAACATCAAAAACATCAAAAACATTAAAAACATCAAAAAACATCAAAACATCAATAACATCAAAAGCTTCAAAAGCATCAAAAACATCAAAAACATCAAAACATCAAAAACATCAAAAACATCAAAACATCAAAAACATCAAAAACATCAAAAACATCAAAAACATCAAAAACATCAAAAACATCAAAAACATCAAAAGCATCGAAAGTATCGAAAACATCAAAAACATTAAAAACATCAAAAAACATCAATAACATCAAAAGCTTCAAAAGCATCAAAAACATCAAAAACATCAAAAACATCAAAAACATCAAAAACATCAAAAAACATCAAAAACATCAAAAACATCAAAAACATCAAAAACATCAAAAACATCAAAAACATCAAAAACATCAAAAACATCAAAAACATCAAAACATCAAAAACATCAAAAACATCAAAAGCATCAAAAACATCAAAAAATATCAATACCATTAAAAACATCAAAAACATCAAAAACTTCAAAAACATCAAAAACATCAAAAACATTAAAAACAGCAAAAAACATCAAAAACATCAATAACATCAAAAGCTTCAAAGCATCAAAACATCAAAACATCAAAAACATCAAAACATCAAAAACATCAAAAACATCAAAAACATCAAAAACATCAAAAACATCAAAAACATCAAAAACATCAAAACATCAAAAACATCAAAAACATCAAAAACATCAAAAACATCAATAACATCAAAAACATCAAAAACATCAAAAACATCAAAAACATCAAAAACATCAAAAACATCAAAAAACATCAAAAACTTTAGAAACATCAAAAAAAAAAAAAAAAATCAAAATCATCAAAAGAATCAAAAACATCAAAAATATCAAAAACATCAAAACCATCAAAAGCATCAAAAACATCAAAAACATCAAAAACTTTAGTAACATCAAAAAAAAAAAAATAACATCAAAATCATCAAAAGCATCAAAAACATCAAAAATATTAATAACATTAAAAACATTTAAAACATCAAAAAACATCAAAAACTTCAAAAACATCAAAAACGTCAAATTCATTAAAAACATTAAAAACATTAAGAACATCAAAAAACATTAAAATCATCAAAAACATCACAAACATCAAAAACATCAAAAACATCAAAAATATCAAAAATATCAAACACATCAAAAACATCAAAACATCAGAAGCATCAAAACAACAAAACATCAAAACATCAAAAAACATCAAAAACTTTAGAAACATCAAAAAAAAAAAAAACATCAAAATTATCAAAAACATCAAAAATATCAAAAATATCAAAAGGATCAAAAGCATCAAAAACATCAAAAGCATCAAAAAACATCAAAAACTTCAAAAACATCAAAAACGTCAAAATCATTAAAAACATTAAAAACATAAAAAACATCAAAAAACATTAAAATCATTAAAAACATCAAAAACATCAAAAATATCAAAAATATCAAAAACCTCAAAACCATCAAAAACATCAAAATATCAGAAGCATCATAACAACAAAACATCAAAACATCAAAACATCAAAAAACATCAAAAACTTTAGAAACATCAAAAAAAAAAAAAAACATCAAAATCATCAAAAGAATCAAAAAAATCAAAAATATCAAAAACATCAAAAGCATCAAAAGCATCAAAAACATCAAAAGCATCAAAAACATCAAAAACATCAAGAAAATCAACAACATCAAAAACATTAAAAAACATCAAAAACATCAAAAACATTAAAAACGTCAAAAACATCAATAACATCAAAAGCGTCAAAAGCATAAAAAACATCAAAAACATTAAAAACATTAAAAAACATCAAAAACATCAAAAGCATCAAAAACTTCAAAAGAATCAATAACATCAAAAACATCAAAAACATCAAAAACATCAAAAACATAAATTACCTAAAAACATCAAAAACAACATAAAAACATCGAAAACAACATAACATCAGAAAAATCAAAATATCGAAAACATCAAAAACATCAAAAACATCAAAAACATCAAAAACATCAAAAACATCAAAAACATCAAAAACATCAAAAACATCAAAAACATCAAAAAACATCAAAAACATTAAAAACATTAAAAACATTAAGAACATTAAAAAACATCAATAACATCAATAACATCAAAAACATCAAAAACATCAAAAACATCAAAAACATCAATAACATCAAAAACATCACAAATATCAAAAACATCAAAATCATCAAAAACATCAAAAACATCAAAAACATCAAAAACATCAAAAACATCAAAAAACATCAAAAACATCAAAAACATCAAAAACATCAAAAACATCAAAAACATCAAAAACATCAAAACATCAAAAACATCAAAAACATCATAAATATCAAAAACATCAAAACATCAGAAACATCAAAACATCAGAAACATCAAAACATCAAAAACATCAAAAAACATCAAAAAAACATCAAAAACATCAAAAACATGAGAATCATCAAAAACATCAAAAACATGAAAACATGAAAAACATCAAAAACATCAAAAACATCAAAAACATCAAAAACACCAAAAACATCAAAAACATCAGAAACATCAATAAAATTAAAATATCAAAAACATCAAAAACGTAAAAACATAAAAAACATAAAAAACAATAAAAACATCAAAAGCATCAAAAACATTAAATTCATCAAAAACATCAATAACATCAAAAACATCAAACACATCAAAAACATCAAAAACATCAAAACCATCAAAAACATCAAAAACACCAAAAACATCAAAAACATTAAAAACATAAAACATCAAAAACATCAAAAACATCAAAAACATAAAAAACATCAAAAACATCAAAAACATAAAACATCAAAAAAATTAAAATATCAAAAACATCAAAAACATAAAAACATCAAAAAAATCAAAAACAATAAAAAACATCAAAAGCATCAAAAACATCAAAACCATCAAAAACATCAAAAACACCAAAAACATCAAAAACATCAAAAACATTAAAAACATCAAAAAACATCAAAAACATCAATAACATCAAAAGCTTCAAAAGCATCAAAAACATCAAAAACATCAAAAACATCAAAAACATCAAAAACATCAAAAACATCAAAAACATCAAAAACACCAAAAACATCAAAAACATAAAAAACATCAAAAACATCAAAAACATCAAAAACATTAAATTCATCAAAAACATCAATAACATCAAAAACATCAAACACATCAAAAACATCAAAACCATCAAAAACATCAAAAACACCAAAAACATCAAAAACATTAAAAACATCAAAAACATCAAAAACATCAAAAACATCAAAAACATTAAAAAACATCAAAAACATCAATAACATCAACAACATCAAAAAATATCAATACCAATAAAAACATCAAAACATCAAAAGCATCAAAAACATCAATAAAATCAATAACATCAAAAACATTAAAAAACATCAAAAACGTCAATAACATCAAAAGCATCAAAAGCATAAAAAACATCAAAAACATTAAAAACATTAAAAACATCAAAAACATCAAAAGCATCAAAAACTTCAAAAGCATCAAAAACATCAAAAACATCAAAAACATAAAAAACATCAAAAACATCAAAAACATTAAAAACATCAAAAAACATCAAAAACATCAATAACATCAAAAGCATCAAAAACATCAAAAACATCAAAAACATCAAAAACATTAAAAACATCAAAAACATCAAAAACATCAAAAACATCAAAAACATCAAAAACATCAAAAACATCAAAAAACATCAAAAACTTTAGAAACATCAAAAAAAAAAAACATCAAAATCATCAAAAGAATCAAAAACATCAAAAATATCAAAAACATCAAAACCATCAAAAGCATCAAAAACATCAAAAACATCAAAAACTTTAGTAACATCAAAAAAAAAAAAAAAACATCAAAATCATCAAAAGCATCAAAAACATCAAAAATATTAATAACATTAAAAACATTTAAAACATCAAAAAACATCAAAAACTTCAAAAACATCAAAAACGTCAAATTCATTAAAAACATTAAAAACATTAAGAACATCAAAAAACATTAAAATCATCAAAAACATCACAAACATCAAAAACATCAAAAACATCAAAAATATCAAAAATATCAAACACATCAAAAACATCAAAACATCAGAAGCATCAAAACAACAAAACATCAAAACATCAAAAAACATCAAAAACTTTAGAAACATCAAAAAAAAAAAAAAACATCAAAATTATCAAAAACATCAAAAATATCAAAAATATCAAAAGCATCAAAAGCATCAAAAACATCAAAAGCATCAAAAAACATCAAAAACTTCAAAAACATCAAAAACGTCAAAATCATTAAAAACATTAAAAACATTAAGAACATCAAAAAACATTAAAATCATTAAAAACATCAAAAACATCAAAAATATCAAAAATATCAAAAACCTCAAAAACATCAAAAACATCAAAATATCAGAAGTATCAAAACAACAAAACATCAAAACATCAAAACATCAAAAAACATCAAAACTTTAGAAACATCAAAAAAAAAAAAACATCAAAATCATCAAAAGAATCAAAAAAATCAAAAATATCAAAAACATCAAAAGCATCAAAAGCATCAAAAACATCAAAAGCATCAAAAACATCAAAAACATCAAGAAAATCAACAACATCAAAAACATTAAAAAACATCAAAAACATCAAAAACATTAAAAACGTCAAAAAACATCAATAACATCAAAAGCGTCAAAAAGCATAAAAAACATCAAAAACATTAAAAACATTAAAAACATCAAAAACATCAAAAGCATCAAAACTTCAAAAGAATCAATAACATCAAAACATCAAAAACATAAAAAACATCAAAAACATCAAAAACATTATAAACATCAAAAAACATCAAAAACATCAATAACATCAAAAGCATCAAAAGCATCAAAAACATCAAAAACATTAAAAACATTAAAAACATTAAGAACATTAAAAAACATCAATAACATCAATAACATCAAAAACATCAAAAACATCAAAAACATCAAAAACATCAATAACATCAAAAACATCACAAATATCAAAAACATCAAAAACATCAAAAACATCAAAAACATCAAAAACATCAAAAACATCAAAAAACATCAAAAACATCAAAAACATCAAAAACATCAAAAACATCAAAAACATCAAAAACATCAAAAACATCAAAAACATCAAAAACATCAAAAACATCATAAATATCAAAAACATCAAAACATCAGAAACATCAAAACATCAGAAACATCAAAACATCAAAAACATCAAAAAACATCAAAAAAACATCAAAAACATCAAAAACATGAGAATCATCAAAAACATCAAAAACATGAAAAACATGAAAAACATCAAAAACATCAAAAACATCAAAAACACCAAAAACATCAAAAACATCAGAAACATCAATAAAATTAAAATATCAAAAACATCAAAAACGTAAAAACATCAAAAACATAAAAAACAATAAAAACATCAAAAGCATCAAAAACATTAAATTCATCAAAAACATCAATAACATCAAAAACATCAAACACATCAAAAACATCAAAAACATCAAAACCATCAAAAACATCAAAAACACCAAAAACATCAAAAACATTAAAAACATAAAACATCAAAAACATCAAAAACATCAAAAATATTAAAAACATCAAAAACATCAAAAACATAAAACATCAAAAAAATTAAAATATCAAAAACATCAAAAACATAAAAACATCAAAAAAATCAAAAACAATAAAAAACATCAAAAGCATCAAAAACATCAAAACCATCAAAAACATCAAAAACACCAAAAACATCAAAAACATCAAAAACATTAAAAACATCAAAAAACATCAAAAACATCAATAACATCAAAAACATCAAACACATCAAAAACATCAAAAACATCAAAACCATCAAAAACATCAAAAACACCAAAAACATCAAAAACATAAAAAACATCAAAAACATCAAAAACATCAAAAACATTAAATTCATCAAAAACATCAATAACATCAAAAACATCAAACACATCAAAAACATCAAAACCATCAAAAACATCAAAAACACCAAAAACATCAAAAACATTAAAAACATCAAAAACATCAATAACATCAACAACATCAAAAAATATCAATACCAATAAAAACATCAAAACATCAAAAGCATCAAAAACATCAATAAAATCAATAACATCAAAAACATTAAAAAACATCAAAAACATCAAAAACATCAAAAACATTAAATTCATCAAAAACATCAATAACATCAAAAACATCAAACACATCAAAAACATCAAAACCATCAAAAACATCAAAAACACCAAAAACATCAAAAACATCAAAAACATCAAAAACATCAAAAACATCAAAAACATCAAAACCATCAAAAACATCAAAACCATCAAAAACATCAAAAACACCAAAAACATCAAAAACATAAAAAACATCAAAAACATCAAAAACATCAAAAACATTAAATTCATCAAAAACATCAAAAACATCAAAAACATCAAACACATCAAAAACATCAAAACCATCAAAAACATCAAAAACACCAAAAACATCAAAAACATTAAAAACATCAAAAACATCAAAAACATCAAAAACATCAAAAACATTAAAAAACATCAAAAACATCAATAACATCAACAACATCAAAAAATATCAATACCAATAAAAACATCAAAACATCAAAAGCATCAAAAACATCAATAAAATCAAAAACATCAAAAACATTAAAAAACATCAAAAACATCAAAAACATCAAAAACATTAAATTCATCAAAAACATCAATAACATCAAAAACATCAAACACATCAAAAACATCAAAACCATCAAAAACATCAAAAACACCAAAAACATGAAAAACATGAAAAACATCAAAAACATCAAAAACATCAAAAACACCAAAAACATCAAAAACATCAGAAACATCAATAAAATTAAAATATCAAAAACATCAAAAACGTAAAAACATCAAAAACATAAAAAACAATAAAAACATCAAAAGCATCAAAAACATTAAATTCATCAAAAACATCAATAACATCAAAAACATCAAACACATCAAAAACATCAAAAACATCAAAACCATCAAAAACATCAAAAACACCAAAAACATCAAAAACATAAAAAACATCAAAAACATCAAAAACATCAAAAACATTAAATTCATCAAAAACATCAATAACATCAAAAACATCAAACACATCAAAAACATCAAAACCATCAAAAACATCAAAAACACCAAAAACATCAAAAACATTAAAAACATCAAAAACATCAAAAACATCAAAAACATCAAAAACATTAAAAAACATCAAAAACATCAATAACATCAACAACATCAAAAAATATCAATACCAATAAAAACATCAAAACATCAAAAGCATCAAAAACATCAATAAAATCAATAACATCAAAAACATTAAAAAACATCAAAAACGTCAATAACATCAAAAGCATCAAAAGCATAAAAAACATCAAAAACATTAAAAACATTAAAAAACATCAAAAACATCAAAAGCATCAAAAACTTCAAAAGCATCAATAACATCAAAAACATCAAAAACATCAAAAACATAAAAAACATCAAAAACATCAAAAACATTAAAAACATCAAAAAACATCAAAAACATCAATAACATCAAAAGCATCAAAAACATCAAAAACATTAAAAACATTAAAAAACATTAAGAACATTAAAAAACATCAATAACATCAATAACATCAAAAACATCAAAAAACATCAAAAACATCACAAATATCAAAAACATCAAAAACATCAAAAACATCAAAAACATCAAAAACATCAAAAACATCAATAACATCAAAAACATCAAAAAATATCATTACCATTAAAAACATCAAAACATCAAAGACATCAAAAGCATCAAAAGCATCAAAAACATCAAAAACATTAAAAACATCAAAAAACATCAAAAACATCAATAACATCAAAAGCATCAAAGGCATCAAAAACATCAAAAACATTAAAAACATTAAAACATTAAGAACATCAAAAAACATCAATAACATCAATAACATCAAAAACATCAAAAAACATCAAAAACATCACAAATATCAAAAACATCAAAAACATCAAAAACATCAAAAACATCAAAAACATCAAAAACATCAAAAACATCAATAACATCAAAAACATCAAAAACATCAAAGAATATCAATACCATTAAAAACATCAAAACATCAAAAACATTAAAAACGTTAAAAACATCACAAATATCAAAAACATCAAAAACATCAAAAACATCAATAACATCAAAAACATCAAAAATATCAATACCATCAAAAACATCAAAAGCATCAAAAACTTCAAAAGCATCAATAACATCAAAAACATCAAAACATCAAAAACATAAAAACATCAAAAACATCAAAAACATTAAAAACATCAAAAAACATCAAAAACATCAATAACATCAAAAGCATCAAAAACATCAAAAACATTAAAAACATTAAAAAACATTAAGAACATTAAAAAACATCAATAACATCAATAACATCAAAAACATCAAAAAACATCAAAAACATCACAAATATCAAAAACATCAAAAACATCAAAAACATCAAAAACATCAAAAACATCAAAAACATCAAAAACATCAATAACATCAAAAACATCAAAAACATTAAAAACATCAAAACATCAAAAACATCAAAAACATCAAAAACATCAAAAACATCAACAACATCAAAAACATTAAAAAACATCAAAAACATCAAAAACATTAAAAACGTCAAAAAACATCAATAACATCAAAAGCGTCAAAAGCATAAAAAACATCAAAAACATTAAAAACATTAAAAAACATCAAAAACATCAAAAGCATCAAAAACTTCAAAAGAATCAATAACATCAAAAACATCAAAAACATCAAAAACATAAAAAACATCAAAAACATCAAAAACATTATAAACATCAAAAAACATCAAAAACATCAATAACATCAAAAGCATCAAAAACATCAAAAACATCAAAAGCATCAAAAACATCAAAAACATCAAATATATTAAAAACATTAGAAACATTAAAAACATCAAAAAACATCAAAAACTTCAAAAACATCAAAAACGTCAAAATCATTAAAAACATTAAAAACATTAAAATCATCAAAAACATCAAAAACATCAAAAACATGAAAAACATCAAAAACATCAAAAACATCAAAAAACATCAAAAACATCAATAACATCAAAAGCATCAAAGGCATCAAAAACATCAAAAACATTAAAAACATTAAAACATTAAGAACATCAAAAAACATCAATAACATCAATAACATCAAAAACATCAAAAAACATCAAAAACATCACAAATATCAAAAACATCAAAAACATCAAAAACATCAAAAACATCAAAAACATCAATAACATCAAAAACATCAAAAACATCAAAGAATATCAATACCATTAAAAACATCAAAACATCAAAAACATTAAAAACGTTAAAAACATCACAAATATCAAAAACATCAAAAACATCAAAAACATCAATAACATCAAAAACATCAAAAAATATCAATACCATCAAAAACATCAAAAGCATCAAAAACTTCAAAAGCATCAATAACATCAAAAACATCAAAAACATCAAAAACATAAAAAACATCAAAAACATCAAAAACATTAAAAACATCAAAAAACATCAAAAACATCAATAACATCAAAAGCATCAAAAACATCAAAAACATTAAAAACATTAAAAAACATTAAGAACATTAAAAAACATCAATAACATCAATAACATCAAAAACATCAAAAAACATCAAAAACATCACAAATATCAAAAACATCAAAAACATCAAAAACATCAAAAACATCAAAAACATCAAAAACATCAATAACATCAAAAACATCAAAAAATATCATTACCATTAAAAACATCAAAACATCAAAGACATCAAAAGCATCAAAAACATCAAAAAAATCAACAACATCAAAAACATTAAAAAACATCAAAAACATCAAAAACATTAAAAACGTCAAAAAACATCAATAACATCAAAAGCGTCAAAAGCATAAAAAACATCAAAAACATTAAAAACATTAAAAAACATCAAAAACATCAAAAGCATCAAAAACTTCAAAAGAATCAATAACATCAAAAACATCAAAAACATCAAAAACATAAAAAACATCAAAAACATCAAAAACATTATAAACATCAAAAAACATCAAAAACATCAATAACATCAAAAGCATCAAAAACATCAAAAACATCAAAAGCATCAAAAACATCAAAAACATCAAATATATTAAAAACATTAGAAACATTAAAAACATCAAAAAACATCAAAACTTCAAAAACATCAAAAACGTCAAAATCATTAAAAACATTAAAAACATTAAAATCATCAAAAACATCAAAAACATCAAAAACATGAAAAACATCAAAATATCAAAAATATCAAAAACATCAAAAGCATCAAAAACATCAAAAGCATCAAAAAACATCAAAAAATATCAATACCATTAAAAACATCAAAAACATCAAAAACTTCAAAAACATCAAAAACATCAAAAACATCAAAAACATTAAAAACATCAAAAAACATCAAAAACATCAATAACATCAAAAGCTTCAAAAGCATCAAAAACATCAAAAACATCAAAAACATCAAAAACATCAAAAACATCAAAAACATCAAAAACATCAAAAACATCAAAAACATCAAAAACATCAAAAACATCAAAAGCATCGAAAGCATCAAAAACATCAAAAACATTAAAAACATCAAAAAACATCAAAAACATCAATAACATCAAAACATCAAAAGCATCAAAAACATTCAAAACATTAAAAACATTAAACACATTAAGAACATCAAAAAACATCAAAACATCAAAAACATCAGTAACATCAAAAACATAAAAAAACATCAATAACATCAATAACATCAAAAACATCAAAAACATCAAAAACATCAAAAACATCAAAAACATCAAAAACATCAAAAACATCAAAAACATCAAAAAACATCAAAACTTTAGAAACATCAAAAAAAAAAAACATCAAAATCATCAAAAGAATCAAAAACATCAAAAATATTAATAACATTAAAAACATTAAAAACATCAAAAAACATCAAAAATTTCAAAAACATCAAAAACGTCAAATTCATTAAAAACATTAAAAACATTAAGAACATCAAAAAACATTAAAATCATCAAAAACATCAAAAGCATCAAAAACATCAAAAACATCAAAAACATTAAAAACTTTAAAAACATTAAAAACACTAAAAATATTAAGAACATCAAAAAACATCAAAAACATCAAAAGCATCAAAAACTTCAAAAGCATCAATAACATCAAAAACATCAAAAACATCAAAAACATTAAAAACATCAAAAAACATCAAAAACATCAATAACATCGAAAGCATCAAAAGCATCAAAAACATCAAAAACATCAAAAACATCAAAAACATTAAAAACTTTAAAAACATTAAAAACACTAAAAATATTAAGAACATCAAAAAACATCAAAACATCAGTAACATTAAAAACATAAAAAACATCAATAACATCAAAAACATCAAAAACATCAAAAACATCAAAAGCATCAAAAACATCAAAAACATCAAAAATATTAAAAACATTAGAAACATTAAAAACATCAAAAAACATCAAAAACTTCAAAAACATCAAAAACGTCAAAATCATTAAAAACATTAAAAACATTAAAATCATCAAAAACATCAAAAACATCAAAAACATGAAAAACATCAAAAATATCAAAAATATCAAAAACATCAAAAGCATCAAAAACATCAAAAGCATCAAAAACATCAAAAAATATCAATACCATTAAAAACATCAAAAACATCAAAAACTTCAAAAACATCAAAAACATCAAAAACATCAAAAACATTAAAAACATCAAAAAACATCAAAAACATCAATAACATCAAAAGCTTCAAAAGCATCAAAAACATCAAAAACATCAAAAACATCAAAAACATCAAAAACATCAAAAACATCAAAAACATCAAAAACATCAAAAACATCAAAAACATCAAAAACATCAAAAACATCAAAAACATCAAAAACATCAAAAACATCAAAACATCAAAAACATCAAAAACATCAAAAACATCAAAAGCATCGAAAGCATCAAAAACATCAAAAACATTAAAAACATCAAAAAACATCAAAAACATCAATAACATCAAAAACATCAAAAGCATCAAAAACATTCAAAACATTAAAAACATTAAACACATTAAGAACATCAAAAACATCAAAAACATCAAAAACATCAGTAACATCAAAAACATAAAAAAACATCAATAACATCAATAACATCAAAAACATCAAAACATCAAAAACATCAAAAACATCAAAAACATCAAAAACATCAAAAAACATCAAAAACTTTAGAAACATCAAAAAAAAAAAAAACATCAAAATCATCAAAAGAATCAAAAACATCAAAAATATCAAAAACATCAAAACCATCAAAAGCATCAAAAACATCAAAAACATCAAAAACATCAAAACTTTAGTAACATCAAAAAAAAAAAAAAACATCAAAATCATCAAAAGCATCAAAAACATCAAAAATATTAATAACATTAAAAACATTAAAAAACATCAAAAAACATCAAAAACTTCAAAAACATCAAAAACGTCAAATTCATTAAAAACATTAAAAACATTAAGAACATCAAAAACATTAAAATCATCAAAAACATCAAAAGCATCAAAAACATCAAAAACATCAAAAACATTAAAAACTTTAAAAACATTAAAAACACTAAAAATATTAAGAACATCAAAAAACATCAAAAACATCAAAAGCATCAAAAACTTCAAAAGCATCAATAACATCAAAACATCAAAAACATCAAAAACATTAAAAACATCAAAAAACATCAAAAACATCAATAACATCGAAAGCATCAAAAGCATCAAAAACATCAAAAACATCAAAAACATCAAAAACATTAAAAACTTTAAAAACATTAAAAACACTAAAAATATTAAGAACATCAAAAACATCAAAAACATCAGTAACATTAAAAACATAAAAAACATCAATAACATCAAAACATCAAAAACATCAAAAACATCAAAAGCATCAAAAACATCAAAAACATCAAAAATATTAAAAACATTAGAAACATTAAAAACATCAAAAAACATCAAAAACTTCAAAAACATCAAAAACGTCAAAATCATTAAAAACATTAAAAACATTAAAATCATCAAAAACATCAAAAACATCAAAAACATGAAAAACATCAAAAATATCAAAAATATCAAAAACATCAAAAGCATCAAAAACATCAAAAGCATCAAAACATCAAAAAATATCAATACCATTAAAAACATCAAAAACATCAAAAACTTCAAAAACATCAAAAACATCAAAAACATCAAAAACATTAAAAACATCAAAAAACATCAAAAACATCAATAACATCAAAAGCTTCAAAAGCATCAAAAACATCAAAAACATCAAAAACATCAAAAACATCAAAAACATCAAAAACATCAAAAACATCAAAAACATCAAAAACATCAAAACATCAAAAACATCAAAAACATCAAAAACATCAAAAACATCAAAACATCAAAAACATCAAAACATCAAAAACATCAAAAACATCAAAAACATCAAAACATCAAAAGCATCGAAAGTACTCGTATCAAAAACATCAAAAACATTAAAAACATCAAAAAACATTAAAAACATCAATAACATCAAAAGCATCAAAAGCATCAAAAACATTCAAAATATTAAAAACATTAAACACATTAAGAACATCAAAAAACATCAAAAACATCAAAGGCATCAGTAACATCAAAAACATCAAAAGCATCAAAAACATCAAAAACATCAAAAATATTAAAAACATTAGAAATATTAAAAACATCAAAAAACATCAAAAACTTCAAAAACATCAAAAACGTCAAAATCATTAAAAACATTAAAAACATTAAAATCATCAAAAACATCAAAAACATCAAAAACATGAAAAACATCAAAAATATCAAAAATATCAAAAACATCAAAAGCATCAAAAACATCAAAAGCATCAAAAACATCAAAAAATATCAATACCATTAAAAACATCAAAAACATCAAAAACTTCAAAAACATCAAAAACATCAAAAACATCAAAAACATTAAAAACATCAAAAAACATCAAAAACATCAATAACATCAAAAGCTTCAAAAGCATCAAAAACATCAAAAACATCAAAAACATCAAAAACATCAAAAACATCAAAAACATCAAAAACATCAAAAACATCAAAAACATCAAAAACATCAAAAACATCAAAACATCAAAAACATCAAAAACATCAAAAACATCAAAAACATCAAAAACATCAAAAACATCAAAAACATCAAAAGCATCAAAAACATCAAAAAATATCAATACCATTAAAAACATCAAAAACATCAAAAACTTCAAAAACATCAAAAACATCAAAAACATCAAAAACATTAAAAACAGCAAAAAACATCAAAAACATCAATAACATCAAAAGCTTCAAAAGCATCAAAAACATCAAAAACATCAAAAACATCAAAAACTTTAGTAACATCAAAAAAAAAAAAAATAACATCAAAATCATCAAAAGCATCAAAAACATCAAAAATATTAATAACATTAAAAACATTTAAAACATCAAAAAACATCAAAAACTTCAAAAACATCAAAAACGTCAAATTCATTAAAAACATTAAAAACATTAAGAACATCAAAAAACATCAAAAACATCAAAAACATCAAAAACATCAAAAACATCAAAACATCAAAAACATCAAAAACATCAAAAACATCAAAAACATCAAAAACATCAAAAACATCAAAAACATCAAAAACATCAAAAACATCAAAAACATCAAAAACATCAAAAACATCAAAAACATCAAAAACATCAAAAACATCAAAAGCATCAAAAACATCAAAAAATATCAATACCATTAAAAACATCAAAAACATCAAAAACTTCAAAAACATCAAAAACATCAAAAACATCAAAAACATTAAAAACAGCAAAAAACATCAAAAACATCAATAACATCAAAAGCTTCAAAAGCATCAAAAACATCAAAAACATAAAAAACATCAAAAACATCAAAAACATCAAAAACATCAAAAACATCAAAAACATCAAAAACATCAAAAACATCAATAACATCAATAACATCAAAAACATCAAAAACATCAAAAACATCAAAAACATCAAAAACATCAAAAACATCAAAAACATCAAAAACATTAAAAAATATCAAAAACTTTAGAAACATCAAAAAAAAAAAAAACATCAAAATCATCAAAAGAATCAAAAACATCAAAAATATCAAAAACATCAAAACCATCAAAAGCATCAAAAACATCAAAAACATCAAAAACTTTAGTAACATCAAAAAAAAAAAAAATAACATCAAAATCATCAAAAGCATCAAAAACATCAAAAATATTAATAACATTAAAAACATTTAAAACATCAAAAAACATCAAAAACTTCAAAAACATCAAAACGTCAAATTCATTAAAAACATTAAAAACATTAAGAACATCAAAAAACATTAAAATCATCAAAAACATCACAAACATCAAAAACATCAAAAACATCAAAATATCAAAAATATCAAACACATCAAAAACATCAAAACATCAGAAGCATCAAAACAACAAAACATCAAAACATCAAAAAACATCAAAAACTTTAGAAACATCAAAAAAAAAAAAAAACATCAAAATCATCAAAAACATCAAAAATATCAAAATATCAAAAGCATCAAAAGCATCAAAAACATCAAAAGCATCAAAAAACATCAAAAACTTCAAAAACATCAAAAACGTCAAAATCATTAAAAACATTAAAAACATTAAGAACATCAAAAAACATTAAAATCATTAAAAACATCAAAAACATCAAAAATATCAAAAACCTCAAAAACATCAAAAACATCAAAATATCAGAAGCATCAAAACAACAAAACATCAAAACATCAAAACATCAAAAAACATCAAAAACTTTAGAAACATCAAAAAAAAAAAAACATCAAAATCATCAAAAGAATCAAAAAAATCAAAAATATCAAAAACATCAAAAGCATCAAAAGCATCAAAAACATCAAAAGCATCAAAAACATCAAAAACATCAAGAAAATCAACAACATCAAAAACATTAAAAAACATCAAAAACATCAAAAACATTAAAAACGTCAAAAAACATCAATAACATCAAAAGCGTCAAAAGCATAAAAAACATCAAAAACATTAAAAACATTAAAAAACATCAAAAACATCAAAAGCATCAAAAACTTCAAAAGAATCAATAACATCAAAAACATCAAAAACATAAAAAACATCAAAAACATCAAAAACATTATAAACATCAAAAAACATCAAAAACATCAATAACATCAAAAGCATCAAAAGCATCAAAAACATCAAAAACATTAAAAACATCAAAAACATCAAAAACATCAATAACATCAAAAACATCAAAAACATCAATAACATCAAAAACATCACAAATATCAAAACATCAAAAACATCAAAAACATCAAAAACATCAAAAACATTAAATTCATCAAAAACATCAATAACATCAAAAACATCAAACACATCAAAAACATCAAAAACATCAAAACCATCAAAAACATCAAAAACACCAAAAACATCAAAAACATTAAAAACATCAAAAACATCAAAAACATCAAAAACATCAAAAACATTAAAAACATCAAAAACATCAAAAACATAAAACATCAAAAAAATTAAAATATCAAAAACATCAAAAACATAAAAACATCAATAACATCAAAAACATCAAACACATCAAAAACATCAAAAACATCAAAACCATCATAAACATCCAAAACACCAAAAACATCAAAAACATCAAAAACATTAAAAACATCAAAAAACATCAAAAACATCAATAACATCAAAAGCTTCAAAAGCATCAAAAACATCAAAAACATCAAAAACATCAAAAACATCAAAAACATCAAAAACATCAAAAACATCAAAAACATCAAAAACATCAAAAACATCAAAAACATCAAAAACATCAAAAACATCAAAAACATCAAAAACATCAAAAGCATCAAAAACATCAAAAAATATCAATACCATTAAAAACATCAAAAACATCAAAAACATCAAAAACATCAAAAACATCAAAAACATCAAAAACATTAAAAACAGCAAAAAACATCAAAAACATCAATAACATCAAAAGCTTCAAAAGCATCAAAAACATCAAAAACATCAAAAACATCAAAAACATCAAAAACATCAAAAACATCAAAAACATCAAAAACATCAAAAACATCAAAAACATCAAAAACATCAAAACATCAATAACATCAATAATATCAAAAACATCAAAAACATCAAAAACATCAAAAACTTTAGAAACATCAAAAAAAAAAAAAAAATCAAAATCATCAAAAGAATCAAAACATCAAAAATATCAAAAACATCAAAACCATCAAAAGCATCAAAAACATCAAAAACATCAAAACTTTAGTAACATCAAAAAAAAAAAAATAACATCAAAATCATCAAAAGCATCAAAAACATCAAAAATATTAATAACATTAAAAACATTTAAAACATCAAAAAACATCAAAAACTTCAAAAACATCAAAAACGTCAAATTCATTAAAAACATTAAAAACATTAAGAACATCAAAAAACATTAAAATCATCAAAAACATCACAAACATCAAAAACATCAAAAATATCAAAAATATCAAACACATCAAAAACATCAAAACATCAGAAGCATCAAAACAACAAAACATCAAAACATCAAAAAACATCAAAAACTTTAGAAACATCAAAAAAAAAAAAAAACATCAAAATCATCAAAAGAATCAAAAAAATCAAAAATATCAAAAACATCAAAAGCATCAAAAGCATCAAAAACATCAAAAGCATCAAAAACATCAAAAACATCAAGAAAATCAACAACATCAAAAACATTAAAAAACATCAAAAACATCAAAAACATTAAAAACGTCAAAAAACATCAATAACATCAAAAGCGTCAAAAGCATAAAAAACATCAAAAACATTAAAAACATTAAAAAACATCAAAAACATCAAAAGCATCAAAAACTTCAAAAGAATCAATAACATCAAAAACATCAAAAACATCAAAAACATTATAAACATCAAAAAACATCAAAAACATCAATAACATCAAAAGCATCAAAAGCATCAAAAACATCAAAAACATTAAAAACATTAAAAACATTAAGAACATTAAAAAACATCAATAACATCAATAACATCAAAAACATCAAAAACATCAAAAACATCAAAAACATCAATAACATCAAAAACATCACAAATATCAAAAACATCAAAAACATCAAAAACATCAAAAACATCAAAAACATCAAAAACATCAAAAACATCAAAAAACATCAAAAACATCAAAAACATCAAAAACATCAAAAACATCAAAAACATCAAAAACATCAAAAACATCAAAACATCATAAATATCAAAAACATCAAAACATCAGAAACATCAAAACATCAGAAACATCAAAACATCAAAAACATCAAAAAACATCAAAAAAACATCAAAAACATCAAAAACATGAGAATCATCAAAAACATCAAAAACATGAAAAACATGAAAAACATCAAAAACATCAAAAACACCAAAAACATCAAAAACATCAGAAACATCAATAAAATTAAAATATCAAAAACATCAAAAACGTAAAAACATCAAAAACATAAAAAACAATAAAAACATCAAAAGCATCAAAAACATTAAATTCATCAAAAACATCAATAACATCAAAAACATCAAACACATCAAAAACATCAAAAACATCAAAACCATCAAAAACATCAAAAACACCAAAAACATCAAAAACATTAAAAACATCAAAAACATCAAAAACATCAAAAACATCAAAAACATTAAAAACATCAAAAACATCAAAAACATCAAAAAAATCAAAAACAATAAAAAACATCAAAAACATTAAATTCATCAAAAACATCAAAAACATCAAACACATCAAAAACATCAAAAACATCAAAACCATCAAAAACATCAAAAACACCAAAAACATCAAAAACATTAAAAACATCAAAAACATCAAAAACATCAAAAACATCAAAAACATTAAAAACATCAAAAACATCAAAAACATCAAAAAAATCAAAAACAATAAAAAACATCAAAAACATTAAAAACATCAAAAACATCAAAAACATCAAAAAAATCAAAAACAATAAAAACATCAAAAGCATCAAAAACATTAAATTCATCAAAAACATCAATAACATCAAAAACATCAAAAACATCAAAACCATCAAAAACATCAAAAACACCAAAAACATCAAAAACATTAAAAACATCAAAAACATCAAAAACATCAAAAAAATCAAAAACAATAAAAAACATCAAAAGCATCAAAAACATCAAAAACATCGAAAGCATCAAAAACATAACAACATCAAAAACACCAAAAACATCAAAAACATCAAAAACATCAAAAATATCAAAAATATCAAAAATATCAAAAATATCAAAAACATCAAAAACATCAAAAACATCAAAAACATCAAAAACATTAAAAACAAGTAAGAAAGCTACAGTCGAGTTTGCTCGACTGTGAGATACCCGCTACCCAATTTTACCATCCAAATATTATATTTTTCAAAATATACTGAAAAAATACTTTAAAAAAATATACTAAAAAATACCAAAATAATATATCAACATTTTCTTTGTTCGAAATTATTAGCTTGGCGGCACTTTAGTTGGTTTATTGAACACCATTATTATGTCACGGAGTGTCATAGCAACTAACTAGGCAGTACTAGCAGTTGCACGTGGTAACGCCTTATAAAAGTAATATCTTAATAACTTCTGTGTTTTTTATCCGATTGTAACCAAATTCGCAGAGATCATTAAGATGGTGATTAGTATTGTGCGTACCAAAATTGAACGTTCTAGGTTTAAAACGACGCTTGCAATTCGGTTTTATTCGATTTACGGGGGCGGGAGGGGGCGTGGTCAAAATCAAAAACAAACTTGATCTGCGTGCAACAATAAGACATACTGTCGCGAAAAATTTGTTGCTCTATCTCTTATAGTCTCTGAGATCTAGGTGTTCATACGGACGGACGGACAGACGGACAGACGGACAGACGGACGGACGGACAGACGGACATGGCTATATCGTCTCGGCTGTTGACGCTGATCAAGAATATATATACTTTATGGGGTCGGAGATGCTTCCTTCTGCCTGTTACATACATTTTCGGTCGGCACAAAGCCATAATACCCTTCTACCCTTTGGGTAGGCGGGTATAAAAAACATCAAAAAATTAAACATAAAAAAAATCGAAAACATTAAAAACATCAAAAACATTAAAAACAGCAAAACATCAAAAACATCATAAATATAAAAAACATTAAGAACATCAAAAACATCAAAAACATCGAAAACATCAAAAACCTAAAAAACATCAAAAAAATCAAAATATCGAAAACTTCAAAAACATCAAAAACATCAAAAACATCAAAAACATCAAAAACATTAAAAACAAGTAAGAAAGCTACAGTCGAGTTTGCTCGACTGTGAGATACCCGCTACCCAATTTTACCATCCAAATATTATATTTTTCAAAATATACTGAAAAAATACTTTAAAAAAATATACTAAAAAATACCAAAATAATATATCAACATTTTCTTTGTTCGAAATTATTAGCTTGGCGGCACTTTAGTTGGTTTATTGAACACCATTATTATGTCACGGAGTGTCATAGCAACTAACTAGGCAGTACTAGCAGTTGCACGTGGTAACGCCTTATAAAAGTAATATCTTAATAACTTCTGTGTTTTTATCCGATTGTAACCAAATTCGCAGAGATCATTAAGATGGTGATTAGTATTGTGCGTACCAAAATTGAACGTTCTAGGTTTAAAACGACGCTTGCAATTCGGTTTTATTCGATTTACGGGGGCGGGAGGGGCGTGGTCAAAATCAAAAACAAACTTGATCTGCGTGCAACAATAAGACATACTGTCGCGAAAAATTTGTTGCTCTATCTCTTATAGTCTCTGAGATCTAGGTGTTCATACGGACGGACGGACAGACGGACAGACGGACAGACGGACGGACGGACAGACGGACATGGCTATATCGTCTCGGCTGTTGACGCTGATCAAGAATATATATACTTTATGGGGTCGGAGATGCTTCCTTCTGCCTGTTACATACATTTTCGGTCGGCACAAAGCCATAATACCCTTCTACCCTTTGGGTAGGCGGGTATAAAAAACATCAAAAAATTAAACATAAAAAAAATCGAAAACATTAAAAACATCAAAAACATTAAAAACAGCAAAACATCAAAAACATCATAAATATAAAAAACATTAAGAACATCAAAAACATCAAAAACATCGAAAACATCAAAAACCTAAAAAACATCAAAAAAATCAAAATATCGAAAACTTCAAAAACATCATAAATATAAAAAACATTAAAAACATCAAAAACATAATAAACACCAAAATCAACAAAACATCAAAAAAATCAAAATATCGAAAACATCGAAAAGATGAAAAACATCAAAAATATCAACAACATCAAAAGCATCAAAAACATCAAAAACATCAAATATATTAAAAACATTAGAAACATTAAAAACATCAAAAAACATCAAAAACTTCAAAAACATCAAAAACGTCAAAAACATCAAAAACATCAAAAACATTAAAAACATCAAAAAACATCAAAAACATCAAAAACATCAAAAGCATCAAAAACATCAAAAACATCAAATATATTAAAAACATTAGAAACATTAAAAACATCAAAAAACATCAAAAACTTCAAAAACATCAAAAACGTCAAAATCATTAAAAACATTAAAAACATCAAAAAACATCAAAAACTTCAAAAACATCAAAAACGTCAAAATCATTAAAAACATTAAAAACATTAAAATCATCAAAAACATCAAAAACATCAAAAACATGAAAAACATCAAAAATATCAAAAATATCAAAAACATCAAAAGCATCAAAAACATCAAAAGCATCAAAAACATCAAAAAATATCAATACCATTAAAAACATCAAAAACATCAAAAACTTCAAAAACATCAAAAACATCAAAAACATCAAAAACATCAAAAACATTAAAAACATCAAAAAACATCAAAAACATCAATAACATCAAAAGCTTCAAAAAACATCAGAAACTTTAGAAACATCAAAAAAAAAAAAAAACATCAAAATCATCAAAAGAATCAAAAACATCAAAAATATCAAAAACATCAAAACCATCAAAAGCATCAAAACATCAAAAACATCAAAAACTTTAGTAACATCAAAAAAAAAAAAAAAACATCAAAATCATCAAAAGAATCAAAAACATCAAAAATATCAAAAACATCAAAACCATCAAAAGCATCAAAAACATCAAAAACATCAAAAACATCAAAAACTTTAGTAACATCAAAAAAAAAAAAAAAAAAACATCAAAATCATCAAAAGCATCAAAAACATCAAAAATATTAATAACATTAAAAACATTAAAAACATCAAAAAACATCAAAAACTTCAAAAACATCAAAAACGTCAAATTCATTAAAAACATTAAAAACATTAAGAACATCAAAAAACATTAAAATCATCAAAAACATCAAAAGCATCAAAAACATCAAAAACATTAAAAACTTTAAAAACATTAAAAACACTAAAAATATTAAGAACATCAAAAAACATCAAAAACATCAAAAGCATCAAAAACTTCAAAAGCATCAATAACATCAAAAACATCAAAAACATCAAAAACATTAAAAACATCAAAAAACATCAAAAACATCAATAACATCGAAAGCATCAAAAGCATCAAAAACATCAAAAACATCAAAAACATTAAAAACTTTAAAAACATTAAAAACACTAAAAATATTAAGAACATCAAAAAACATCAAAAACATCAGTAACATTAAAAACATAAAAAAACATCAATAACATCAAAAACATCAAAAACATCAAAAACATCAAAAGCATCAAAAACATCAAAAACATCAAAAATATTAAAAACATTAGAAACATTAAAAACATCAAAAAACATCAAAAACTTCAAAAACATCAAAAACGTCAAAATCATTAAAAACATTAAAAACATTAAAATCATCAAAAACATCAAAAACATCAAAAACATGAAAAACATCAAAAATATCAAAAATATCAAAAACATCAAAAGCATCAAAAACATCAAAAGCATCAAAAACATCAAAAAATATCAATAGCATTAAAAACATCAAAAACATCAAAAACTTCAAAACATCAAAACATCAAAAACATCAAAACATCAAAAACATTAAAAACATCAAAAAACATCAAAAACATCAATAACATCAAAAGCTTCAAAAGCATCAAAAACATCAAAACATCAAAAACATCAAAACATCAAAAACATCAAAAACATCAAAAACATCAAAACATCAAAAACATCAAAACATCAAAAACATCAAAACATCAAAACATCAAAAACATCAAAAACATCAAAAACATCAAAAGCATCGAAAGTATCAAAAACATCAAAAACATTAAAAACATCAAAAAACATCAAAAACATCAATAACATCAAAAGCATCAAAAGCATCAAAAACATTCAAAATATTAAAAACATTAAACACATTAAGAACATCAAAAAACATCAAAAACATCAAAAGCATCAGTAACATCAAAAACATCAAAGCATCAAAAACATCAAAAACATCAAAAATATTAAAAACATTAGAAACATTAAAAACATCAAAAAACATCAAAAACTTCAAAAACATCAAAAACGTCAAAATCATTAATAACATTAAAAACATTAAAATCATCAAAAACATCAAAAACATCAAAAACATCAAAAACATGAAAAACATCAAAAATATCAAAAATATCAAAAACATCAAAAGCATCAAAAACATCAAAAGCATCAAAAACATCAAAAAATATCAATACCATTAAAAACATCAAAAACATCAAAAACTTCAAAAACATCAAAAACATCAAAAACATCAAAAACATTAAAAACATCAAAAAACATCAAAAACATCAATAACATCAAAAGCTTCAAAAGCATCAAAAACATCAAAAACATCAAAAACATCAAAACATCAAAACATCAAAAACATCAAAAACATCAAAAACATCAAAAACATCAAAAACATCAAAAACATCAAAAACATCAAAAACATCAAAAGCATCAAAAACATCAAAAATATCAATACCATTAAAAACATCAAAAACATCAAAAACTTCAAAACATCAAAAACATCAAAACATCAAAAACATTAAAAACATCAAAAAACATCAAAAACATCAATAACATCAAAAGCTTCAAAAGCATCAAAAACATCAAAAACATCAAAAACATCAAAAACATCAAAAACATCAAAAACATCAAAAACATCAAAAACATCAAAAACATCAAAAACACCAAAAACATCAATAACATCAATAACATCAAAAACATCAAAAACATCAAAAACATCAAAAACATCAAAAACATCAAAAACATCAAAAACATCAAAAACATCAAAAACATCAAAAAACATCAGAAACTTTAGAAACATCAAAAAAAAAAAAACATCAAAATCATCAAAAGAATCAAAAACATCAAAAATATCAAAAACATCAAAACCATCAAAAGCATCAAAAACATCAAAAACATCAAAAACTTTAGTAACATCAAAAAAAAAAAAAAAAAACATCAAAATCATCAAAAGCATCAAAAACATCAAAAATATTAATAACATTAAAAACATTTAAAACATCAAAAAACATCAAAAACATCAAAAACGTCAAATTCATTAAAAACATTAAAAACATTAAGAACATCAAAAAACATTAAAATCATCAAAAACATCACAAACATCAAAAACATCAAAAACATCAAAAATATCAAAAATATCAAACACATCAAAAACATCAAAACATCAGAAGCATCAAAACAACAAAACATCAAAACATCAAAAAACATCAAAAACTTTAGAAACATAAAAAAAAAAAAAAAACATCAAAATCATCAAAAACATCAAAAATATCAAAAATATCAAAAGCATCAAAAGCATCAAAAGCATCAAAAACATCAAAAGCATCAAAAAACATCAAAAACTTCAAAAACATCAAAAACGTCAAAATCATTAAAAACATTAAAAACATTTAGAACATCAAAAAACATTAAAATCATTAAAAACATCAAAAACATCAAAAATATTAAAAACCTCAAAAACATCAAAAACATCAAAATATCAGAAGCATCAAAACAACAAAACATCAAAACATCAAAACATCAAAAAACATCAAAAACTTTAGAAACATCAAAAAAAAAAAAAACATCAAAATCATCAAAAGAATCAAAAAAATCAAAAATATCAAAAACATCAAAAGCATCAAAAGCATCAAAAACATCAAAAGCATCAAAAACATCAAAAACATCAAGAAAATCAACAACATCAAAAACATTAAAAAACATCAAAAACATCAATAACATCAAAAACATCAAAAAATATCAATACCATTAAAAACATTAAAAACATCAAAAACATCAAAAACATTAAAAACATCAAAAAACATCAAAAAACATCAAAAACATTAATAACATCAAAAGCATCAAAAGCATCAAAACATCAAAAACATTAAAAACATTAAAAATATTAAGAACATCAAAAAACATCAAAAACATCAAAACATCAATAACATCAAAAACATTAAAAAACATCAATAACATCAATACCATCAAAAACATCAAAAACATCAAAAAACATCAAAACATCAAAACATCAAAAACATCAAAAACATCAAAAACATCAAAAACATCAAAAACATCAAAAACATCAAAAACATCAAAAACATCAAAAATATCAAAAACATCAAAAACATCAAAAACATCAAAAACATCAAAAACATCAAAAACATCAAAAGCATCAAAAGCATCAAAAGCATCAAAAACATCAAAACATTAAAAACATTAAAAACATTAAAAACATTAAAAACATTAAAAACATTAAAAACATTAAAAACATTAAAAACATTAAAAACATTAAAAACATTAAAAACATTAAAAACATTAGGAACATCAAATAACATCAAAAACATTAAAAACATCAATAACATTAAAAAACATTAAAAACATCAATAACATCAAAAACATCAAAAAACATCACAAACATCAAAAACATCAAAAAACATCAAAAACATCAAAAACATCAAAAACATCAAAAACATCAAAAACATCAAAAACATCAAAAACATCAAAAACATCAAAAACATCAAAAACATCAAAAAACATCATTACCATCAAAAACATCAAAAACTTCAAAAACATTGAAAACATTATAAACATTAAAAACATTAAAATCATCAAAAACATCACACAAACAAAAAAACATGAAAAACATCATAAATATCAAAAACATTAAAACATCAGAAACATAAAAACATCAAAAAACATCAAAAACTTTAGAAACATCAAAAAAAAAACAAAACATCAAAAACGTGAAAAACATCAAAAACATGAAAAACATTTATAACATCAAAAGCATTAAAAACATCAAAATCATCAGTAACATCAAAAACATTAAAAACATTAAAAACATCAAAAATATCAAAAACATCAAAAACATCAAAACCATCAAAAACATCAAAAACATCAAAATCACCAAAAACATCAAAAACATCATAAACATCAAAAACATCCCAAACATCAAAAACATCAAAAACATTAAAAACATCAAAAATATCAAAAACATCAAAAACATCAATAAAATTAAAGTATCAAAAACATAAAAACATCAAAAACAATAAAAAACATCAAAAGCATCAAAAGCATCAAAAGCATCAAAAGCATCAAAAACTTCAAAAGCATCAATAACATCAAAAACATAAAAAACATCAAAAGCATCAAAAACGTCAAAAACATTAAAAACATTAAAAACATTAAAAACATTAAAAACATTAAAAACATTAAAAACATTAAAAACATTAAAAACATTAAAAACATTAAAAACATTAAAAACATTAAAAACATTAAAAACATTAAAAACATTAAAAACACTAAAAACATTAAAATCATCAAAAACATCAAAAATATGAAAAACATAAAAAACATCAACAACACCAAAAACATCAAAAACATCAAAAACATTAAAAACATCAAAAACATCAAAAACATAAAAAACATCAACAACATCAAAAACATCAAAAAACATCAATAACATCAAAACATCAAAAACATCAAAAACATCAAAAACATCAAAAACATCAAAAACATCAAAAAACATCAAAAACATCATAAACATCACAAACACCAAAAACATGAAAACATGAAAAACATCAAAAATATCAAAAACATCAAAAACATCAAAAACATCAAAACTTCAAAAACATCAAAAACCTCAAAAAACATCATCAACTTTAGAAACATCAAAAACATCAAAAACATCAAAAAACATCAAAACCATCAAAAAACATTAATAACATCAAAAACATCAAAAACATCATAAACATCACAAACAGCAAAAACATCAAAAACATGAAAAAGATCAAAAATATCAAAAACATCAAAAACATCAAAAATATTAACAACATCAAAAACATCACAAACGTCAAAAACATCTAAACATCAAAAACATCCAAAACATCAAAAACATCAAAAACATCAAAAACATCAAAAACATCAAAAACATTAAAAACATCAAAAAAATCAAAAACATTAAAAACATCAAAAAAATCAAAAACATCAAAAACATTGAAAATATTGAAAACATTAAAAACATTAAAATCATCAAAAACATCAAAAACATCACAAACATCAAAAACATCAAGAACATCAAAAACATCAAAAACATCAAAAACATCAAAAACATCAAAAACATCAAAAACATTAAAAACATCAAAAAAATCAAAAACATCAAAAGCATAAAAAACATCAAAAACGCCAAAAACATCAAAAAGATCAAAAAGATCAAAAACATCAAAAATATCAAAAATATGAAAAACTTCAAGGCATCAGAAACATCATAAACATCAAAAACATCAAAAACATCAAAAACATCAAAAACATCAAAAACATCAAAAACATCAAAAACATCAAAAACATCAAAAACATCAAAAACATTAAAAACATCAAAAAAATCAAAAACATCAAAAACATTGAAAACATTCAAAACATTAAAAACATTAAAATCATCAAAAACATCAAAAACATCACAAACATCAAAAACATCAAGAACATGAAAATCATTAAAAATATCAAAAACATCAAAAACATCAAAACATCAGAAACATCAAAACATCAAAACATCAAAAACATCAATAACATCAAAAGCATTAAAAACATCAAAAACATCAAAAACATCAAAACCATCAAAAACATCAAAAATATTAAAAATATGAAAAACTTCAAGGCATCAGAAACATCAAAAACATCAAAAACATTAAAAACATTAAAAACATTAAAAACATTAAAAACATTAAAAACATTAAAAACATTAAAAACATCAAAAAACATCAAAAACATCAAAAACATTATAAACATCAAAAATATCAAAAACATTTAAATCACCAAAAACATCAAAATCATCAAAAACATCAAACACATCAAAAACATCAAAAACATCAAAAACATCAAAAACATCAAAAACATCAAAAACATCAAAAACATCAAAAACATCAAAAACATCAAAAACATCAAAACATCAAAAACATCAAAAACATCAAAAACATCAAAAACATCAAAACATCAAAAACATCAAAAACATCAAAAACATCAAAAACATCAAAAACATCAAAAACATCAAAAACATCAAAAACATCAAAAACATCAAAAACATCAAAAACATCAAAAACATCAAAAATATCAAAACCATCAAAAACATCAAAAACATCAAAACCATCAAAAACATCAAAACATAAAAACATCACAAACATCAAAATATCAAAAATATCAAAAAAATCAAAAACGCCAAAAACGCCAAAAACATCAAAAACATTAAAAACATCAAAAACATCAAAAACATCAAGAACATCATAAACATCAAAAACATCAAAAAATATCAAAAACATCAAAAACATTAAAACCATCAAAAACATCAAAAACATCAAAACCATCAAAAACATCAAAAACATCAAAACCATCAAAAACATCAAAAACATCAAAAACATCAAAAACATCAAAAATATCACAAACATAAAAAACATAAAAAACATCAAAAACATCACAAACATCCAAAACATTAAAAACATCAAAAACATCAAGAACATCAAAAACATCCCAAACATCAAAAACATCAAAACATCAGAAGCATCAAAACAACAAAACATCAAAACATCAAAAACATCAAAAACTTTAGAAACATCAAAAAAAAAAAAAAAACATCAAAATCATCAAAAACATCAAAAATATCAAAAATATCAAAAGCATCAAAAGCATCAAAAACATCAAAAGCATCAAAAAACATCAAAAACTTCAAAAACATCAAAAACGTCAAAATCATTAAAAACATTAAAAACATTAAGAACATCAAAAAACATTAAAATCATTAAAAACATCAAAAACATCAAAAATATCAAAAATATCAAAAACCACAAAAACAACAAAAACATCAAAATATCAGAAGCATCAAAACAACAAAACATCAAAACATCAAAACATCAAAAAACATCAAAAACTTTAGAAACATCAAAAAAAAAAAAAAAACATCAAAATCATCAAAAGAATCAAAAAAATCAAAAATATCAAAAACATCAAAAGCATCGAAAGCATCGAAAGCATCAAAAACATCAAAAGCATCAAAAACATCAAAAACATCAAGAAAATCAACAACATCAAAAACATTAAAAAACATCAAAAACATCAATAACATCAAAAACATCAAAAAATATCAATACCATTAAAAACATCAAAAACATCAAAAACATCAAAAACATCAAAAACATTAAAAACATCAAAAAACATCAAAAAACATCAAAAACATTAATAACATCAAAAGCATCAAAAGCATCAAAAACATCAAAAACATTAAAAACATTAAAAACATTAAGAACATCAAAAAACATCAAAAACATCAAAAACATCAATAACATCAAAAAACATTAAAAAACATCAATAACATCAATACCATCAAAAACATCAAAAACATCAAAAAACATCAAAAACATCAAAAACATCAAAAACATCAAAAACATCAAAAACATCAAAAACATCAAAAACATCAAAAACATCAAAAACATCAAAAACATCAAAAACATCAAAAACATCAAAAACATCAAAAAACATCAAAAACATCAAAAACATCAAAAACATCAAAAACATCAAAAACATCAAAAACATCAAAAACATCAAAAACATCAAAAGCATCAAAAGCATCAAATGCATCAAAAACATCAAAACATTAAAAACATTAAAAACATTAAAAACATTAAAAACATTAAAAACATTAGGAACATCAAATAACATCAAAAACATTAAAAACATCAAAAACATCAAAAACATCAAAAAACATCAAAAACATCAAAAACATCAAAAAACATCAAAAACATCAAAAACATCAAAAACATCAAAAACATCAAAAACATCAAAAACATCAAAAAACATCAGTACCATCAAAAACATCAAAAACTACAAAAACATTGAAAACATTATAAACATTAAAAACATTAAAAACATCAAAAACATCAAAAAACATCAAAAACATTAAAAACATCAAAAACATCAAGAACATCAAAAACATCAAAAACATTAAAAACATCAAAAAACATCAAAAACATCAAAAACATCAAAAAACATCAAAAACATCAAAAACATCAAAAACATCAAAAACATCAAAAACATCAAGAACATCAAAAACATCAAAAACATCAAAAAACATCAGTACCATCAAAAACATCAAAAACTTCAAAAACATTGAAAACATTATAAACATTAAAAACATTAAAAACATCAAAAACATCAAAAAACATCAAAAACATTAATAACATTAAAAACATCAAAAACATCAAAAAACATCAAAAACATTAAAAACATCAAAAAACATCAAAAACATCAAAAACATTATAAACATCAAAAATATCAAAAACATTTAAATCACCAAAAACATCAAAATCATCAAAAACATCAAACACATCAAAAACATCAAAAACATCAAAAACATCAAAAACATCAAAAACATCAAAAACATCAAAAACATCAAAAACATCAAAAACATCAAAAACATCAAAAACATCAAAAACATCAAAAACATCTAAAACATCAAAAACATCAAAAACATCAAAAACATCAAAAACATCAAAAACATCAAAAACATCAAAAACATCAAAAACATCAAAAACATCAAAAACATCAAAAACATCAAGAACATCAAAAATATCAAAACCATCAAAACCATCAAAAACATCAAAAACATCAAAAACATCAAAACCATCAAAAACATCAAAAACATCAAAACATAAAAAACATCACAAACATCAAAAATATCAAAAATATCAAAAAAATCAAAAACGCCAAAAACATCAAAAACATTAAAAACATCAAAAACATCAAAAACATCAAGAACATCAAAAACATCAAAAACATCAAAAAATATCAAAAACATCAAAAACATTAAAACCATCAAAAACATCAAAAACATCAAAACCATCAAAAACATCAAAAACATCAAAACCATCAAAAACATCAAAAACATCAAAAATATCAAAAACATCAAAAACATCAAAATATCACAAACATAAAAACATAAAAACATCAAAAACATCACAAACATCAAAAACATTAAAAACATCAAAAACATCAAGAACATCAAAAACATCAAAAACATCGAAAAATATCAAAAACATCAAAAACATCAAAAACATCAAAAACATCAAAAACATGAAAAACATCAAAAACATCAAAAACATCAAAAACATCAAAAACATCAAACACATCAAAAACATCAAAAACATCAAAAACATCAAAAACATCAAAACCATCAAAAACATCAAAAACATCAAAACCATCAAAAACATCAAAAACATCAAAAACATCAAAAACATCAAAAACATCAAAAACATCAAAACATCAAAACATCAAAAACATCAAAAACATCAAAAACATCAAAAACATCAAAAACATCAAAACCATCAAAAACATCAAAAATATCACAAACATAAAAAACATAAAAAACATCAAAAACATCAAAACCATCAAAAACATCAAAAACATCAAAAACATCAAAAACATCAAAAACATCAAAAACATCAAAACATCAAAACATCAAAAACATCAATGACATCAAAAACATTAAAAACATCAAAAACATCAAAAACATCAAAAACATCAGAAACATCAAAAACATCAAAAACATCAAAAACATTAAAAACATTAAAAACATTAAAAACATTAAAAACATCTAAAAACATCAAAAACATGAAAAACATTATAAACATCAAAAACATCATAAACATCACAAACAGCAAAAACATCAAAAACATGAAAAACATCAAAAATATCAAAAACATCAATAACATCAAAAATATTAACAACATCAAAAACATCACAAACGTCAAAAACATCTAAACATCAAAAACATCCAAAACATCAAAAACATCAAAAACATCAAAAACATCAAAAACATCAAAAACATCAAAAACATTAAAAACATCAAAAAAATCAAAAACATTAAAAACATCAAAAAAATCAAAAACATCAAAAACATTGAAAATATTGAAAACATTAAAAACATTAAAATCATCAAAAACATCAAAAACATCAAAAACATCAAGAACATCAAAAACATCAAAAACATCAAAAACATCAAAAACATCAAAAACATTAAAAACATCAAAAAAATCAAAAACATCCAAAACATCAAAAGCATAAAAAACATCAAAAACGCCAAAAACATCAAAAAGATCAAAAACATCAAAAATATCAAAAATATGAAAAACTTCAAGGCATCAGAAACATCATAAACATCAAAAACATCAAAAACATCAAAAACATCAAAAACATCAAAAACATCAAAAACATTAAAAACATCAAAAAAATCAAAAACATCAAAAACATTGAAAACATTGAAAACATTCAAAACATTAAAAACATTAAAATCATCAAAAACATCAAAAACATCACAAACATCAAAAACATCAAGAACATGAAAATCATTAAAAATATCAAAAACATCAAAAACATCAAAACATCAGAAACATCAGAAACATCAAAACATCAAAACATCAAAAACATCAATAACATCAAAAGCATTAAAAACATCAAAAACATCAAAACCATCAAAAACATCAAAAATATTAAAAATATGAAAAACTTCAAGGCATCAGAAACATCAAAAACATCAAAAACATTAAAAACATTAAAAACATTAAAAACATTAAAAACATTAAAAACATTAAAAACATTAAAAACATTAAAAACATTAAAAACATTAAAAACATTAAAAACATTAAAAACATTAAAAACATTAAAAACATTAAAAACATCAAAAAATATCAAAAACATCAAAAACATTATAAACATCAAAAATATCAAAAACATTTAAATCACCAAAAACATCAAAATCATCAAAAACATCGAACACATCAAAAACATCAAAAACATCAAAAACATCAAAAACATCAAAAACATCAAAAACATCAAAAACATCAAAACATCAAAAACATCAAAAACATCAAAAACATCAAAAACATCAAAAACATCAAAAACATCAAAAACATCAAAAACATCAAAAACATCAAAAACATCAAAAACATCAAAAACATCAAAAACATCAAAAACATCAAAAACATCAAAAACATCAAAAACATCAAAAACATCAAAAACATCAAAAACATCAAAAACATCAAAAACATCAAAAACATCAAAAACATCAAAAACATCAAAAACATCAAAAACATCAAAAACATCAAAAACATCAAAACATCAAAAACATCAAAAACATCAAAAACATCAAAAACATCAAAAACATCAAAAACATCAAAAATATCAAAACCATCAAAACCATCAAAAACATCAAAAACATCAAAATATCACAAACATAAAAAACATAAAAAACATCAAAAACATCAAAACCATCAAAAACATCAAAAATATCAAAAACATAAAAAACATCACAAACATCAAAAATATCAAAAATATCAAAAGAATCAAAAACGCCAAAAACGCCAAAAACATCAAAAACATTAAAAACATCAAAAACATCAAAAACATCAAGAACATCAAAAACATCAAAAACATCAAAAAACATCAAAAACATCAAAACATCAAAACATCAAAAACATCAATAACATCAAAAATATCAAAAACATCAAAAACATCAAAACCATCAAAAACATCAAAAATATCACAAACATAAAAAACATAAAAAACATCAAAAACATCAAAACCATCAAAAACATCAAAAATATCAAAAATATCAAAAATATCAAAAACCTCAAAAACATCAAAAACATCAAAATATCAGAAGCATCAAAACAACAAAACATCAAAACATCAAAACATCAAAAAACATCAAAAACTTTAGAAACATCAAAAAAAAAAAAAAACATCAAAATCATCAAAAGAATCAAAAAAATCAAAAATATCAAAAACATCAAAAGCATCGAAAGCATCAAAAACATCAAAAGCATCAAAAACATCAAAAACATCAAGAAAATCAACAACATCAAAAACATTAAAAAACATCAAAAACATCAATAACATCAAAAACATCAAAAATATCAATACCATTAAAAACATCAAAAACATCAAAAACATCAAAACATCAAAAACATCAAAAACATTAAAAACATCAAAAAACATCAAAAAACATCAAAAACATTAATAACATCAAAAGCATCAAAAGCATCAAAAACATCAAAAACATTAAAAACATTAAAAACATTAAGAACATCAAAAAACATCAAAAAACATCAAAAACATCAATAACATCAAAAACATTAAAAAACATCAATAACATCAATACCATCAATAACATCAAAAACATCAAAACATCAAAAACATCAAAAACATCAAAAACATCAAAACATCAAAAACATCAAAAACATCAAAAACATCAAAAACATCAAAAACATCAAAAAACATCAAAAACATCAAAAACATCAAAAACATCAAAAACATCAAAAACATCAAAACATCAAAAACATCAAAAACATCAAAAGCATCAAATGCATCAAAAACATCAAAACATTAAAAACATTAAAAACATTAAAAACATTAAAAACATTAAAAACATTAAAAACATTAAAAACATTAAAAACATTAAAAACATTAAAAACATTAGGAACATCAAATAACATCAAAACATTAAAAACATCAATAACATTAAAAAACATTAAAAACATCAATAACATCAAAAACATCAAAAAACATCAAAAACATCAAAAACATCAAAAAACATCAAAAACATCAAAAACATCAAAAACATCAAAAACATCAAAAACATCAAAAACATCAAAAACATCAAAAACATCAAAAACATCAAAAACATCAAAAACATCAAAAACATCAAAAACATCAAAAACATCAAAAGCATCAAAAGCATCGAATGCATCAAAACATCAAAACATTAAAAACATTAAAAACATTAAAAACATTAAAAACATTAAAAACATTAAAAACATTAAAAACATTAAAAACATTAAAAACATTAGGAACATCAAATAACATCAAAAACATTAAAAACATCAATAACATTAAAAAACATTAAAAACATCAATAACATCAAAAACATCAAAAAACATCAAAAACATCAAAAACATCAAAAACATCAAAAACATCAAAAACATCAAAAACATCAAAAACATTAAAAACATCAAAAAACATCAAAAAACATCAAAAACATTAATAACATCAAAAGCATCAAAAGCATAAAAACATCAAAAACATTAAAAACATTAAAAACATTAAGAACATCAAAAAACATCAAAAACATCAAAAACATCAATAACATCAAAAACATTAAAAAACATCAATAACATCAATACCATCAATAACATCAAAAACATCAAAAAACATCAAAAACATCAAAAACATCAAAAACATCAAAAACATCAAAAACATCAAAAACATCAAAAACATCAAAAACATCAAAAACATCAAAAACATCAAAAACATCAAAAACATCAAAAACATCAAAAACATCAAAAACATCAAAAACATCAAAAACATCAAAAGCATCAAAAGCATCAAATGCATCAAAAACATCAAAACATTAAAAACATTAAAAACATTAAAAACATTAAAAACATTAAAAACATTAAAAACATTAAAAACATTAAAAACATTAGGAACATCAAATAACATCAAAAACATTAAAAACATCAATAACATTAAAAAACATTAAAAACATCAATAACATCAAAAACATCAAAAAAACATCAAAAACATCAAAAACATCAAAAAACATCAAAAACATCAAAAACATCAAAAACATCAAAAACATCAAAAACATCAAAAACATCAAAAAACATCAGTACCATCAAAACATCAAAAACTTCAAAAACATTGAAAACATTATAAACATTAAAACATTAAAAACATCAAAAACATCAAAAAACATCAAAAACATTAAAAACATCAAAACATCAAGAACATCAAAAACATCAAAAACATTAAAAACATCAAAAACATCAAAAACATCAAAAACATCAAAAAACATCAAAAACATCAAAAACATCAAAAACATCAAAAACATCAAAAACATCAAAAACATCAAAAACATCAAAAACATCAAAAAACATCAAAAAACATCAGTACCATCAAAAACATCAAAAACTTCAAAAACATTGAAAACATTATAAACATTAAAAACATTAAAAACATCAAAAACATCAAAAAACATCAAAAACATTAATAACATTAAAAACATCAAAAACATCAAAAAACATCAAAAACATTAAAAACATCAAAAAACATCAAAAACATCAAAAACATTATAAACATCAAAAATATCAAAAACATTTAAATCACCAAAACATCAAAATCATCAAAAACATCAAACACATCAAAAACATCAAAAACATCAAAACATCAAAAACATCAAAAACATCAAAAACATCAAAAACATCAAAAACATCAAAAACATCAAAAACATCAAAAACATCAAAAACATCAAAAACATCAAAAACATCAAAAACATCAAAAACATCAAAAACATCAAAAACATCAAAAACATCAAGAACATCAAAAACATAAAAAACATCAAGAACATCAAAAATATCAAAACCATCAAAACCATCAAAAACATCAAAAACATCAAAAACATCAAAACCATCAAAAACATCAAAAACATCAAAACATAAAAAACATCACAAACATCAAAAATATCAAAAATATCAAAAAAATCAAAAACGCCAAAAACGCCAAAAACATCAAAAACATTAAAAACATCAAAAACATCAAAAACATCAAGAACATCAAAAACATCAAAAACATCAAAAAATATCAAAAACATCAAAAACATAAAAACCATCAAAAACATCAAAAACATCAAAACCATCAAAAACATCAAAAACATCAAAACCATCAAAAACATCAAAAACATCAAAAACATCAAAAACATCAAAAACATCAAAAACATCAAAAATATCACAAACATAAAAAACATAAAAAACATCAAAAACATCACAAACATCAAAAACATCAAAAACATCAAAAACATAAAGAACATCAAAAACATCAAAACATCGAAAAACATCAAAAACATCAAAAACATCAAAAACATCAAAACATCAAAAACATCAAAAACATCAAAAACATCAAAAACATCAAAAACATCAAAACATCAAAAACATCAAAAACATCAAAAACATCAAAACATCAAAAACATCAAAAACATCAAAAACATCAAAAACATCAAAAACATCAAAACATCAAAACCATCAAAAACATCAAAAACATCAAAACCATCAAAACATCAAAAACATCAAAAACATCAAAAACATCAAAAACATCAAAACATCAAAAACATCAATAACATCAAAAACATCAAAAACATCAAAAACATCAAAACCATCAAAAACATCAAAATATCACAAACATAAAAAACATAAAAAACATCAAAAACATCAAAAACATCAAAACCATCAAAAACATCAAAAACATCAAAAACATCAAAAACATCAAAAACATCAAAAACATCAAAACATCAAAAACATCAAAACATCAAAACATCAAAAACATCAATGACATCAAAAATATTAAAAACATCAAAAACATCAAAACATCAAAAACATCAGAAACATCAAAAACATCAAAAACATCAAAAACATTAAAAACATTAAAAACATTAAAAACATTAAAAACATCAAAAACATCAAAAACATCAAAAACATCAAAAATATCAAAACCATCAAAACCATCAAAAACATCAAAAACATCAAAAATATCACAAACATAAAAAACATAAAAACATCAAAAACATCAAAACCATCAAAAACATCAAAAATATCAAAAACATAAAAAACATCACAAACATCAAAAATATCAAAAATATCAAAAGAATCAAAAACGCCAAAAACGCCAAAAACATCAAAAACATTAAAAACATCAAAAACATCAAAAACATCAAGAACATCAAAACATCAAAAACATCAAAAACATCAAAAACATCAAAACATCAAAACATCAAAAACATCAATAACATCAAAAATATCAAAAACATCAAAAACATCAAAACCATCAAAAACATCAAAAATATCACAAACATAAAAACATAAAAAACATCAAAAACATCAAAACCATCAAAAACATCAAAAATATCAAAAATATCAAAAATATCAAAAACCTCAAAAACATCAAAAACATCAAAATATCAGAAGCATCAAAACAACAAAACATCAAAACATCAAAACATCAAAAAACATCAAAAACATTAAAAACATCAAAAAAAAAAAAAACATCAAAATCATCAAAAGAATCAAAAAAATCAAAAATATCAAAAACATCAAAAGCATCGAAAGCATCAAAAACATCAAAAGCATCAAAAACATCAAAAACATCAAGAAAATCAACAACATCAAAAACATTAAAAAACATCAAAAACATCAATAACATCAAAAACATCAAAAAAAATCAAAACCATTAAAAACATCAAAAACATCAAAAACATCAAAAACATCAAAAACATTAAAAACATCAAAAAACATCAAAAAACATCAAAAACATTAATAACATCAAAAGCATCAAAAGCATCAAAAACATCAAAAACATTAAAAACATTAAAAACATTAAGAACATCAAAAAACATCAAAAACATCAAAAATATCAATAACATCAAAAACATTAAAAAACATCAATAACATCAATACCATCAATAATATCAAAAACATCAAAAAACATCAAAAACATCAAAAACATCAAAAACATCAAAAACATCAAAAACATCAAAAACATCAAAAGCATCAAAAACATCAAAAACATCAAAAACATCAAAAACATTAAAAACATCAAAAACATCAAAAACATCAAAAACATCAAAAGCATCAAAAGCATCAAATGCATCAAAAACATCAAAACATTAAAAACATTAAAAACATTAAAAACATTAAAAACATTAAAAACATTAAAAACATTAAAAACATTAAAAACATTAGGAACATCAAATAACATCAAAAACATTAAAAACATCAATAACATTAAAAAACATTAAAAACATCAATAACATCAAAAACATCAAAAAACATCAAAAACATCAAAACATCAAAAAACATCAAAAACATCAAAAACATCAAAAACATCAAAAACATCAAAAAACATCAGTACCATCAAAACATCAAAACTTCAAAAACATTGAAAACATTATAAACATTAAAAACATTAAAAACATCAAAAACATCAAAAAACATCAAAAACATTAAAAACATCAAAAACATCAAGAACATCAAAAACATCAAAAACATTAAAAACATCAAAAAACATCAAAAACATCAAAAACATCAAAAAACATCAAAAACATCAAAAACATCAAAAACATCAAAAACATCAAAAACATCAAAAACATCAAAAAATATCAGTACCATCAAAAACATCAAAAACTTCAAAAACATTGAAAACATTATAAACATTAAAAACATTAAAAACATCAAAAACATCAAAAAAACATCAAAAACATTAATAACATTAAAAACATCAAAAACATCAAAAAACATCAAAAACATTAAAAACATCAAAAAACATCAAAAACATCAAAAACATTATAAACATCAAAAATATCAAAAACATTTAAATCACCAAAAACATCAAAATCATCAAAAACATCAAACACATCAAAAACATCAAAAACATCAAAAACATCAAAAACATCAAAAACATCAAAAACATCAAAAACATCAAAAACATCAAAAACATCAAAAACATCAAAAACATCAAAAACATCAAAAACATCAAAAACATCAAAAACATCAAAAACATCAAAAACATCAAAAACATCAAAAAATATCAATACCATTAAAAACATCAAAAACATCAAAAACATCAAAAACATCAAAAACATCAAAAACATCAAAAACATCAAAAACATCAAAACATCAAAACATCAAAAACATCAATGACATCAAAAATATTAAAAACATCAAAAACATCAAAAACATCAAAAACATCAGAAACATCAAAAACATCAAAAACATCAAAAACATTAAAAACATTAAAAACATTAAAAACATTAAAAACATCAAAAACATCAAAAACATCAAAAACATCAAAAATATCAAAACCATCAAAACCATCAAAAACATCAAAAACATCAAAAATATCACAAACATAAAAAACATAAAAAACATCAAAAACATCAAAACCATCAAAAACATCAAAAATATCAAAAACATAAAAAACATCACAAACATCAAAAATATCAAAAATATCAAAAGAATCAAAAACGCCAAAAACGCCAAAAACATCAAAAACATTAAAAACATCAAAAACATCAAAAACATCAAGAACATCAAAAACATCAAAAACATCAAAAAACATCAAAAACATCAAAACATCAAAACATCAAAAACATCAATAACATCAAAAATATCAAAAACATCAAAAACATCAAAACCATCAAAAACATCAAAAATATCACAAACATAAAAAACATAAAAAACATCAAAAACATCAAAACCATCAAAAACATCAAAAATATCAAAAATATCAAAAATATCAAAAACCTCAAAAACATCAAAACATCAAAATATCAGAAGCATCAAAACAACAAAACATCAAAACATCAAAACATCAAAAAACATCAAAAACTTTAGAAACATCAAAAAAAAAAAAAACATCAAAATCATCAAAAGAATCAAAAAAATCAAAAATATCAAAAACATCAAAAGCATCGAAAGCATCAAAAACATCAAAAGCATCAAAAACATCAAAAACATCAAGAAAATCAACAACATCAAAAACATTAAAAAACATCAAAAACATCAATAACATCAAAAACATCAAAAAATATCAATACCATTAAAAACATCAAAAACATCAAAAACATCAAAAACATCAAAAACATCAAAAACATTAAAAACATCAAAAAACATCAAAAAACATCAAAAACATTAATAACATCAAAAGCATCAAAAGCATCAAAAACATCAAAAACATTAAAAACATTAAAAACATTAAGAACATCAAAAAACATCAAAAACATCAAAAACATCAATAACATCAAAAACATTAAAAAACATCAATAACATCAATACCATCAATAACATCAAAAACATCAAAAAACATCAAAAACATCAAAAACATCAAAAACATCAAAAACATCAAAAACATCAAAAACATCAAAAACATCAAAAACATCAAAAACATCAAAAACATCAAAAACATCAAAAACATCAAAAACATCAAAAACATCAAAAACATCAAAAACATCAAAAACATCAAAAACATCAAAAACATCAAAAGCATCAAAAGCATCAAATGCATCAAAAACATCAAAACATTAAAAACATTAAAAACATTAAAAACATTAAAAACATTAAAAACATTAAAAACATTAAAAACATTAAAAACATTAAAAACATTAAAAACATTAAAAACATTAGGAACATCAAATAACATCAAAAACATTAAAAACATCAATAACATTAAAAAACATTAAAAACATCAATAACATCAAAAACATCAAAAAACATCAAAAACATCAAAATCATCAAAAAAACATCAAAAACATCAAAAACATCAAAAACATCAAAAAACATCAGTACCATCAAAAACATCAAAAACTTCAAAAACATTGAAAACATTATAAACATTAAAAACATTAAAAACATCAAAAACATCAAAAAACATCAAAAACATTAAAAACATCAAAAACATCAAGAACATCAAAAACATCAAAAACATTAAAAACATCAAAAAACATCAAAAACATCAAAAACATCAAAAAACATCAAAAACATCAAAAACATCAAAAACATCAAAAACATCAAAAATATCAAAAACATCAAAAACATCAAAAAATATCAGTACCATCAAAAACATCAAAAACTTCAAAAACATTGAAAACATTATAAACATTAAAAACATTAAAAACATCAAAAACATCAAAAAACATCAAAAACATTAATAACATTAAAAACATCAAAAACATCAAAAAACATCAAAACATTAAAAACATCAAAAAACATCAAAAACATCAAAAACATTATAAACATCAAAAATATCAAAAACATTTAAATCACCAAAAACATCAAAATCATCAAAAACATCAAACACATCAAAAACATCAAAAACATCAAAAACATCAAAAACATCAAAAACATCAAAAACATCAAAAACATCAAAAACATCAAAACATCAAAAACATCAAAACATCAAAAACATCAAAAACATCAAAAACATCAAAAACATCAAAAACATCAAAAACATCAAAAACATCAAAAACATCAAAAACATCAAAAACATCAAAAACATCAAAAACATCAAAACATAAAAAACATCAAGAACATCAAAAATATCAAAACCATCAAAACCATCAAAAACATCAAAAACATCAAAAACATCAAAAACATCAAAACCATCAAAAACATCAAAAACATCAAAACATAAAAAACATCACAAACATCAAAAATATCAAAAATATCAAAAAAATCAAAAACGCCAAAAACGCCAAAAACATCAAAAACATTAAAAACATCAAAAACATCAAAAACATCAAGAACATCAAAAACATCAAAAACATCAAAAAATATCAAAAACATCAAAAACATTAAAACCATCAAAAACATCAAAAACATCAAAACCATCAAAAACATCAAAAACATCAAAACCATCAAAAACATCAAAAACATCAAAAATATCAAAAACATCAAAAACATCAAAAACATCAAAAATATCACAAACATAAAAAACATAAAAAACATCAAAAACATCACAAACATCAAAAACATTAAAAACATCAAAAACATCAAGAACATCAAAAACATCAAAAACATCGAAAAATATCAAAAACATCAAAAACATCAAAAACATCAAAAACATCAAAAACATCAAAAACATCAAAAACATCAAAAACATCAAAAACATCAAAAACATCAAAAACATCAAAAACATCAAAAACATCAAAAACATCAAAAACATCAAAAACATCAAAAACATCAAAAACATCAAAACCATCAAAAACATCAAAAACATCAAAACCATCAAAAACATCAAAAACATCAAAAACATCAAAAACATCAAAAACATCAAAAACATCAAAAACATCAAAAACATCAAAAACATCAAAAACATCAAAACCATCAAAAACATCAAAAAATATCACAAACATAAAAAACATAAAAACATCAAAAACATCAAAACCATCAAAAACATCAAAAACATCAAAAACATCAAAAACATCAAAAACATCAAAAACATCAAAAACATCAAAAACATCAAAACATCAAAACATCAAAAACATCAATGACATCAAAAATATTAAAAACATCAAAAACATCAAAAACATCAAAAACATCAGAAACATCAAAAACATCAAAAACATCAAAAACATTAAAAACATTAAAAACATTAAAAACATTAAAAACATCAAAAAACATCAAAAACATGAAAAACATTATAAACATCAAAAACATCATAAACATCACAAACAGCAAAAACATCAAAAACATGAAAAACATCAAAAATATCAAAAACATCAATAACATCAAAAATATTAACAACATCAAAAACATCTAAACATCAAAAACATCCAAAACATCAAAAACATCAAAAACATCAAAAACATCAAAAACATTAAAAACATCAAAAAAATCAAAAACATTAAAAACATTGAAAATATTGAAAACATTAAAAACATTAAAATCATCAAAAACATCAAAAACATCACAAACATCAAAAAAATCAAGAACATCAAAAACATCAAAAACATCAAAAACATCAAAAACATCAAAAACATCAAAAACATTAAAAACATCAAAAAAATCAAAAACATCCAAAACATCAAAAGCATAAAAAACATCAAAAACGCCAAAAACATCAAAAAGATCGAAAACATCAAAAATATCAAAAATATGAAAAACTTCAAGGGATCAGAAACATCATAAACATCAAAAACATCAAAAACATCAAAAACATCAAAAACATCAAAAACATCAAAAACATCAAAAACATTAAAAACATCAAAAAAATCAAAAACATCAAAAAACATTGAAAACATTGGAAACATTCAAAACATTAAAAACATTAAAATCATCAAAAACATCAAAAACATCACAAACATCAAAAACATCAAGAACATGAAAATCATTAAAAATATCAAAAACATCAAAAACATCAAAACATCAGAAACATCAGAAACATCAAAACATCAAAACATCAAAAACATCAAAACCATCAAAAACATCAAAAATATTAAAAATATGAAAAACTTCAAGGCATCAGAAGCATCAAAAACATCAAAAACATTAAAAACATTAAAAACATTAAAAACATTAAAAACATTAAAAACATTAAAAACATTAAAAACATCAAAAAACATCAAAACATCAAAAACATTATAAACATCAAAAATATCAAAAACATTTAAATCACCAAAAACATCAAAATCATCAAAAACATCGAACACATCAAAAACATCAAAAACATCAAAAACATCAAAAACATCAAAAACATCAAAAACATCAAAAACATCAAAAACATCAAAAACATCAAAAACATCAAAAACATCAAAAACATCAAAAACATCAAAAACATCAAAAACATCAAAAACATCAAAAACATCAAAAACATCAAAAACATCAAAAACATCAAAAACATCAAAAACATCAAAAACATCAAAAACATCAAAAACATCAAAAACATCAAAAACATCAAAAACATCAAAAACATCAAAAATATCAAAACCATCAAAACCATCAAAAACATCAAAAACATCAAAACCATCAAAAACATCAAAAACATCAAAACATAAAAACATCACAAACATCAAAAATATCAAAAATATCAAAAGAATCAAAAACGCCAAAAACATCAAAAACATTAAAAACATCAAAAACATCAAAAACATCAAGAACATCAAAAACATCAAAAACATCAAAAAACATCAAAAACATCAAAACATCAAAACATCAAAAACATCAATAACATCAAAATATCAAAAACATCAAAAACATCAAAACCATCAAAAACATCAAAATATCACAAACATAAAAAACATAAAAACATCAAAAACATCAAAACCATCAAAAACATCAAAAACATCAAAAACATCAAAAACATCAAAAACATCAAAAACATCAAAACATCAAAACATCAAAAACATCAATAACATCAAAAACATTAAAAACATCAAAAACATCAAAAACATCAAAAACATCAGAAACATCAAAAACATCAAAAACATCAAAAACATCAAAAACATTAAAAACATTAAAAACATTAAAAACATTAAAAACATTAAAAACATTAAAAACATCAAAAAACATCAAAAACATGAAAAACATTATAAACATCAAAAATATCAAAAACATTTAAATCACCATAAACATCAAAATCATCAAAAACATCAAAAACATCAAAAACATCAAAAACATCAAAAACATCAAAAACATCAAAAACATCAAAAACATCAAAAACATCAAAAACATCAAAAACATCAAAAACATCAAAAACATCAAAAACATCAAAAACATCAAAAGCATTAAAAACATCAAAAACATCAAAAACATCAAAAACATTAAAAACATCAAAAATATCAAAAACATCAAAAACATCAAAACCATCAAAAACATCAAAAACATCAAAATCACCAAAAACATCAAAAACATCAAAAACATCATAAACATCAAAAACATCCCAAACATCAAAAACATCAAAAACATTAAAAACATTAAAAACATCAAAAACATTAAAAACATTAAAAACATCAAAAACATCAAAACCATCAAAAACATCAAAACATAAAAAACATCAAAAACATCAAAAACATCGAAAATATCAAAAACATCAAAAACATCAAAAACATCAAAAACATCAAAAACATCAAAAACATCAAAAACATCAAAAACATCAAAAACATCAAAAACATCAAAAACATCAAAAACATCAAAAACATCAAACACATCAAAAACATCAAAAACATCAAAAACATCCCAAACATCAAAAACATCAAAAACATCAAAAACATCAAAAACATCAAAACCATCAAAAACATCAAAAACATCAAAACCATCAAAAACATCAAAAACATCAAAAACATCAAAAACATCAAAAACATCAAAAACATCAAAACATCAAAACATCAAGAACATCAATAACATCAAAAACATCAAAAACATCAAAAACATCAAAAACATCAAAAACATCAAAAACATCAAAAACATCAAAAACATCAAAAACATCAAAACCATCAAAAACATCAAAAACATCAAAAACATCAAAAACATCAAAAACATCAAAAACATCACAAACATCAAAAACATCAAAAACATCAACAACATCAAAAACATCAAAAAAATATCAAAAACATTGAAAACATTAAAAACATTAAAAACATTAAAATCATCAAAACCATCAAAACCGTCAAAAAACATCAATAACATCAAAAACATCAAAAACATCACAAACACCAAAAACATCAAAAACATGAAAAACATCAAAAATATCAAAAACATCAAAAACATCAAAGACGCCAAAAACATCAAAAAGATCAAAAACATCAAAAATATCAAAAATATGAAAAACTTCAAGGCATCAGAAATATCAAAAACATGAAAAACATCAAAAATATCAAAAACATCAATAACATCAAAAATATTAACAACATCAAAAACATCACAAACGTCAAAAACATCTAAACATCAAAAACATCCAAAACATCAAAAACATCAAAAACATCAAAAACATCAAAAACATCAAAAACATTAAAAACATCAAAAAAATCAAAAACATTAAAAACATTGAAAATATTGAAAACATTAAAAACATTAAAATCATCAAAAACATCAAAAACATCACAAACATCAAAAACATCAAGAACATCAAAAACATCAAAAACATCAAAAACATCAAAAACATCAAAAACATCAAAAACATTAAAAACATCAAAAAAATCAAAAACATCCAAAACATCAAAAGCATAAAAAACATCAAAAACGCCAAAAACATCAAAAAGATCGAAAACATCAAAAATATCAAAAATATGAAAAACTTCAAGGGATCAGAAACATCATAAACATCAAAAACATCAAAAACATCAAAAACATCAAAAACATCAAAAACATCAAAAACATCAAAAACATTAAAAACATCAAAAAAATCAAAAACATCAAAAACATTGAAAACATTGGAAACATTCAAAACATTAAAAACATTAAAATCATCAAAAACATCAAAAACATCACAAACATCAAAAACATCAAGAACATGAAAATCATTAAAAATATCAAAAACATCAAAAACATCAAAACATCAGAAACATCAGAAACATCAAAACATCAAAACATCAAAAACATCAAAACCATCAAAAACATCAAAAATATTAAAAATATGAAAAACTTCAAGGCATCAGAAACATCAAAAACATCAAAAACATTAAAAACATTAAAAACATTAAAAACATTAAAAACATTAAAAACATTAAAAACATTGGAAACATTCAAAACATTAAAAACATTAAAATCATCAAAAACATCAAAAACATCACAAACATCAAAAACATCAAGAACATGAAAATCATTAAAAATATCAAAAACATCAAAAACATCAAAACATCAGAAACATCAGAAACATCAAAACATCAAAACATCAAAAACATCAAAACCATCAAAAACATCAAAAATATTAAAAATATGAAAAACTTCAAGGCATCAGAAACATCAAAAACATCAAAAACATTAAAAACATTAAAAACATTAAAAACATTAAAAACATTAAAAACATTAAAAACATTAAAAACATCAAAAAACATCAAAAACATCAAAAACATTATAAACATCAAAAATATCAAAAACATTTAAATCACCAAAAACATCAAAATCATCAAAAACATCGAACACATCAAAAACATCAAAAACATCAAAAACATCAAAAACATCAAAAACATCAAAACATCAAAAACATCAAAAACATCAAAAACATCAAAAACATCAAAAACATCAAAAACATCAAAAACATCAAAAACATCAAAAACATCAAAAACATCAAAAACATCAAAAACATCAAAAACATCAAAAACATCAAAAACATCAAAAACATCAAAACATCAAAAACATCAAAAACATCAAAAACATCAAAAACATCAAAAACATCAAAACATCAAAAATATCAAAACCATCAAAACCATCAAAAACATCAAAAACATCAAAACCATCAAAAACATCAAAAACATCAAAACATAAAAAACATCACAAACATCAAAAATATCAAAAATATCAAAAGAATCAAAAACGCCAAAAACGCCAAAAACATCAAAAACATTAAAAACATCAAAAACATCAAAAACATCAAGAACATCAAAAACATCAAAAACATCAAAAAACATCAAAAACATCAAAACATCAAAACATGAAAAACATCAATAACATCAAAAATATCAAAAACATCAAAAACATCAAAACCATCAAAAACATCAAAAATATCACAAACATAAAAAACATAAAAAACATCAAAAACATCAAAACCATCAAAAACATCAAAAACATCAAAAACATCAAAAACATCAAAAACATCAAAAACATCAAAACATCAAAACATCAAAAACATCAATAACATCAAAAACATTAAAAACATCAAAAACATCAAAAACATCAGAAACATCAAAAACATCAAAAACATCAAAAACATCAAAAACATCAAAAACATTAAAAACATTAAAAACATTAAAAACATTAAAAACATTAAAAACATCAAAAAACATCAAAAACATGAAAAACATTATAAACATCAAAAATATCAAAAACATTTAAATCACCATAAACATCAAAATCATCAAAAACATCAAAAACATCAAAAACATCAAAAACATCAAAAACATCAAAAACATCAAAAACATCAAAAACATCAAAAACATCAAAAGCATTAAAAACATCAAAATCATCAGTAACATCAAAAACATTAAAAACATCAAAAATATCAAAAACATCAAAAACATCAAAACCATCAAAAACATCAAAAACATCAAAATCACCAAAAACATCAAAAACATCAAAAACATCATAAACATCAAAAACATCCCAAACATCAAAAACATCAAAAACATTAAAAACATTAAAAACATCAAAAACATTAAAAACATTAAAAACATCAAAAACATCAAAACCATCAAAAACATCAAAACATAAAAAACATCAAAAACATCAAAAACATCACAAACATCAAAAATATCAAAAAAATCAAAAACGCCAAAAACATCAAAAACATCAAAAACATAAACGAATATCAAAAACATCAAAAACATTAAAACCATCAAAAACATCAAAAACATCAAAACCATCAAAAACATCAAAAACATCAAAACCATCAAAAACATCAAAAACATCAAAAATATCACAAACATAAAAAACATAAAAAACATCAAAAACATCACAAACATCAAAAACATTAAAAACATCAAAAACATCAAGAACATCAAAAACATCAAAAACATCGAAAAATATCAAAAACATCAAAAACATCAAAAACATCAAAAACATCAAAAACATCAAAAACATCAAAAACATCAAAAACATCAAAAACATCAAAAACATCAAAAACATCAAACACATCAAAAACATCAAAAACATCAAAAACATCCCAAACATCAAAAACATCAAAAACATCAAAAACATCAAAAACATCAAAACCATCAAAAACATCAAAAACATCAAAACCATCAAAAACATCAAAAACATCAAAAACATCAAAAACATCAAAAACATCAAAAACATCAAAAACATCAAAAACATCAATAACATCAAAAACATCAAAAACATCAAAAACATCAAAAACATCAAAAACATCAAAAACATCAAAAACATCAAAACCATCAAAAACATCAAAAACATCAAAAACATCAAAAACATCAAAAACATCAAAAACATCACAAACATCAAAAACATCAAAAACATCAAAAACATCAACAACATCAAAAACATCAAAAAAATATCAAAAACATTGAAAACATTAAAAACATTAAAAACATTAAAATCATCAAAACCATCAAAACCGTCAAAAAACATCAATAACATCAAAAACATCAAAAACATCACAAACACCAAAAACATCAAAAACATGAAAAACATCAAAAATATCAAAAACATCAAAAACATCAAAGACGCCAAAAACATCAAAAAGATCAAAAACATCAAAAATATCAAAAATATGAAAAACTTCAAGGCATCAGAAATATCATAAACATCAAAAACATCAAAAACATCAAAAACATCAAAAACATCAAAAACATCAAAAACATCAAAAACATCAAAAACATCAAAAACATCAAAAACATCAAAACCATCAAAAACATCAAAAACATCAAAAACATCAAAAACATCAAAAACATCACAAACATCAAAAACATCAAAAAAAATCAAAAACATCAAAAACATTGAAAACATAGAAAACATTAAAAACATTAAAAACTTAAAAATCATCAAAAACATCACAAACATCAAAAACATCAAGAACATGATAATCATCAAAAATATCAAAAACATCAAAAACATCAAAACATCAGAAACATCAAAACATCAAAACATCAAAACATCAAAAACATCAATAACATCAAAAACATCACCAACATTAAAAATATCAAAAATATCAAAAATATCAAAAACATCAAAATCATCAAAAACATCAAAAACATAAAAAACATCAAAAACATCAAAAACATTAAAAACATCAAAAACATCAAAAACATCAAAAACATCAAAATCATCAATAACATCAAAAAATTAAAAAAATATCAAAAACATCAAAAACATCAAAAACATCAAAAAACATCAAAAATATCAAAAACATCAAAACAACAGAAACATCAAAATATCAAAAAGTATCAAAAACTTTAGAAACATCAAAAAAAAAAGAAAACATCAAAAACATGAAAAACATCAAAAACATCAAAAAACATCAAAAAGATCAAAAACAATAAAAACATCAAAACCATCAAAAACATTAAAATCATCAAAAACATCAATAACATCAAAAACATCAAACACATCAAAAACATCAAAAACATCAAAACCATCAAAAACATCAAAAATATCAAAAACATCAAAAACATCAAAAACACCAAAAACATCAAAAACATTAAAACCATCAAAAACATCAAAAACATCAAAAACATCAAAAACATCAAAAACATCAAAAACATCAAAAACATTAAAAACTTCAAAAACATAAAACATCAAAAAAATTAAAATATCAAAAACATCAAAAACATGAAAAACATGAAAAACATCAAGAACATCAAAAAACATCAAAAACATCAAAAACATCAAAAACAATAAAAACATCAAAACCATCAAAAACATCAAAATCGTCAAAAACATCAATAACATCAAAAACATCAAACACATCAAAAACATCAAAAATATCAAAAACATCAAAAACATCAAAAACATCAAAAACATCAAAAACATCAAAACCATCAAAAACATCAAAAACATCAAAAACATCAAAAACATCAAAACATCAAAACATCACAAACATCAAAAACATCAAAAACATCAAAAACATCAAAAACATCAACAACATCAAAAACATCAAAAAAATCAAAAACATTGAAAACATTAAAAACATTAAAATCATCAAAACCATCAAAACCATCAAAAAACATCAATAACATCAAAAACATCAAAAACATCATAAACATCACAAACACCAAAAACATCAAAAACATGAAAAACATCAAAATATCAAAAACATCAAAAACATCAAAAACGCCAAAAACATCAAAAAGATCAAAAATATGAAAAACTTCAAGGCATCAGAAACATCATAAACATCAAAAACATCAAAAACATCAAAAACATCACAAACATCAACAACATCAAAAAAATCAAAAACATCAAAAATATTGAAAACATTGAAAACATTAAAAACATTAAAAACATTAAAATCATCAAAAACATCACAAACATCAAAAACATCAAGAACATGAAAATCATCAAAAATATCAAAAACATCAAAACATCAAAACATCAGAAACATCAAAACATCAAAACATCAAAAACATCAATAACATCAAAAACATCAAAAACATCAAAAACATCACAAACATCAAAAATATCAAAAATATCAAAAATATCAAAAACATCAAAAACATCAAAAACATCAAAAACATCAAAAACATCAAAAACATCAAAAACATCAAAACATCAAAAACATCAAAAACATCAAAATCATCAATAACATCAATAACATCAAAAATTAAAAAATATCAAAAACATCAAAAACATCAAAAAACATCAAAAATATCAAAAACATCAAAATCATCAATAACATCAATAACATCAAAAAATTAAAAAAATATCAAAAACATCAAAAACATCAAAAAACATCAAAAATATCAAAAACATCAAAACAACAGAAACATCAAAATATCAAAAAGTATCAAAAACTTTAGAAACATCCAAAAAAAAAGAAAACATCAAAAACATCAAAAAACATCAAAAACATCAAAAACATCAAAAAAAAAAAAACAATAAAAACATCAAAACCATCAAAAACATTAAAATCATCAAAAACATCAATAACATCAAAAACATCAAACACATCAAAAACATCAAAAACATCAAAACCATCAAAAACATCAAAAACATCAAAAACATCAAAAACATCAAAAACATCAAAAACATCAAAAACATCAAAAACATCAAAAACATCAAAAACATCAAAAACATCAAAAACATCAAAACATCAAAACATCAAAACATCAAAAACATCAATAACATCAAAAACATCAAAAACATCAAAAACATCAAAAACATCAAAAACATCAAAAACATCAAAAACATCAAAATCATCAATAACATCAATAACATCAAAAAATTAAAAAAATATCAAAAACATCAAAAACATCAACAACATCAAAAACATAAAAAACATCAAAAACATCAAAAACATCAAAAACATCAAAAACATCAAAAACATCAAAAACATCAAAAACATCAAAAACATCAAAAACATCAAAAACATCAAAAACATCAAAAACATCAAAAACATCAAAATCATCAATAACATCAAAAAATTAAAAAAATATCAAAAACATCAAAAACATCAAAAACATCAAAAAACATCAAAAATATCAAAAACATCAAAACAACAGAAACATCAAAATATCAAAAAGTATCAAAAACTTTAGAAACATCAAAAAAAAAAGAAAACATCAAAAACATCAAAAACATGAAAAACATGAAAAACATCAAAAACATCAAAAAACATCAAAAACATCAAAAAGATCAAAAACAATAAAAACATCAAAACCATCAAAAACATTAAAATCATCAAAAACATCAATAACATCAAAAACATCAAACACATCAAAAACATCAAAAACATCAAAACCATCAAAAACATCAAAAATATCAAAAACATCAAAAACATCAAAAACACCAAAAACATCAAAAACATTAAAACCATCAAAAACATCAAAAACATCAAAAACATCAAAAACATCAAAAACATTAAAAACTTCAAAAACATAAAACATCAAAAAAATTAAAATATCAAAAACATCAAAAACATGAAAAACATGAAAAACATCAAAAACATCAAAAAACATCAAAAACATCAAAAACATCAAAAACATCAAAAACAATAAAAACATCAAAACCATCAAAAACGCCAAAATCATCAAAAACATCAAAAACATCAAACACATCAAAAACATCAAAAACATCAAAAACATCAAAAACATCAAAAACATCAAAAACATCAAAAACATCAAAACCATCAAAAACATCAAAAACATCAAAAACATCAAAAACATCAAAAACATCAAAAACATCACAAACATCAAAAACATCGAAAACATCAAAAACATCAAAAACATCAAAAACATCAAAAACATCAAAAACATCAAAAACATCAAAAACATCAAAAAAATATCAAAAACATTGAAAACATTAAAAACATTAAAATCATCAAAACCATCAAAACCATCAAGAAACATCAATAACATCAAAAACATCAAAAACATCATAAACATCACAAACACCAAAAACATCAAAAACATGAAAAACATCAAAAATATCAAAAACATCAAAAACATCAAAAACGCCAAAAACATCAAAAAGATCAAAAACATCAAAAATATGAAAAACTTCAAGGCATCAGAAACATCATAAACATCAAAAACATCAAAAACATCAAAAACATCAAAAACATCAAAAACATCAAAAACATCAAAAACATCAAAAACATCAAAATCATCAATAACATCAATAGCATCAAAAAATTAAAAAAATATCAAAAACATCAAAAACATCAAAAAACATCAAAAATATCAAAAACATCAAAACAACAGAAACATCAAAATATCAAAAAGTATCAAAAACTTTAGAAACATCCAAAAAAACAGAAAACATCAAAAACATCAAAAACATCAAAAAACATCAAAAACATCAAAAAAAAAAAACAATAAAAACATCAAAACCATCAAAAACATTAAAATCATCAAAAACATCAATAACATCAAAAACATCAAACACATCAAAAACATCAAAAACATCAAAACCATCAAAAACATCAAAAACATCAAAAACATCAAAAACATCAAAAACATCAAAAACATCAAAAACATCAAAAACATCAAAAACATCAAAAACATCAAAACATCAAAACATCAAAACATCAAAAACATCAATAACATCAAAAACATCAAAAACATCAAAAACATCAAAAACATCAAAAACATCAAAAACATCAAAAACATCAAAACATCAAAAACATCAATAACATCAAAAACATCAAAAACATCAAAAACATCAAAAACATCAAAAACATCAAAAACATCAAAAACATCAAAATCATCAATAACATCATAAAATTAAAAAAATATCAAAAACATCAAAAACATCAAAAACATCAAAAAACATCAAAAATATCAAAAACATCAAAACAACAGAAACATCAAAATATCAAAAAGTATCAAAAACTTTAGAAACATCAAAAAAAAGAAAACATCAAAAACATCAAAAACATGAAAACATGAAAAACATCAAAAACATCAAAAACATCAAAAACATCAAAAAGATCAAAAACAATAAAAACATCAAAACCATCAAAAACATTAAAATCATCAAAAACATCAAAAACATCAAAAACATCAAAAACATCAACAACATCAAAAACATCAAAAAATATCAAAAACATTGAAAACATTAAAAACATTAAAATCATCAAAACCATCAAAACCATCAAAAAACATCAATAACATCAAAAACATCAAAAACATCATAAACATCACAAACACCAAAAACATCAAAAACATGAAAAACATCAAAAATATCAAAAACATCAAAAACATCAAAAACGCCAAAAACATCAAAAAGATCAAAAACATCAAAAATATGAAAAACTTCAAGGCATCAGAAACATCATAAACATCAAAAACATCAAAAACATCAAAAACATCACAAACATCAAAAACATCAAAAAAATCAAAAACATCAAAAACATTGAAAACATTGAAAACATTAAAAACATTAAAAACATTAAAATCATCAAAAACATCACAAACATCAAAAACATCAAGAACATGAAAATCATCAAAAATATCAAAAACATCAAAAACATCAAAAACATCAAACACATCAAAAACATCAAAAACATCAAAACCATCAAAACCATCAAAAACATCAAAAACATCAAAAACATCAAAAACATCAAAAACATCAAAAACATCAAAAACATCAAAAACATCAAAAACATCAAAACATCAAAACATCAAAACATCAAAAACATCAATAACATCAAAAACATCAAAAACATCAAAAACATCAAAAACATCAAAAACATCAAAAACATCAAAAACATCAAAAACATCAAAAACATCAAAAACATTGAAAACATTGAAAACATTGAAAACATTAAAAACATTAAAAACATTAAAATCATCAAAAACATCACAAACATCAAAAACATCAAGAACATGAAAATCATCAAAAATATCAAAAACATCAAAAACATCAAAAACATCAAACACATCAAAAACATCAAAAACATCAAAACCATCAAAACCATCAAAAACATCAAAAACATCAAAAACATCAAAAACATCAAAAACATCAAAAACATCAAAAACATCAAAAACATCAAAAACATCAAAAACATCAAAAACATCAAAAACATCAAAAACATCAAAAACATCAAAAACATCAAAACATCAAAAACATCAAAACATCAAAACATCAAAAACATCAATAACATCAAAAACATCAAAAACATCAAAAACATCAAAAACATCAAAAACATCAAAACCATCAAAACATCAAAAACATCAAAAACATCAAAAACATCAAAAATAAAAAAAACAATAAAAACATCAAAACCATCAAAAACATTAAAATCACCAAAAACATCAATAACATCAAAAACATCAAACACATCAAAAACATCAAAAACATCAAAACCATCAAAAACATCAAAAACATCAAAAACATCAACAACATCAAAAACATCAAAAAAATATCAAAAACATTGAAAACATTAAAAACATTAAAATCATCAAAACCATCAAAACCATCAAAAAACATCAATAACATCAAAAACATCAAAAACATCATAAACATCACAAACACCAAAAACATCAAAAACATGAAAAACATCAAAAATATCAAAAACATCAAAAACATCAAAAACGCCAAAAACATCAAAAAGATCAAAAATATGAAAAACTTCAAGGCATCAGAAACATCATAAACATCAAAAACATCAAAAACATCAAAAACATCACAAACATCAAAAACATCAAAAAAATCAAAAACATTGAAAACATTGAAAACATTAAAAACATTAAAAACATTAAAATCATCAAAAACATCACAAACTTCAAAAACATCAAGAACATGAAAATCATCAAAAATATCAAAAACATCAAAACATCAGAAACATCAAAACATCAAAACATCAAAAACATCAATAACATCAATAACATCAAAAACATCAAAAACATCACAAACATCAAAAATATCAAAAATATCAAAAATATCAAAAACATCAAAAACATCAAAAACATCAAAAACATCAAAAACATCAAAAACATCAAAAACATCAAAAACATCAAAAACATGAAAAACATCAAAAACATCAAAATCATCAATAACATCAATAACATCAAAAAATTAAAAAAATATCAAAAACATCAAAAACATCAAAAAACATCAAAAATATCAAAAACATCGAAACAACAGAAACATCAAAATATCAAAAAGTATCAAAAACTTTAGAAACATCCAAAAAAAAAGAAAACATCAAAAACATCAAAAAACATCAAAAACATCAAAAAAAAAAAACAATAAAAACATCAAAACCATCAAAAACATTAAAATCATCAAAAACATCAATAACATCAAAAACATCAAACACATCAAAAACATCAAAAACATCAAAACCATCAAAAACATCAAAAACATCAAAAACATCAAAAACATCAAAAACATCAAAAACATCAAAAACATCAAAAACATCAAAAACATCAAAAACATCAAAAACATCAAAAACATCAAAAACATCAAAACATCAAAACATCAAAACATCAAAAACATCAATAACATCAAAAACATCAAAAACATCAAAAACATCAAAAACATCAAAATCATCAATAACATCAATAACATCAAAAATTAAAAAATATCAAAAACATCAAAAACATCAAAAACATAAAAAACATCAAAAACATCAAAAACATCAAAAACATCAAAAACATCAAAAACATCAAAAACATCAAAAACATCAAAAACATCAAAAACATCAAAAACATCAATAACATCAAAAATTAAAAAAATATCAAAAACATCAAAAACATCAAAAACATCAAAAAACATCAAAAATATCAAAAACATCAAAACAACAGAAACATCAAAATATCAAAAAGTATCAAAAACTTTAGAAACATCAAAAAAAAGAAAACATCAAAAACATCAAAAACATGAAAACATGAAAAACATCAAAAACATCAAAAAACATCAAAAGATCAAAAACAATAAAAACATCAAAACCATCAAAAACATCAAAAACATTAAAATCATCAAAAACATCAATAACATCAAAAACATCAAACACATCAAAAACATCAAAAACATCAAAACCATCAAAAACATCAAAAATATCAAAAACATCAAAAACATCAAAAACACCAAAAACATCAAAAACATTAAAACCATCAAAAACATCAAAAACATCAAAAACATCAAAAACATCAAAAACATCAAAAACATTAAAAACTTCAAAAACATAAAACATCAAAAAAATTAAAATATCAAAAACATCAAAAACATGAAAAACATCAAAAACATCAAAAACATCAAAAACATCAAAAAACATCAAAAACATCAAAAACATCAAAAACAATAAAAACATCAAAACCATCAAAAACGCCAAAATCATCAAAAACATCAAAAACATCAAACACATCAAAAACATCAAAAACATCAAAAACATCAAAAACATCAAAAACATCAAAAACATCAAAAACATCAAAACCATCAAAAACATCAAAAACATCAAAAACATCAAAAACATCAAAAACATCACAAACATCAAAAACATCAAAAACATCAAAAACATCAAAAACATCAAAAACATCAAAAACATCAAAAACATCAACAACATCAAAAACATCAAAAAAATATCAAAAACATTGAAAACATTAAAAACATTAAAATCATCAAAACCATCAAAACCATCAAGAAACATCAATAACATCAAAAACATCAAAAACATCATAAACATCACAAACACCAAAAACATCAAAAACATGAAAACATCAAAAATATCAAAACATCAAAAACATCAAAACGCCAAAAACATCAAAAAGATCAAAAACATCAAAAATATGAAAAACTTCAAGGCATCAGAAACATCATAAACATCAAAAACATCAAAAACATCAAAAACATCAAAAACATCAAAAACATCAAAAACATCAAAACATCAAAAACATCAAAAACATCAAAATCATCAATAACATCAATAACATCAAAAAATTAAAAAAATATCAAAAACATCAAAAACATCAAAAACATCAAAAATATCAAAAACATCAAAACAACAGAAACATCAAAATATCAAAAAGTATCAAAAACTTTAGAAACATCAAAAAAAAGAAAACATCAAAAACATCAAAAAACATCAAAAACATCAAAAAAAAAAAACAATAAAAACATCAAAACCATCAAAAACATTAAAATCATCAAAAACATCAATAACATCAAAAACATCAAACACATCAAAAACATCAAAAACATCAAAACCATCAAAAACATCAAAAACATCAAAAACATCAAAACATCAAAAACATCAAAAACATCAAAAACATCAAAAACATCAAAAACATCAAAACATCAAAACATCAAAAACATCAAAAACATCAAAACATCAAAACATCAAAACATCAAAAACATCAATAACATCAAGAACATCAAAAACATCAAAACATCAAAAACATCAAAAACATCAAAAACATCAAAAACATCAAAATCATCAATAACATCAAAAAATTAAAAAAATATCAAAAACATCAAAAACATCAAAAACATCAAAAACATAAAAACATCAAAAACATCAAAAACATCAAAACATCAAAAACATCAAAAACATCAAAAACATCAAAAACATCAAAAACATCAAAAACATCAAAAACATCAAAATCATCAATAACATCATAAAATTAAAAAAATATCAAAAACATCAAAAACATCAAAAACATCAAAAAACATCAAAAATATCAAAAACATCAAAACAACAGAAACATCAAAATATCAAAAAGTATCAAAAACTTTAGAAACATCAAAAAAAAGAAAACATCAAAAACATCAAAAACATGAAAAACATGAAAAACATGAAAAACATCAAAAACATCAAAAAACATCAAAAACATCAAAAAGATCAAAAACAATAAAAACATCAAAACCATCAAAAACATTAAAATCATCAAAAACATCAATAACATCAAAAACATCAAACACATCAAAAACATCAAAAACATCACAAACATCAAAAACATCAAGAACATGAAAATCATCAAAAATATCAAAAACATCAAAAACATCAAAAACATCAAACACATCAAAAACATCAAAAACATCAAAACCATCAAAACCATCAAAAACATCAAAAACATCAAAAACATCAAAAACATCAAAAACATCAAAAACATCAAAAACATCAAAAACATCAAAAACATCAAAACATCAAAACATCAAAACATCAAAAACATCAAAAACATCAAAAACATCAAAAACATCAAAAACATCAAAAACATCAAAAACATCAAAAACATCAAAAACATCAAAAACATTGAAAACATTGAAAACATTAAAAACATTAAAAACATTAAAATCATCAAAAACATCACAAACATCAAAAACATCAAGAACATGAAAATCATCAAAAATATCAAAAACATCAAAAACATCAAAAACATCAAACACATCAAAAACATCAAAAACATCAAAACCATCAAAACCATCAAAAACATCAAAAACATCAAAAACATCAAAAACATCAAAAACATCAAAAACATCAAAAACATCAAAAACATCAAAAACATCAAAAACATCAAAAACATCAAAACATCAAAAACATCAAAAACATCAAAAACATCAAAAACATCAAAAACATCAAAACATCAAAACATCAAAAACATCAATAACATCAAAAACATCAAAAACATCAAAAACATCAAAAACATCAAAAACATCAAAACATCAAAACCATCAAAAACATCAAAAACATCAAAAACATCAAAAAAAAAAAAACAATAAAAACATCAAAACCATCAAAAACATTAAAATCACCAAAAACATCAATAACATCAAAAACATCAAACACATCAAAACATCAAAAACATCAAAACCATCAAAAACATCAAAAACATCAAAAACATCAACAACATCAAAAACATCAAAAAAATATCAAAAACATTGAAAACATTAAAAACATTAAAATCATCAAAACCATCAAACCCATCAAAAAACATCAATAACATCAAAAACATCAAAAACATCATAAACATCACAAACACCAAAAACATCAAAAACATGAAAAACATCAAAAATATCAAAAACATCAAAAACATCAAAAACGCCAAAAACATCAAAAAGATCAAAAATATGAAAAACTTCAAGGCATCAGAAACATCATAAACATCAAAAACATCAAAAACATCAAAAACATCACAAACATCAAAAACATCAAAAAAATCAAAAACATCAAAAACATTGAAAACATTGAAAACATTAAAAACATTAAAAACATTAAAATCATCAAAAACATCACAAACATCAAAAACATCAAGAACATGAAAATCATCAAAAATATCAAAAACATCAAAAACATCAAAACATCAGAAACATCAAAACATCAAAACATCAAAAACATCAATAACATCAATAACATCAAAAACATCAAAAACATCACAAACATCAAAAATATCAAAAATATCAAAAATATCAAAAACATCAAAAACATCAAAAACATCAAAAACATCAAAAACATCAAAAACATCAAAAACATCAAAAACATCAAAAACATGAAAAACATCAAAAACATCAAAATCATCAATAACATCAATAACATCAAAAAATTAAAAAAATATCAAAAACATCAAAAACATCAAAAAACATCAAAAATATCAAAAACATCAAAACAACAGAAACATCAAAATATCAAAAAGTATCAAAAACTTTAGAAACATCCAAAAAAAAAGAAAACATCAAAAACATCAAAAAACATCAAAAACATCAAAAAAAAAAAACAATAAAAACATCAAAACCATCAAAAACATTAAAATCATCAAAAACATCAATAACATCAAAAACATCAAACACATCAAAAACATCAAAACATCAAAACCATCAAAACATCAAAAACATCAAAAACATCAAAAACATCAAAAACATCAAAAACATCAAAAACATCAAAAACATCAAAAACATCAAAAACATCAAAAACATCAAAAACATCGAAAACATCAAAACATCAAAACATCAAAACATCAAAAACATCAATAACATCAAAAACATCAAAAACATCAAAAACATCAAAAACATCAAAAACATCAAAATCATCAATAACATCAATAACATCAAAAAATTAAAAAAATATCAAAAACATCAAAAACATCAAAAACATAAAAAACATCAAAAACATCAAAAACATCAAAAACATCAAAAACATCAAAAACATCAAAAACATCAAAAACATCAAAAACATCAAAAACATCAAAAACATCAAAAACATCAAAAACATCAAAAACATCAAAAACATCAAAAACATCAAAAACATCAAAACCATCAAAAACATCAAAAACATCAAAAACATCAAAAACATCAAAAACATCACAAACATCAAAAACATCAAAAACATCAAAAACATCAAAAACATCAAAAACATCAAAAACATCAAAAACATCAACAACATCAAAAACATCAAAAAATATCAAAAACATTGAAAACATTAAAAACATTAAAATCATCAAAACCATCAAAACCATCAAGAAACATCAATAACATCAAAAACATCAAAAACATCATAAACATCACAAACACCAAAAACATCAAAAACATGAAAAACATCAAAAATATCAAAAACATCAAAAACATCAAAAACGCCAAAAACATCAAAAAGATCAAAAAACATCAAAAATATGAAAAACTTCAAGGCATCAGAAACATCATAAACATCAAAAACATCAAAAACATCAAAACATCAAAAACATCAAAAACATCAAAAACATCAAAACATCAAAAACATCAAAATCATCAATAACATCAATAACATCAAAAAATTAAAAAATATCAAAACATCAAAAACATCAAAAACATCAAAAATATCAAAAACATCAAAACAACAGAAACATCAAAATATCAAAAAGAATCAAAAACTTTAGAAACATCAAAAAAAAAAAAAACATCAAAAACATCAAAAAACAACAAAAACAACAAAAAAAAAAAAACAATAAAAACATCAAAACCATCAAAAACATTAAAATCATCAAAAACATCAATAACATCAAAAACATCAAACACATCAAAAACATCAAAAACATCAAAACCATCAAAAACATCAAAAACATCAAAAACATCAAAAACATCAAAAACATCAAAAACATCAAAAACATCAAAAACATCAAAAACATCAAAAACATCAAAAACATCAAAAACATCAAAAACATCAAAAACATCAAAAACATCAAAACATCAAAACATCAAAACATCAAAAACATCAATAACATCAAGAACATCAAAAACATCAAAAACATCAAAAACATCAAAAACATCAAAAACATCAAAAACATCAAAAACATCAAAATCATCAATAACATCAAAAAATTAAAAAAATTAAAAAAATATCAAAAACATCAAAAACATCAAAAACATCAAAAACATAAAAAACATCAAAAACATCAAAAACATCAAAAACATCAAAAACATCAAAAACATCAAAAACATCAAAAACATCAAAAACATCAAAAACATCAAAAACATCAAAAACATCAAAAACATCAAAAACATCAAAAACATCAAAAACATCAAAAACATCAAAATCATCAATAACATCATAAAATTAAAAAAATATCAAAAACATCAAAAACATCAAAAACATCAAAAAACATCAAAAATATCAAAAACATCAAAACAACAGAAACATCAAAATATCAAAAAGTATCAAAAACTTTAGAAACATAAAAAAAAAAAGAAAACATCAAAAACATCAAAAACATGAAAAACATGAAAAACATCAAAAACATCAAAAAACATCAAAAACATCAAAAAGATCAAAACAATAAAAACATCAAAACCATCAAAAACATTAAAATCATCAAAAACATCAATAACATCAAAAACATCAAACACATCAAAAACATCAAAAACATCACAAACATCAAAAACATCAAGAACATGAAAATCATCAAAAATATCAAAAACATCAAAAACATCAAAAACATCAAACACATCAAAAACATCAAAAACATCAAAACCATCAAAACCATCAAAAACATCAAAAACATCAAAAACATCAAAAACATCAAAAACATCAAAAACATCAAAAACATCAAAAACATCAAAAACATCAAAACATCAAAACATCAAAACATCAAAAACATCAAAAACATCAAAACATCAAAAACATCAAAAACATCAAAAACATCAAAAACATCAAAAACATCAAAAACATCAAAAACATCAAAAACATCAAAAACATTGAAAACATTGAAAACATTAAAAACATTAAAATCATCAAAAACATCACAAACATCAAAAACATCAAGAACATGAAAATCATCAAAAATATCAAAAACATCAAAAACATCAAAAACATCAAACACATCAAAAACATCAAAAACATCAAAACCATCAAAACCATCAAACACATCAAAAACATCAAAAACATCAAAAACATCAAAAACATCAAAAACATCAAAAACATCAAAAACATCAAAAACATCAAAAACATCAAAAACATCAAAAACATCAAAAACATCAAAAACATCAAAACATCAAAAACATCAAAAACATCAAAAACATCAAAACATCAAAACATCAAAAACATAAATAACATCAAAAACATCAAAAACATCAAAAACATCAAAACATCAAAACATCAAAACCATCAAAAACATCAAAAACATCAAAAAACATCAAAAAAAAAAAAAAACAATAAAAACATCAAAACCATCAAAAACATTAAAATCACCAAAAACATCAATAACATCAAAAACATCAAACACATCAAAAACATCAAAAACATCAAAACCATCAAAACATCAAAAACATCAAAAACATCAACAACATCAAAAACATCAAAAAAATATCAAAAACATTGAAAACATTAAAAACATTAAAATCATCAAAACCATCAAAACCATCAAAAAACATCAATAACATCAAAAACATCAAAAACATCATAAACATCACAAACACCAAAAACATCAAAAACATGAAAAACATCAAAAATATCAAAAACATCAAAAACATCAAAAACGCCAAAAACATCAAAAAGATCAAAAATATGAAAAACTTCAAGGCATCAGAAACATCATAAACATCAAAAACATCAAAAACATCAAAAACATCACAAACATCAAAAACATCAAAAAAATCAAAAACATCAAAAACATTGAAAACATTGAAAACATTAAAAACATTAAAAACATTAAAATCATCAAAAACATCACAAACATCAAAAACATCAAGAACATGAAAATCATCAAAAATATCAAAAACATCAAAAACATCAAAACATCAGAAACATCAAAACATCAAAAATATCAAAAACATCAAAAACATCAAAAACATCAAAAACATCAAAAACATCAAAAACATCAAAAACATCAAAAACATGAAAAACATCAAAAACATCAAAATCATCAATAACATCAATAACATCAAAAAATTAAAAAAATATCAAAAACATCAAAAACATCAAGAAACATCAAAAATATCAAAAACATCAAAACAACAGAAACATCAAAATATCAAAAAGTATCAAAAAACTTTAGAAACATCCAAAAAAAGAAAACATCAAAAACATCAAAAAACATCAAAAAACATCAAAAAAAAAAACAATAAAAACATCAAAACCATCAAAAACATTAAAATCATCAAAAACATCAATAACATCAAAAACATCAAACACATCAAAAACATCAAAAACATCAAAACCATCAAAAACATCAAAAACATCAAAAACATCAAAAACATCAAAAACATCAAAAACATCAAAACATCAAAAACATGAAAAACATCAAAAACATCAAAATCATCAATAACATCAATAACATCAAAAAAATAAAAAAATATCAAAAACATCAAAAACATCAAAAAACATCAAAAATATCAAAAACATCAAAACAACAGAAACATCAAAATATCAAAAAGTATCAAAAACTTTAGAAACATCCAAAAAAAAGAAAACATCAAAAACATCAAAAAACATCAAAACATCAAAAAAAAAAAACAATAAAAACATCAAAACCATCAAAACATTAAAATCATCAAAAACATCAATAACATCAAAAACATCAAACACATCAAAAACATCAAAAACATCAAAACCATCAAAAACATCAAAAACATCAAAAACATCAAAAACATCAAAAACATCAAAAACATCAAAAACATCAAAAACATCAAAAACATCAAAAACATCAAAAACATCAAAACATCAAAAACATCAAAACATCAAAACATCAAAACATCAAAAACATCAATAACATCAAAAACATCAAAAACATCAAAAACATCAAAAACATCAAAAACATCAAAAACATCAAAATCATCAATAACATCAATAACATCAAAAAATTAAAAAAATATCAAAAACATCAAAAACATCAAAAACATAAAAAACATCAAAAACATCAAAAACATCAAAAACAACAAAAACAACAAAAAAAACAAAAACAACAAAAACAACAAAAACATCAAAAACATCAAAAACATCAAAAACATCAATAACATCAAAAAATTAAAAAAATATCAAAAACATCAAAAACATCAAAAACATCAAAAAACATCAAAAATATCAAAAACATCAAAACAACAGAAACATCAAAATATCAAAAAGTATCAAAAACTTTAGAAACATCAAAAAAAAAAGAAAACATCAAAAACATCAAAAACATGAAAAACATGAAAAACATCAAAAACATCAAAAAACATCAAAAAGATCAAAAACAATAAAAACATCAAAACCATCAAAAACATCAAAAACATTAAAATCATCAAAAACATCAATAACATCAAAAACATCAAACACATCAAAAACATCAAAACATCAAAACCATCAAAAACATCAAAAACATCAAAAACATCAAAAACATCAAAAACACCAAAAACATCAAAAACATTAAAACCATCAAAAACATCAAAAACATCAAAACATCAAAACATCAAAAACATTAAAACTTCAAAACATAAAACATCAAAAATTAAAATATCAAAAACATCAAAAACATGAAAAACATCAAAAACATCAAAACATCAAAAAACATCAAAAACATCAAAAACATCAAAAACAATAAAAACATCAAAACCATCAAAACGCCAAAATCATCAAAAACATCAAAACATCAAACACATCAAAACATCAAAAACATCAAAAACATCAAAAACATCAAAAACATCAAAAACATCAAAACATCAAAACCATCAAAAACATCAAAAACATCAAAAACATCAAAAACATCAAAAACATCACAAACATCAAAAACATCAAAAACATCAAAAACATCAAAAACATCAAAACATCAAAACATCAAAAACATCAACAACATCAAAAACATCAAAAAAATATCAAAAACATTGAAAACATTAAAAACATTAAAATCATCAAAACCATCAAAACCATCAAGAAACATCAATAACATCAAAAACATCAAAACATCATAAACATCACAAACACCTAAAACATCAAAAAACATGAAAACATCAAAAATATCAAAACATCAAAAACATCAAAAACGCCAAAAACATCAAAAAGATCAAAAACATCAAAAATATGAAAAAACTTCAAGGCATCAGAAACATCATAAACATCAAAAACATCAAAAACATCAAAAACATCAAAAACATCAAAAACATCAAAAACATCAAAAACATCAAAACATCAAAAACATCAAAATCATCAATAACATCAATAACATCAAAAAATTAAAAAAATATCAAAAACATCAAAACATCAAAAAACATCAAAAATATCAAAAACATCAAAACAACAGAAACATCAAAATATCAAAAAGTATCAAAACTTTAGAAACATCAAAAAAAAAAAAGAAAACATCAAAAACATCAAAAAAATCAAAAACATCAAAAAAAAAAAAAACAATAAAAACATCAAAACCATCAAAAACATTAAAATCATCAAAAACATCAATAACATCAAAACATCAAACACATCAAAAACATCAAAAACATCAAAACCATCAAAAACATCAAAAACATCAAAAACATCAAAAACATCAAAAACATCAAAAACATCAAAAACATCAAAAACATCAAAAACATCAAAAACATCAAAAACATCAAAAACATCAAAAACATCAAAAACATCAAAACATCAAAACATCAAAACATCAAAACATCAAAAACATCAATAACATCAAGAACATCAAAAACATCAAAAACATCAAAAACATCAAAAACATCAAAAACATCAAAAACATCAAAACATCAAAATCATCAATAACATCAAAAAATTAAAAAAATTAAAAAAATATCAAAAACATCAAAAACATCAAAAACATCAAAAACATAAAAAACATCAAAAACATCAAAAACATCAAAAACATCAAAAACATCAAAAACATCAAAAACATCAAAAACATCAAAAACATCAAAAACATCAAAATCATCAATAACATCATAAAATTAAAAAAATATCAAAAACATCAAAAACATCAAAAACATCAAAAAACATCAAAAATATCAAAAACATCAAAACAACAGAAACATCAAAATATCAAAAAGTATCAAAAACTTTAGAAACATCAAAAAAAAAAGAAAACATCAAAACATCAAAAACATGAAAAACATGAAAAACATCAAAAACATCAAAAAACATCAAAAACATCAAAAAGATCAAAAACAATAAAAACATCAAAACCATCAAAAACATTAAAATCATCAAAAACATCAATAACATCAAAAACATCAAACACATCAAAAACATCAAAAACATCAAAACCATCAAAAACATCAAAAATATCAAAAACATCAAAAACATCAAAAACACCAAAAACATCAAAAACATTAAAAACATCAAAAACATCAAAAACATCAAAACATCAAAACATCAAAAACATTAAAAACTTCAAAAACATAAAACATCAAAAAAATTAAAATATCAAAAACATCAAAAACATGAAAAACATGAAAAACATCAAAAATATCAAAAAACATCAAAAACATCAAAAACATCAAAAACATCAAAAACAATAAAAACATCAAAACCATCAAAAACGCCAAAATCATCAAAAACATCAATAACATCAAAAACATCAAACACATCAAAAACATCAAAAACATCAAAAACATCAAAAACATCACAAACATCAAAAACATCAAAAACATCAAAAACATCAAAAACATCAACAACATCAAAAACATCAAAAAAATATCAAAAACATTGAAAACATTAAAAACATTAAAATCATCAAAACCATCAAAACCATCAAAAAACATCAATAACATCAAAAACATCAAAAACATCATAAACATCACAAACACCAAAAACATCAAAAACATGAAAAACATCAAAAATATCAAAAACATCAAAAACGCCAAAAACATCAAAAAGATCAAAAACATCAAAAATATGAAAAACTTCAAGGCATCAGAAACATCATAAACATCAAAAACATCAAAAACATCAAAAACATCACAAACATCAAAAACATCAAAAAAATCAAAAACATCAAAAACATTAAAAACATTAAAAACATTAAAATCATCAAAAACATCACAAACATCAAAAACATCAAGAACATGAAAATCATCAAAAATATCAAAAACATCAAAAACATCAAAACATCAGAAACATCAAAACATCAAAACATCAAAAACATCAATAACATCAAAAACATCAAAAACATCAAAAACATCACAAACATTAAAAATATCAAAAATATCAAAAACATCAAAAACATCAAAAACATCAAAAACATCAAAAACATCAAAAACATCAAAAACATCAAAAACATCAAAAACATCAAAAACATCAAAAACATCAAAAACATCAAAAACATCAAAAACATCAAAAACATCAAAATCATCAATAACATCAATAACATCAAAAAATTAAAAAAATATCAAAAACATCAAAAACATCAAAAAACATCAAAAATATCAAAAACATCAAAACAACAGAAACATCAAAATATCAAAAAGTATCAAAAACTTTAGAAACATCCAAAAAAAAGAAAACATCAAAAACATCAAAAACATCAAAAAACATCAAAAACATCAAAAAAAAAAAACAATAAAACATCAAAACCATCAAAAACATTAAAATCATCAAAAACATCAAAAACATCAAAAACATCAAAAACATCAAAAACATCAAAACATCAATAACATCAAAAACATCAAAAACATCAAAAACATCAAAAACATCAAAAACATCAAAAACATCAAAAAACATCAAAAAAAAAAAAAACAATAAAAACATCAAAACCATCAAAAACATTAAAATCATCAAAAACATCAATAACATCAAAAACATCAAACACATCAAAAACATCAAAAACATCAAAAACATCAAAAACATCAAAAACATCAAAAACATCAAAAACATCAAAAACATCACAAACATCAAAAACATCAAAAACATCAACAACATCAAAAACATTAAAAACTTCAAAAACATAAAACATCAAAAAAATTAAAATATCAAAAACATCAAAAACATGAAAAACATGAAAAACATCAAAAAATATCAATAACATCAAAAACATCAAAAACATCATAAACATCACAAACACCAAAAACATCAAAAACATGAAAAACATCAAAAATATCAAAAACATCAAAAACACCAAAAACGCCAAAAACATCAAAAAGATCAAAAACATCAAAAATATCAAAAATATGAAAAACTTCAAGGCATCAGAAATATCATAAACATCAAAAACATCAAAAACATCAAAAACATCAAAAACATCAAAAACATCAAAAACATCAAAAACATCAAAAACATCAAAAACATCAAAACATCACAAACATCAAAAACATCAAAAACATCAAAACATCAAAAACATCAAAAACATCAAAAACATCGAAAACATCAACAACATCAAAAACATCAAAAAAATATCAAAAACATTGAAAACATTAAAAACATTAAAATCATCAAAACCATCAAAACCATCAAAAAACATCAATAACATCAAAAACATCAAAAACATCATAAACATCACAAACACCAAAAACATCAAAAACATGAATAACATCAAAAATATCAAAAACATCAAAACGCCAAAAACATCAAAAAGATCAAAAACATCAAAAATATCAAAAATATGAAAAACTTCAAGGCATCAGAAACATCATAAACATCAAAACATCAAAAACATCACAAACATTAAAAACATCAAAAAAATCAAAAACATCAAAAACATTGAAAACATTGAAAACATTAAAAACATTAAAAACATTAAAATCATCAAAAACATCACAAACATCAAAACATCAAGAACATGAAAATCATCAAAAATATCAAAAACATCAAAAACATCAAAACATCAGAAACATCAAAACATCAAAACATCAAAAACATAAATAACATCAAAAACATCAGAAACATCAAAAACATCACAAGCATCAAAAATATCAAAAATATCAAAAACATCAAAAACATCAAAAACATCAAAAACATCAAAAACATCAAAAACATCAAAAACATCAAAAACATCAAAAACATCAAAAACATCAAAAACATCAAAATCATCAATAACATCAATAACATCAAAAAATTAAAAAATATCAAAAACATCAAAAACATCAAAAAACATCAAAAATATCAAAAACATCAAAACAACAGAAACATCAAAATATCAAAAAGTATCAAAAACTTTAGAAACATCCAAAAAAAAGAAAACATCAAAAACATGAAAAACATCAAAAACATCAAAAAACATCAAAAACATCAAAAAAAAAACAATAAAAACATCAAAACCATCAAAACATTAAAATCATCAAAACATCAATAACATCAAAAACATCAAGCACATCAAAAACATCAAAAACATCAAAACCATCAAAAACATCAAAAACATCAAAAACATCAAAAACATCAAAAACACCAAAAACATCAAAAACATTAAAACCATCAAAAACATCAAAAACATCAAAAGCATCAAAAACATCAAAACATTAAAACTTCAAAAACATAAAACATCAAAAAAATTAAAATATCAAAAACATCAAAATTTTGAAAAACATGAAAAACATCAAAAACATCAAAAAACATCGAAAACATCAAAAACATCAAAAACAATAAAAACATCAAAACCATCAAAAACATCAAAATCATCAAAAAGATCAATAACATCAAAAACATCAAAAACATCAAAAACACCAAAAACATCAAAAACATTAAAACCATCAAAAACATCAAAAACATCAAAAACATCAAAAACATTAAAAACATAAAACATCAAAAAAATTAAAATATCAAAAACATCAAAAACATAAAAACATCAAAAACATCAAAAACATCTAAGACATCTAAAACATCTAAAACATCAAAAATATCAAAAACATCAAAAACATCAAAAGCATCAAAAGCATCAAAAACATCAAAAACATAAAAACATCAAAAACATCAAAAACATATAAAACATCAAAAATATCAAAAACATCAAAAACATCAAAAACATCAAAAACATCAAAAACATCAAAAACATCAAAAACATCAAAAACATCGAAAACATCACAAACATCAAAAACTTAAAAAACATCAAAAAACATCAAAAACATCATAAACATAAAAATCATCAAAAACATCAATAACATCAAAAAAATCAAATAAACATCAAAAACATCAAATCCATCAAAAACATCAAAAAACATCAAAAACTTTACAAAAAATCAAAAAAAAAAAAACAAAAACATCAAAAACATCAAAAAACATCAATAACATCAAAAACATCAAAAACATCACAAACATCAAAAACATCAAAAACATCAAAAACATCAAAAACATCAAATCATCAGAAACATCAAAACATCAAAACATCAAAAACTTTACAAAAAAAAAAAAAAAAAAAAACATCAAAAACATCAAAAACATCAAAAACATCAAAAACATCAAAAATATCAAAAACATCAAAAAACATCAAATCATCAGAAACATCAAAATATCAAAACATCAAAAACTTTACAAAAAAATCAACAAAAAAAAAATCAATAACATCAAAAACATCAAAAATATCAAAAACATCAAAAACATCAAATCATCAGAAACATCAAAACATCAAAAACTTTACAAAAAATCAAAAAAAAAAAAACATCAAAAACATCAAAAAATCAATAACATCAAAAACATCAAAAACATCAAAAATATCAAAAACATCAAAAACATCAAATCATCAGAAACATCAAAACATCAAAAACTTTACAAAAAATTTAAAAAAAAAAAAAACATTAAAAATGTCAAAAAACATCAAAAACATGAAAAACATCAAAAACATCAAAAACATCAAAAACATCAAAAGCATCAAAAACATCAAAAACGCCAAAAACATCTAAACATCAAAAACATCAAAAATATTAAAAACATTAAAAACATCAAAAACAAGTAAGAAAGCTACAGTCGAGTTTGCTCGACTGTGAGATACCCGCCACCCAATTTTACCATCAAAATATTATATTTATATAAAAGTATAAGAATATACTGAAAAAATATTTAAAAAAAATATACTAAAAATACCAAAATAATATATCAAAATTTTCTTTGTTCGAAGTTATTAGCTTGGCGGCACTTTAGTTGGTTTATTGAACACCATTATCATGTCGCGGAGTGTCATAGCAACTAGCTAGGCAGCACTAGCAGTTGCACGTGGTAACGCCTTATAAAAAGTAATTTCTTAATAACTTCTGTGTTTTTTATCCGATTGTAACCAAATTCGCAGAGATCATTAAGATGGTGATTAGTAATGTGCGTACCAAAATTGAACGTTATAGGTATAAAACGACGCTTGCAATTCGGTTTTATTCGATTTACGGGGGCGGCAGGGGGCGCGGCCAAAATCAAAAACAAACTTGATCTGCGTGCAACAATAAGAGATACTGTCGCGAAAAATTTATTGCTCTATCTCTTATAGTCTCTGAGATCTAGGTGTTCATACGGACGGACAGATGGACAGACGGACAGACGGACAGACGGACGGACGGACAGACGGACATGGCTATATCGTCTCGGCTGTTGACGCTGATCAAGAATATATATACTTTATGGGGTCGGAGATGCTTCCTTCTGCCTGTTACATACATTTTCGGTCGGCACAAAGCCATAATACCCTTCTACCCTTTGGGTAGGCGGGTATAAACATCAAAAGCATCAAAAACATTAAAATCATCAAAAACATCAATAACAACAAAAACATCAAACACATCAAAAACATCAAAAACATCAAAAACATCAAATCCATCAAAAACATCAAAAACATCAAAAACATCAAAAACATCAAAAACATCAAAAACATCAAAAACATCAAAAACATCAAAACATCAAAAACATCAAAAACATCAAAAACATCAAAAACATCAAAAACATGAAAAACATGAAAAACATCAAATTCATGAAAAACATCAAAAACATCAATAACATCAAAAGCATTAAAAACATCAAAAACATCAAAAACATCAAAAATATCAAAAATATCAAAAACATCAAAACCATCAAAAACATCAAAAACATCATAAACATCAAATCATCAGAAACATCAAAACATCAGAAACATCAAAACATCAAAACATCAAAAACATCAAAAAACATCAAAAACATCAAAAATATCAAAAACATCAAATCATCAGAAACATCAAAACATCAAAAACTTTACAAAAAATTAAAAAAAAAAACATTAAAAACATTAAAAATGTCAAAAAACATCAAAAACATCAAAAACATCAAAAACATCAAAAGACAAAAAACATCAAAAACATCAAAATCATCAAAAACATAAATAACATCAAAAAAATCAAATAAACATCAAAAACATCAATAACATCAAAAACATTAAAAACATCAAACATCAAAAATATCAAAAACATCAAAAACATCAAAACCTCAAAAAACATCAACAACTTTAGAAACATCAAAAACATCAAAAAACATTAAAAACATCAAAAACATCAAAAAACATCAATAACATCAAAAACATCAATAACATCAAAAACATCAATAACATCAATAACATCAAAAACATTAAAAACATCAAACTTCAAAAATATCAAAAACATCAAACACCTCAAAAAACAGTAACAACTTTAGAAACATCAAAAATATCAAAAAACATTAAAAACATCAAAAACATCAATAACATCATACACATCAAAAACATCAAAAAAATCAATATATAATATCAAAAACATCAAAAACATCAAAAACATTAACAACATCAAAACCATCACAAACGTCAAAAACATCGAAACATCAAAAGCATCATAAACATCAAAAACGCCAAAAACATCAAAAACATCAAAAACATCAAAAACAGCAAAAACATCAAAAACATCAAAAACATCGAAAACATCAAAAACTTCAGAAACATCAAAAACATCAAAAAAAAAAAAAAACATCATAAAATCAAAAATCTAAAAAAAAAATCAAAAACATTAAAAACATCAAAAACATAAAAAAAAATGAAAAACTGAACATCAAAAAAATCAATATATAATATCAAAAACATTAACAACATCAAAAACATCACAAACGTCAAAAACATCTTAACATCAAAAACATCAAAAACATCAAAACATCAAAAACATAAAAAACATCAAAAACCTAAAAAAACATCAACAACTTTAGAAACATAAAAAGCATCATAAACATCAAAAACATCAAAAACCTAAAAAAACATCAACAACTTTAAAAACATCAAAAACATCATAAAACATTAAAAACATCAAAAACATCAAAAAACATCAAAAACATCAAAAACTTCAGAAACATCAAAAACATCAAAAACATCAAAAACATCAAAAACATCATAAACTTCAGAAACATCAAAAACATCAAAAACATCAAAAACATCACAAACATCAAAAACATCAAAAACATCAAAAACATCAAAAACATCAAAAACATCAAAAACATACAAAAAAAAAAAAAAACAAAAAACATCAAAAAAAAAAAAAAAAAAAAAACTGGTCATCAAAAACATCAAAAACATCAAAAAACATCAAAAACATCAAAAGCATCAAAAACATCAAAAACATCAAAAGCATTAAAAACATCAAAAACACTAAGAACATCACAAACATCAAAAACATCAAAAACATCAAAAACATCAAAAACATCAAAAACATCAAAAACATCACAAACATCAAAAATATCAAAAACATTAAAAACATCAAAAAAATCAAAAACGCCAAAAACATCAAAAACATCAAAAACATCAAAAACATCAAAAACATCAAAAACATCAAATAACATCAAAAACATCAAAAACATCAAAAACATCAAAAACACCAAAAACATCAAAAACATCAAAAACATCAAAAACATCAAAAACATCACAAACATCAAAAACATCAAAAAACATCAAAAAACATCAATAACATCAAAGACATCAAAAACATCAAAAACATCAAAAACATCAAAAAACATCAAATCATCAGAAACAGCAAAACATCAAAAACTTTACAAAAAATCAAAAAAAAAAAAAAACATCAAAAACATCAAAAACATCAAAAAACATCAAAAACATTAATAACATCAATAACATCAAAAACATCAAAAACATCAAAAACATCAAAAACATCAAAAACATCAAAAACATCAAATCATCAGAAACATCAAAACATCAAAACATCAAAAACTTTACAAAAATCAAAAAAAAAAAACATCAAAAACATCAAAAACATCAAAAAACATCAAAAACATCAAAAACATCAAAAACATCAAAAACATCAAAAACATCAAAAACATCAAAAACATCAAAAACATCAAAAACATCAAAAACATCACAAACATCAAAAACATCAAAAACATCAACAACATCAAAAACATTAAAAACTTCAAAAACATAAAACATCAAAAAAATTAAAATATCAAAAACATCAAAAACATGAAAAACATGAAAAACATCAAAAATATCAATAACATCAAAAACATCAAAAACATCATAAACATCACAAACACCAAAAACATCAAAAACATGAAAAACATCAAAAATATCAAAAACATCAAAAACACCAAAAACGCCAAAAACATCAAAAAGATCAAAAACATCAAAAATATCAAAAATATGAAAAACTTCAAGGCATCAGAAATATCAAAAACATCAAAAACATCAAAAACATCAAAAACATCAAAAACATCAAAAACATCAAAAACATCAAAAACATCAAAAACATCACAAACATCAAAAACATCAAAAACATCAAAAACATCAAAAACATCAAAAACATCAAAAACATCGAAAACATCAACAACATCAAAAACATCAAAAAAATATCAAAAACATTGAAAACATTAAAAACATTAAAATCATCAAAACCATCAAAACCATCAAAAAACATCAATAACATCAAAAACATCAAAAACATCATAAACATCACAAACACCAAAAACATCAAAAACATGAATAACATCAAAAATATCAAAAACATCAAAAACGCCAAAAACATCAAAAAGATCAAAAACATCAAAAATATCAAAAATATGAAAAACTTCAAGGCATCAGAAACATCATAAACATCAAAAACATCAAAAACATCACAAACATTAAAAACATCAAAAAAATCAAAAACATCAAAAACATCAAAAACATTGAAAACATTGAAAACATTAAAAACATTAAAAACATTAAAATCATCAAAAACATCACAAACATCAAAAACATCAAGAACATGAAAATCATCAAAAATATCAAAAACATCAAAAACATCAAAACATCAGAAACATCAAAACATCAAAACATCAAAAACATCAATAACATCAAAAACATCAGAAACATCAAAAACATCACAAGCATCAAAAATATCAAAAATATCAAAAACATCAAAAACATCAAAAACATCAAAACATCAAAAACATCAAAAACATCAAAAACATCAAAAACATCAAAAACATCAAAAACATCAAAAACATCAAAATCATCAATAACATCAATAACATCAAAAAATAAAAAAAATATCAAAAACATCAAAAACATCAAAAAACATCAAAAATATCAAAAACATCAAAACAACAGAAACATCAAAATATCAAAAAGTATCAAAAACTTTAGAAACATCCAAAAAAAAAGAAAACATCAAAAACATGAAAAACATCAAAAACATCAAAAAACACCAAAAACATCAAAAAAAAAAAACAATAAAAACATCAAAACCATCAAAAACATTAAAATCATCAAAAACATCAATAACATCAAAAACATCAAGCACATCAAAAACATCAAAAACATCAAAACCATCAAAAACATCAAAAACATCAAAAACATCAAAAACATCAAAAACACCAAAAACATCAAAAACATTAAAACCATCAAAAACATCAAAAACATCAAAAGCATCAAAAACATCAAAAACATTAAAAACTTCAAAAACATAAAACATCAAAAAAATTAAAATATCAAAAACATCAAAATTTTGAAAAACATGAAAAACATCAAAAACATCAAAAAACATCGAAAACATCAAAAACATCAAAAACAATAAAAACATCAAAACCATCAAAAACATCAAAATCATCAAAAAGATCAATAACATCAAAAACATCAAAAACATCAAAAACACCAAAAACATCAAAAACATTAAAACCATCAAAAACATCAAAAACATCAAAAACATCAAAAACATTAAAAACATAAAACATCAAAAAATTAAAATATCAAAAACATCAAAAACATAAAAACATCAAAAACATCAAAAACATCTAAGACATCTAAAACATCTAAAACATCAAAAATATCAAAAACATCAAAAACATCAAAAGCATCAAAAGCATCAAAAACATCAAAAACATAAAAACATCAAAAACATCAAAAACATCTAAAACATCAAAAATATCAAAAACATCAAAAACATCAAAAACATCAAAAACATCAAAAACATCAAAACATCAAAAACATCGAAAACATCACAAACATCAAAAACTTAAAAAACATCAAAAAACATCAAAAACATCATAAACATAAAAATCATCAAAAACATCAATAACATCAAAAAATCAAATAAACATCAAAAACATCAAATCCATCAAAAACATCAAAAAACATCAAAAACTTTACAAAAAATCAAAAAAAAAACATCAAAAACATCAAAAACATCAAAAACATCAATAACATCAAAAACATCAAAAACATCACAAACATCAAAAACATCAAAAACATCAAAAACATCAAAAACATCAAAAATATCAAAAACATCAAAAAACATCAAATCATCAGAAACATCAAAATATCAAAACATCAAAAACTTTACAAAAAATCAACAAAAAAAAAATCAATAATATCAAAAACATCAAAAACATCAAAAACATCAAAAACATCAAAAACATCAAAAACATCAAAAACATCGAAAACATCACAAACATCAAAAACTTAAAAAACATCAAAAAACATCAAAAACATCATAAACATAAAAATCATCAAAAACATCAATAACATCAAAAAAATCAAATAAACATCAAAAACATCAAATCCATCAAAAACATCAAAAAACATCAAAAACTTTACAAAAAATCAAAAAAAAAAACATCAAAAACATCAAAAACATCAAAAAACATCAATAACATCAAAAACATCAAAAACATCAAAACCATCAAAAACATCAAAATCATCAAAAAGATCAATAACATCAAAAACATCAAAAACATCAAAAACACCAAAAACATCAAAAACATTAAAACCATCAAAAACATCAAAAACATCAAAAACATCAAAAACATTAAAAACATAAAACATCAAAAAAATTAAAATATCAAAAACATCAAAAACATAAAAACATCAAAAACATCAAAAACATCTAAGACATCTAAAACATCTAAAACATCAAAAATATCAAAAACATCAAAAACATCAAAAGCATCAAAAGCATCAAAAACATCAAAAACATAAAAACATCAAAAACATCAAAAACATCTAAAACATCAAAAATATCAAAAACATCAAAAACATCAAAAACATCAAAAACATCAAAAACATCAAAAACATCAAAAACATCGAAAACATCACAAACATCAAAAACTTAAAAAACATCAAAAAACATCAAAAACATCATAAACATAAAAATCATCAAAAACATCAATAACATCAAAAAAATCAAATAAACAACAAAAACATCAAATCCATCAAAAACATCAAAAAACATCAAAAACATTACAAAAAATCAAAAAAAAAACATCAAAAACATCAAAAACATCAAAAAACATCAATAACATCAAAAACATCAAAAACATCACAAACATCAAAAACATCAAAAACATCAAAAACATCAAAAATATCAAAAACATCAAAAAACATCAAATCATCAGAAACATCAAAATATCAAAACATCAAAAACTTTACAAAAAATCAACAAAAAAAAAAATCAATAACATCAAAAACATCAAAAATATCAAAAACATCAAAAACATCAAATCATCAGAAACATCAAAACATCAAAAACTTTACAAAAAATCAAAAAAAAAAAAAACATCAAAAACATCAAAAAAATCAATAACATCAAAAACATCAAAAACATCAAAAATATCAAAAACATCAAAAACATCAAATCATCAAAAACATCAAAAACTTTACAAAAAATTTAAAAAAAAAAAAACATTAAAAATGTCAAAAAACATCAAAAACATGAAAAACATCAAAAACATCAAAAACATCAAAAACATCAAAAGCATCAAAAACATCAAAAACGCCAAAAACATCTAAACATCAAAAACATCAAAAATATTAAAAACATTAAAAACATCAAAAACAAGTAAGAAAGCTACAGTCGAGTTTGCTCGACTGTGAGATACCCGCCACCCAATTTTACCATCAAAATATTATATTTATATAAAAGTATAAGAATATACTGAAAAAATATTTAAAAAAAATATACTAAAAATACCAAAATAATATATCAAAATTTTCTTTGTTCGAAGTTATTAGCTTGGCGGCACTTTAGTTGGTTTATTGAACACCATTATCATGTCGCGGAGTGTCATAGCAACTAGCTAGGCAGCACTAGCAGTTGCACGTGGTAACGCCTTATAAAAGTAATTTCTTAATAACTTCTGTGTTTTTTATCCGATTGTAACCAAATTCGCAGAGATCATTAAGATGGTGATTAGTAATGTGCGTACCAAAATTGAACGTTATAGGTATAAAACGACGCTTGCAATTCGGTTTTATTCGATTTACGGGGGCGGCAGGGGGCGCGGCCAAAATCAAAAACAAACTTGATCTGCGTGCAACAATAAGAGATACTGTCGCGAAAAATTTATTGCTCTATCTCTTATAGTCTCTGAGATCTAGGTGTTCATACGGACGGACAGATGGACAGACGGACAGACGGACAGACGGACGGACGGACAGACGGACATGGCTATATCGTCTCGGCTGTTGACGCTGATCAAGAATATATATACTTTATGGGGTCGGAGATGCTTCCTTCTGCCTGTTACATACATTTTCGGTCGGCACAAAGCCATAATACCCTTCTACCCTTTGGGTAGGCGGGTATAAACATCAAAAGCATCAAAAACATTAAAATCATCAAAAACATCAATAACAACAAAAACATCAAACACATCAAAAACATCAAAAACATCAAAAACATCAAATCCATCAAAAACATCAAAAACATCAAAAACATCAAAAACATCAAAAACATCAAAAACATCAAAAACATCAAAAACATCAAAAACATCAAAAACATCAAAAACATCAAAAACATCAAAAACATGAAAAACATGAAAAACATCAAATTCATGAAAAACATCAAAAACATCAATAACATCAAAAGCATTAAAAACATCAAAAACATCAATAACATCAAAAATATCAAAAATATCAAAAACATCAAAACCATCAAAAACATCAAAAACATCATAAACATCAAATCATCAGAAACATCAAAACATCAGAAACATCAAAACATCAAAACATCAAAAACATCAAAAAACATCAAAAACATCAAAAATATCAAAAACATCAAATCATCAGAAACATCAAAACATCAAAAACTTTACAAAAAATTAAAAAAAAAAAACATTAAAAACATTACAAATGTCAAAAAACATCAAAAACATGAAAAACATCAAAAACATCAAAAGACAAAAAACATCAAAAACATCAAAATCATCAAAAACATAAATAACATCAAAAAAATCAAATAAACATCAAAAACATCAATAACATCAAAAACATTAAAAACATCAAACATCAAAAATATCAAAAACATCAAAAACATCAAAAACCTCAAAAAACATCAACAACTTTAGAAACATCAAAAACATCAAAAAACATTAAAAACATCAAAAACATCAAAACATCAATAACATCAAAAACATCAATAACATCAAAAACATCAATAACATCAATAACATCAAAAACATTAAAAACATCAAACTTCAAAAATATCAAAAACATCAAACACCTCAAAAAACAGTAACAACTTTAGAAACATCAAAAATATCAAAAAACATTAAAAACATCAAAAACATCAATAACATCATACACATCAAAAACATCAAAAAAATCAATATATAATATCAAAAACATCAAAAACATCAAAAACATTAACAACATCAAAACCATCACAAACGTCAAAAACATCGAAACATCAAAAGCATCATAAACATCAAAAACGCCAAAAACATCAAAAACATCAAAAACATCAAAAACATCAAAAACAGCAAAAACATCAAAAACATCAAAAACATCGAAAACATCAAAAACTTCAGAAACATCAAAAACATCAAAAAAAAAAAAAAAAAATCAAAAAATCAAAAATCTAAAAAAATCAAAAACATTAAAAACATCAAAAACATAAAAAAAAATGAAAAACTGAACATCAAAAAAATCAATATATAATATCAAAAACATTAACAACATCAAAAACATCACAAACGTCAAAAACATCTTAACATCAAAAACATCAAAAACATCAAAAACATCAAAAACATCAAAAACATAAAAAACATCAAAAACCTAAAAAAACATCAACAACTTTAGAAACATAAAAAGCATCATAAACATCAAAAACATCAAAAACCTAAAAAAACATCAACAACTTTAAAAACATCAAAAACATCATAAAACATTAAAAACATCAAAAACATCAAAAAACATCAAAAACATCAAAAACTTCAGAAACATCAAAAACATCAAAAACATCAAAAACATCATAAACTTCAGAAACATCAAAAACATCAAAAACATCAAAAACATCACAAACATCAAAAACATCAAAAACATCAAAAACATCATAAACTTCAGAAACATCAAAAACAAACAAAAAAAAAAAAAAACATAAACATCAAAAATCTAAAAAAAAAATCAAAAAAAAAAAAAAAAAAAAAAAAACTGGTCATCAAAAACATCAAAAACATCAAAAAACATCAAAAACATCAAAAGCATCAAAAACATCAAAAACATCAAAAGCATTAAAAACATCAAAAACACTAAGAACATCACAAACATCAAAAACATCAAAAACATCAAAAACATCAAAAACATCAAAAACATCACAAACATCAAAAATATCAAAAACATTAAAAACATCAAAAAAATCAAAAACGCCAAAAACATCAAAAACATCAAAAACATCAAAAACATCAAAAACATCAAAAACATCAAATAACATCAAAAACATCAAAAACATCAAAAACATCAAAAACACCAAAAACATCAAAAATATCAAAAACATCAAAAACATCAAAAACATCAAAAACATCAAAAAACATCAAAAAACATCAATAACATCAAAGACATCAAAAACATCAAAAACATCAAAAACATCAAAAAACATCAAATCATCAGAAACAGCAAAACATCAAAAACTTTACAAAAAATCAAAAAAAAAAAAAAACATCAAAAACATCAAAAACATCAAAAAACATCAAAAACATTAATAACATCAATAACATCAAAAACATCAAAAACATCAAAAACATCAAAAACATCAAATCATCAGAAACATCAAAACATCAAAACATCAAAAACTTTACAAAAAATCAAAAAAAAAAAACATCAAAAACATCAAAAACATCAAAAAACATCAAAAACATCAATAACATCAAAAACATCAAAAACATCAAAAACATCAAAAACATCAAAAACATCAAAAACATCAAATCATCAGAGACATCAAAATATCAAAACATCAAAAACATTACAAAAAATCAAAAAAAAAAAAAAACATCAAAAACATCAAAAACATCAAAAGACAAAAAACATCAAAAACATCAATAACATCAAAAACTTTAAAAACATCAAACATCAAAAATATCAAAAACATCAAAAACCTCAAAAAACATCAACAACTTTAGAAACATCAAAAACATCAAAAAACATTAAAAACATCAAAAACATCAAAAAACATCAATAACATCAAAAACATCAATAACATCAAAAACATCAATAACATCAATAACATCAAAAACATTAAAAACATCAAACTTCAAAAATATCAAAAACATCAAACACCTCAAAAAACAGTAACAACTTTAGAAACATCAAAAATATCAAAAAACATTAAAAACATCAGAAACATCAAAAAACATTAAAAACATAAAAAAACATCAATAACATCAAAAACATCAATAACATCATACACATCAAAAACATCAAAAAAATCAATATATAATATCAAAAACATCAAAAACATTAACAACATCAAAACCATCACAAACTTCAAAAACATCGAAACATCAAAAGCATCATAAACATCAAAAACGCCAAAAACATCAAAAACATCAAAAACATCAAAAACAGCAAAAACATCAAAAACATCAAAAGCATCATAAACATCAAAAACGCCAAAAACATCAAAAACATCAAAAACATCAAAAACAGCAAAAACATCAAAAACATCAAAAACATCAAAAACATCAAAAACATCAAAAACACCAAAAACATCAAAAAAATCAAAAACATCAAAAACATCAAAAACATCAAAAACAGCAAAAACATCAAAAACATCAAAAGCATCATAAACATCAAAAACGCCAAAAACATCAAAAACATCAAAAACATCAAAAACAGCAAAAACATCAAAAACATCAAAAACATCAAAAACATCAAAATCATCAAAAACATCAAAAACATCATAAACATCTTAACATCAAAAACATCAAAAACATAAAAAACATCAAAAACCTAAAAAAACATCAACAACTTTAGAAACATGAAAAGCATCATAAACATCAAAAACATCAAAAACCTAAAAAAGATCAACAACTTTAAAAACATCAAAAACATCAAAAAACATTAAAAACATCAAAAACATCAAAAAACATCAAAAACATCAAAAAACATCAAAAACATCAAAAACTTCAGAAACATCAAAAACATCAAAAACATCAAAAACATCAAAAACATCAAAAACATCAAAAACATCATAAACTTCAGAAACATCAAAAACATCAAAACATCACAAACATCAAAAACATCAAAAACATCAAAAACATCATAAACATCAAAAACAACAAAAATATACAAAAAAAAAAAAAAACATAAACATAAACATCAAAAATCTAAAAAAAAAATCAAAAACATTAAAAGCATCGAAAACATCAAAAAAAAAAAAAAAAAAAAAAAACTGGTCATCAAAAACATCAAAAACATCAAAAAACATCAAAAACATCAAAAGCATCAAAAACATCAAAAACATCAAAAACATCAAAAGCATTAAAAACACTAAGAACATCACAAACATCAAAAACATCAAAAACATCAAAAACATCAAAAACATCAAAAACATCAAAAACATCAAAAACATCAAAAACATCAAAAACATCAAAAACATCAAAAACATCACAAACATCAAAAATATCAAAAACATTAAAAACATCAAAAAAATCAAAAACGCCAAAAACATCAAAAACATCAAAAACATCAAAAACATCAAAAACATCAAAAACATCAAAAACATCAAAAACATCAAAAACATCAAAAACATCAAAAACATCAAAAACATCAAATAACATCAAAAACATCAAAAACATCAAAAACATCAAAAACATCAAAAACATCAAAAACATCAAAAACAACAAAAACATCAAAAACATCAAAAACTTCAAAAACATCAAATACATCAAAAACATCAAAAAACATCAATAACATCAAAAACATCAAAAACATCAAAAAACATCAAATCATCAGAAACATCAAAACATCAAAAACTTTACAAAAAATCAAAAAAAAAAAAAAACATCAAAAACATCAAAAAACATCAATAACATAAAAAACATCAAAAACATCAAAAACATCAAAAACATCAAAAACTTCAAAAATATCAAAAACATCAAATACATCAAAAACATCAAAAAACATCAAAAAACATCAATAACATCAAAAACATCAAAAACATCAAAAACATCAAAAACATCAAAAACATCAAAAACATCAATAACATCAAAAACATCAAAAACTTCAAAAACATCAAATACATCAAAAACATCAAAAAACATCAATAACATCAAAAACATCAAAAACATCAAAAAACATCAAATCATCAGAAACATCAAAACATCAAAAACTTTACAAAAATCAAAAAAAAAAAAACATCAAAAACATCAAAAAACATCAATAACATAAAAAACATCAAAACATCAAAAACATCAAAAACATCAAAAACATCAAATCATCAGAAACATCAAAACATCAAAACATCAAAAACTTTACAAAAAATCAAAAAAAAAAAAACATCAAAAACATCAAAAACATCAAAAACATCAATAACATCAAAAACATCAAAAACTTCAAAAATTTCAAAAACATCAAATACATCAAAAACATCAAAAAACATCAAAAAACATCAATAACATCAAAAACATCAAAAACATCAAAAACATCAAAAACATCAAAAACATCAAAAACATCAAAAAACATCAAATCATCAGAAACATCAAAACATCAAAAACTTTACAAAAAATCAAAAAAAAAAAAAAACATCAAAAACATCAAAAAACATCAATAACATAAAAAACATCAAAAACATCAAAAACATCAAATCATCAGAAACATCAAAACATCAAAACATCAAAAACTTTACAAAAAATCAAAAAAAAAAGAAAACATCAAAAACATCAAAAACATCAAAAAACATCAAAAACATCAATAACATCAAAAACATCAAAAACATCAAAAACATCAAAAACATCAAAAACATCAAAAACATCAAACTTCAAAAATATCAAAACATCAAACACCTCAAAAAACAGTAACAACTTTAGAAACATCAAAAATATCAAAAAACATTAAAAACATCAGAAACATCAAAAAACATAAAAAAAACATCAATAACATCAATAACATCATACACATCAAAAACATCAAAAAAATCAATATATAATATCAAAAACATCAAAAACATTAACAACATCAAAACCATCACAAACGTCAAAAACATCGAAACATCAAAAGCATCATAAACATCAAAAACGCCAAAAACATCAAAAACATCAAAAACATTAAAAACAGCAAAAACATCAAAAACATCAAAAACATCAAAAACATCAAAAACATCAAAAACATCAAAAACATCAAAAACATCAAAAACATCAAAAACATCAAAAACATCAAAAAAAAAAAAAAAAAACATCATAAAATCAAAAATCTAAAAAAAAAATCAAAAACATTAAAAACATCAAAAAAATAAAAAAAAAATGAAAAACTGAACATCAAAAACATCAAAAAAATCAATATATAATATCAAAAACATTAACAACATCAAAAACATCACAAACGTCAAAAACATCTTAACATCAAAAACATCAAAAACATCAAAAACATCAAAAACATCAAAAACATCAAAAACATCAAAAACATCAAAAACATCAAAAACATCAAAAACATCAAAAACATAAAAAACATAAAAAACATGAAAAACATCAAAAACATCAACAACTTTAGAAACATAAAAAGCATCATAAACATCAAAAACATCAAAAACCTAAAAAAACATCAACAACTTTAAAAACATCAAAAACATCAAAAAACATTAAAAACATCAAAAACATCAAAAAACATCAAAAACATCAAAAACTTCAGAAACATCAAAAACATCAAAAACATTAAAAACATCAAAAACATCAAAAACATCAAAAACATCATAAACTTCAGAAACATCAAAAACATCAAAAACATCTTAAACTTCAGAAAGATCAAAAAAATAAAAAAAAAAAAAAAAAAAATAAACATCAAAAATCTAAAAAAAAAATCAAAAACATTAAAAGCATCAAAAACATCAAAAAAAAAAAAAAAAAAAAGAAAAACTGGTCATCAAAAACATCAAAAACATCAAAAAACATCAAAAACATCAAAAGCATCAAAAACATCAAAAACATCAAAAACATCAAAAGCATTAAAAACATCAAAAACACTAAGAACATCGCAAACATCAAAAACATCAAAAACATCAAAAACATCAAAAATATCAAAAACATCAAAAACATCAAAAACATCAAGAACATCAAAAACATCAAAAACATCACAAACATCAAAAATATCAAAAACATTAAAAACATCAAAAAAATCAAAAACGCCAAAAACATCAAAAACATCAAAAACATCAAAAACATCAAAAACATCAAAAACATCAAATAACATTAAAAACATCAAAAACATCAAAAACACCAAAAACATCAAAAACATCAAAAACATCAAAAACATCAAAAACATCAAAAAACATCAAAAACATCAATAACATCAAAAACATCAAAAACTTCAAAAACATCAAAAACATCAAATACATCAAAAACATCAAAAAACATCAAAAAACATCAATAACATCAAAAACATCAAAAACATCAAAAACATCAAAAACATCAAAAACATCAAAAACATCAAAAACATCAAAAACATCAAAAACATCAAAAACATCAAAAAACATCAAATCATCAGAAACATCAAAACATCAAAAACTTTACAAAAAATCAAAAAAAAAAACATCAAAAACATCAAAAACACCAAAAACATCAAAAACATCAAAAACATCAAAAACATCAAAAACATCAAAAACATCAAAAACATCAAAAACATCAATAACATCAAAAACATCAAAAACATCAAAAACATCTTAAACTTCAGAAACATCAAAAACATACAAAAAAAAAAAAAAAAAAACATAAACATCAAAAATCTAAAAAAAAATCAGAAACATTAAAAGCATCAAAAACATCAAAAAAAAAAAAAAAAAAAAAAAAAAACTGGTCATCAAAAACATCAAAAACATCAAAAAACATCAAAAACATCAAAAGCATCAAAAACATCAAAAACATCAACAACATCAAAAGCATTAAAAACATCAAAAACACTAAGAACATCGCAAACATCAAAAACATCAAAAACATCAAAAACATCAAAAATATCAAAAACATCAAAAACATCAAAAACATCAAAAACATCAAAAACATCAAAAACATCACAAACATCAAAAATATCAAAAACATTAAAAACATCAAAAAAATCAAAAACGCCAAAAACATCAAAAACATCAAAAACATCAAAAACATCAAAAACATCAAAAACATCAAAAACATCAAAAACATCAAAAACATCAAAAACATCAAAAACATCAAAAACATCAAAAACATCAAAAACATCAAAAAACATCAAAAACATCAAAAACATCAAAAACATCAAAAACATCAAAAATATCAAAAACATCAAATCATCAGAAACATCAAAACATCAAAAACTTTACAAAAAATTAAAAAAAAAAACATTAAAAACATTAAAAATGTCAAAAAACATCAAAAACATGAAAAACATCAAAAACATCAAAAGACAAAAAAACATCAAAACATCAATAACATCAAAAACATTAAAAACATCAAAAATATCAAAAACATCAAAAACATCAAAAACCTCAAAAAACATCAACAACTTTAGAAACATCAAAAACATCAAAAAACATTAAAAACATCAAAAACATCAAAAAACATCAATAACATCAAAAACATCAATAACATCAAAAACATCAATAACATCAATAACATCAAAAACATTAAAAACATCAAACTTCAAAAATATCAAAAACATAAAACACCTCAAAAAACAGTAACAACTTTAGAAACATCAAAAATATCAAAAAACATTAAAAACATCAGAAACATCAAAAAACATTAAAAACATAAAAAAAACATCAATAACATCAAAAACATCAATAACATCATACACATCAAAAACATCAAAAAAATCAATATATAATATCAAAAACATCAATAACATCAAAAACATCAAAAACTTCAAAAACATCAAAAACATCAAATACATCAAAAACATCAAAAAACATCAAAAAACATCAATAACATCAAAAACATCAAAAACATCAAAAACATCAAAAACATCAAAAACATCAAAAACATTAACAACATCAAAACCATCACAAACGTCAAAAACATCGAAACATCAAAAGCATCATAAACATCAAAAACGCCAAAAACATCAAAAACATCAAAAACATTAAAAACAGCAAAAACATCAAAAACATCAAAAACATCAAAAACATCAAAAACATCAAAAACATCAAAAACTTCAGAAACATCAAAAAAAAAAAAAAAAAAACATCATAAAAACAAAAATCTAAAAAAAAAATCAAAAACATTAAAAACATCAAAAAAATAAAAAAAAAAGGAAAAACTGAATATCAAAAACATCAAAAAAATCAATATATAATATCAAAAACATCAACAACTTTAGAAACATAAAAAGCATCATAAACATCAAAAACATCAAAAACCTAAAAAAAACATCAACAACTTTAAAAACATCAAAAACATCAAAAAACATTAAAAACATCAAAAACATCAAAAAACATCAAAAACATCAAAAATTTCAGAAACATCAAAAACATCAAAAACACTAAGAACATCACAAACATCAAAAACATCAAAAACATCAAAAACATCAAAAACATCAAAAACATCAAAAACATCAAAAACATCAAAAACATCAAAAACATCAAAAACATCAAAAACATCAAAAACATCAAAAACATCAAAAACATCACAAACATCAAAAATATCAAAAACATTAAAAACATCAAAAAAATCAAAAACGCCAAAAACATCAAAAACATCAAAAACATCAAAAACATCAAAAACATCAAAACATCAAAACATCAAAAACATCAAAAACATCAAAACATCAAAAACATCAAAAACATCAAAAACATCAAAAACATCAAAAACATCAAAAACATCAAAAACATCAAAAACATCAAAAACATCAAAAACATCAATAACATCAAAAACATCAATAACATCAATAACATCAAAAACATTAAAAACATCAAACTTCAAAAATATCAAAAACATCAAACACCTCAAAAAACAGTAACAACTTTAGAAACATCAAAAATATCAAAAAACATTAAAAACATCAGAAACATCAAAATACATTAAAAACATCAAAAAAACATCAATAACATCAAAAACATCAATAACATCATGCACATCAAAAACATCAAAAAAATCAATATATAATATCAAAAACATCAAAAACATTAACAACATCAAAACCATCACAAACGTCAAAAACATCTAAACATCAAAAGCATCATAAACATCAAAAACGCCAAAAACATCAAAAACATCAAAAACATCAAAAACAGCAAAAACATCAAAAACATCAAAAACATCAAAAACATCAAAAACATCAAAAACTTCAGAAACATCAAAAACATCAAAAAAAAACATCATAAAATCAAAAATCTAAAAAAAAAATCAAAAACATTAAAAACATCAAAAAAAAAAAAAAATGAAAAACTGAACATCAAAAACATCAAAAAAATCAATATATAATATCAAAAACATTAATAACATCAAAAACATCACAAACGTCAAAAACATCATAACATCAAAAACATCAAAAACGTCAAAAACATAAAAAACATCAAAAACATAAAAAGCATCATAAACATCAAAAACCTAAAAAAACATCAACAACTTTAGAAACATAAAAAGCATCATAAACATCAAAAACATCAAAAACCTAAAAAAACATCAACAACTTTAGAAACATCAAAAACATCAAAAAACATTAAAAACATCAAAAATATCAAAAACATTAAAAACATCAAAAAAATCAAAAACGCCAAAAACATCAAAAACATCAAAAACATCAAAAACATCAAAAACATCAAAAACATCAAAAACATCAAAAACATCAAAAACATCAAAAACATCAAAAACATCAAAAACATCAAATAACATCAAAAACATCAAAAACATCAAAAACATCAAAACATCAAAAAAAAAAACTTCAAATACTTCAAAAATATCAAAAAAATCAAAAACATCAAAAACATAATAACATCAAAAATATCAAAAACAATAAAAAACATCAAAAGCATCAAAAACATCAAAAACATCAAAAACATCTAAAACATCAAAAATATCAAAAATATCAAAAACATCGAAAACATCAAAAACATCAAAAGCATCAAAACATCAATAACATAAAAAAAAAAATCAAATAAACATCAAAAACATCAATCACATCAAAAACATCAATAACATCAAAAACATAAATAAGATCAAAAACTTCAGAAACATCAAAAACATCAAAAAAAAAAAAAAAAAAAACATCATAAAATCAAAAATCTAAAAAAAATCAAAACCATTAAAAACATCAAAAAAAAAAAAAAGAAAAACTGATCATCAAAAACATCAAAAACATCAAAAACTTCAAAAAACATCAAAAACATCAAAAGCATCAAAAACATCAAAAACATCACAAACATCAAAAATATCAAAAACATTAAAAACATCAAAAAAATCAAAAACGCCAAAAACATCAAAAACATCAAAAACATCAAAAACATCAAAAACATCAAAAACATCAAAAACATCAAAAAACATCAAAAACATCAAAAACATCAAAAACATCAAAAACATCAAAAACATCAAAAACATCAAAAACATCAAAAACATCAAAAACATCAAAAACATCAAAAACATCAAAAACATCAAAAACATCACAAACATCAAAAATAACAAAAACTTTAAAAACATCAAAAAAATCAAAAACGCCAAAAACATCAAAAACATCAAAAACATCAAAAACATTAAAAAACATCAAAAACATCAATGTAATGCTCTCTTTGGCGATATAGAGCATCAGGAGTGTTCACAGTTTGGTTTGGGCGGCAGAGTTCGGTCTGCGGCCAAGTTATTTAGTCTTAAGCATAAATGATATGTTATGCTTAAGAGACGATGTTTTTAGTTTGGAGTCCGTTTATTCAATGTTTTCTTAGTCTTTTACAATATATTATTAAACCTAAGTTTCTTAGCAGCGCTGCCTGCGTTAGCGACAGAGCAGCGGCAGAATTATATATTTCTTAAATATATTCTTCTATGTTGCTGGAATGCAACGTAAAGAATTCATGTAGCATGCGTTCACTTAGTGCTTGACTTTGGTCAGCGTGGGAAACGCCGACTAAGCGTTTCCTGCGTGTGGCCTTCAAGTGGCTCTTCATATTGCAGTTTGGCCATTGACATTGACATTTGTTTTGACAATATATTGCATTCGTATGCTTATAATTTATTTATGAATTACTGCTACAGTGAACACTCTATATGTGCGCATACTACATCTCCCTCCTTTTGAAAAATAACGTAATATTATGGAGTTATTTTTAATTAATGTTCACATAATTTTAAGTTTAACATATTTTTTTTAATATTTTTATTTATTTATTTTTTTTTTTTATTTTTATGAATAAAATTTTTTTAATCTCTCCTTATCTACTATTTGTTTTTTATTTTTATTGTTTGATATTGTTATATTATTATTTTCTCCTATATTTTCTATCTTATAGGGTCCCGTATATTTAAATTCTAATTTATGGCCTACTTCATTTTTTAATAAAACCTTATCTCCTACTGATTTTTCTAAATAGTTTATTCTTAAGTCGTATGTTCCCTTATTTTTTATTTTATTCTCTTCTATCATTCTTCTTGCTCTTTTATATGCTACCTCTAATCTATATTTGCTTTCCTTAGCGTAGTCATCTATATTGTATATGGGTTCTATGCTATTTGTATTGCTAAATTGTTTTGGCATATTTGTTGTTCTACCAAAACTAATTCGTATGGACAATAATTATGTACCATAGATGGGGTCGTATTAAAACAATATACAAAATATTGAAGCCATACGTCCCAGTCGGTTTTGTCAACCGATATATAGGATCGTATATACTCGTTTAGAGTTCTATGACTTCTTTCAACTACTCCGACTGTTTATGGTGATGAGCTGTTGATGTAATATTTGTAATTTTAAGGTATTTGCATAGATCATTAATTATTGAGTTCTTATATTCTGTTCCCATGTCCGTAATGAACGTCTTCATTGGACCGTACTTCAGAATAAAGGATTCAAATATCGCTTTAGCGACTGTATTTGCGCTTTTATTTGGTATGGGTATAGCAACTAAGTATTTAGTTAAATCACATATTAGTGTGACTGCATACTCATTGCCGTTTTCTCATTTTGGTAGTGGACCTATTGTGTCGACTACTACTCTATCAAACGCATGTTCTGGTGTCTGTGTAATCGTCATTGGACTTCTACTATGTTTAGTAGTTTTAGATTTTTTGCATTTTTTGACATTTTCTTACGTACTCTTTTATGTACTTAGTCATATTTTTCCAGTAAAAATATCTTTTGACCTTGGCCAAGGTTTTTTTTATGCCTGTATGTCCTCCTTGTATTGGATCATCATGTAGTGTAGACAATATAGCTTCTTTATCTTTTTCATTATTTATTAAGGTCACCGGGATGAGTAGGGCTACTTTCAAATTCTTTAATATTTTATTGCCCATATATTTGAATTGATCTATTGAAACGTGTTCAAAGATTTTTTCCCAAGGTGCCATTTTAAGTTGAGTGATTTCATATATACCGGCTTGCTTTTCAAGCCTTTGAAAAAATTGATCCAGATCAATAACTTCATTAGTATAAATGTCACTAACATCATATCTTGCAATGATTGTCTTTCCATGTTTAAATAAACATATCATGTTATTCAATTGCAATGTCACTACTTTACGTACTTCGTCATTTGTCATGACTACATATACAGTTCCATTGTATTATTTTCATTCCCTGCGCAGGATTTTTGTCTACTTTGATATCTTGTAGTGACTTTCATTATATTTCCAGTTATTTCTTTTAGTTCTTTGATGGTTATTCTAGATAACGCATCGGCTACATAATTTTCTTTACCCTTCAGATACTCTACAGTGAAGTTATATTCCTCTAATTCTGGTCTCATACGTGTTAACTTTGAACTTGGGTTTGTCATTGAAAATAAAAATGTAAGGGGTCTATGATCTGTTTTGACTGTAAAGTGTTCTCCATATATGTAGGGTCTGAAATGGGTTATTGCCCAATGAATTGCTGTTAGTTCTTGCTCTGTAGTACTTTTATTACTTTCACCCTTTGTAAATGATTTTGATGCAAATGCAACTGGAAGTTGGTGGCCATTATGGTTTTGAGATAAAACTGCACCACACGCTTGCTTACTTGCATCAGTAGTTATGCAAAATTCTTTGCTAAAGTCTGGGTATTGTAATAGGGTTTGTTCCATCAGTTTATGTTTTAAATGTAAGAATGCATTTTGACAGTCTTCCGTCCATTCAAATGGAATATTCTTTTTACATAATCTAGTTATGTGCCGTGAATAGTCAGCGAAATTTCTGATAAATTTTCTATAATAATTGCAAAATGCAATGAATCTTCTAGCACTGTCCGCGTCATGTGGGACGGGGTAATTTTTAATTACTTCATATTTCTTGTCATCTGGCAAGATTCCTTTGTCTGTGCACTTGTGTCCTAAAAATGTGACTTCGTGCATAAAGAATGAACATTTTTCTGGGTGTAACTTTAAATTGTATTTTCTACATTTATCAAAAACATCTGTTAAATTTTTAATCATGAGTTTTTCAGAACACCCTATGACTATTAAATCGTCCATATAAAGGAATGCTTGTGATGGCTCTAGTTCTGAGAATGCTATAGTCATCATTCTTTGGAACGAATTCGGTGCTATTTTTAATCCAAAAGGTAATCGCGTGAAACGATATGAACCGTTGCTAGTCGAAAACGACGTTATATCTCTGGATTTTTCTTCAAGTTCAATTTGATGAAAACCAGACATTAAGTCGAGACATGAAAAATATTTAGCGCTAGTTGATCTAAAATGTCATCAATTCTAGGTAGTGGAAATTTATCAGCTAGTAACTTTTTATTAATCTGGCGATAGTCAATTACTAAACGCCATTTCTTTTTATCTGAGTCTGGGAGTGACTTCTTTGGAACTAATAGAAGTGGACTATTATATTCCGATATTGATGGTTCAACTATGTTGTCGTCAATTAGTTTTTGTACTTGAGCTTGAATTTCATCTACTTGACTGTGAGGATTTCTGTAGTTTTTTATGTATACGGGTTCTTCGTCTTTCAATCTCAGTTTTTGCCTATAAAAATTGTTTGCTGTTATGGGTTCTGTTGATAAGCCAAATATATCAGTGTATTTATGACATAATTCTTTTAGTTTATTTTTGAATTGTGGTGGAAAATTTTTTGATAATTGAGACATGACAGTTTGTTCTCTGGTTTCTTGGGTGTTTTGAACTATTTCATAGTTCGAAAGTGGTTCATACTCTATTTTAGTTACATTGACTATTTGATCGGAATTTGTCGTATTTAAGATACGTATATAGGCGTTTTGCGTGTTGGCAATTGTATTTGCAATATAAATTCCAGGTTGTATTTCGTTATTTGGAAACAATATATGTTGGTCTATAACTGAAGATATATCGATTTTTCTTATAACCTGTGATCTTGCTGGTAACAATATTGTATTGTTGCCTGAACTGTATTCTATTGGGACATAAATTGGATATTTTAAGTTGTTTGGTCTAAGTATAAACCAATTTTCTTTCTGATTAAAATCTAATTGACAATTATATTTTTTTATAAAATCTATGCCTATAATTCCGTCGCATGGTGTTAGGAATTGTTGATCAAGTATATGAAAATTGTGAGGGATTATATATTTTCCTGTTTGTATTTCTATTGATGTTAAGCCTATGGATGAAATTATTTCTTGACCAATGCCATGTATATTAATTTTATTATGCTCTTGAATGTTTGTAAAATTATCACTGTTTTCTTTTAAAACAGATATATCTGCTCCTGTGTCTATTAGAAAGATTAAGTCTTTTCCTGTATCTAAATGTGTAAATTTGACAAATATATTTTTGCTGAGATTGGTTGCGTATACTTTTGGGTCTTCTACTGTTGTGGTACTGAGGGTTGTTGGGAGTTTCCCGAGTTTTGTGCTACTCTTACGTTTGCATTGTTGGTATTTCTATTCTGGTTTTGATTATTATTGCCGTTGTTGCGGTTACCACGGTAACCACCTCTACCTCTGTTATTGTTGTAATAATCATTGTTTTGTTGACCATTATTTCTGTTATAACCGTTGTTGTTATAACCGTTATTGTTATAACCTCTGCCTCTACCGCGATAATTACCTCTGGAGTAATTACCTCGTTGGGCATTTCCTCTCTGCGCGTACATTGTTCCTCCTTGCATGATATATTTTATCGGTCCATGCTCACAGTTCTTTACTAGAGTTTGTAATGATTCTCTTTGGCTCATTTCCGTTGCCTTTTGGGTAGAATAACCTTCATCTATATAGGTGTCTTATAGTTGTCTGCGTAGATTATCTATTTCAGTTGTAAACTGTGTTGGGGTCTTGCCTTTACGGAAAATGTTTTGCAATTTGGATCGTAAGACATTTGAGTCTTCTCCTTCTACTTCTTCTTTCAGTTGTAGAATGAGTTCTTCGATGGTAGTTGCATTTATGATTTTATTATATGTATTTTATTATATGTATTATATGTATGTAAATAAACATATCATGTTATTCAATTGCAATGTCACTACTTTACGTACTTCGTCATTTGTCATGACTACATATACGTTGGGCTTTGAAGCTTTTTCATTGGACTGTCTCTGCAGTTCCATTGTATTATTTTCATTCCCTGCGCAGGATTTTTTGTCTACTTTGATATCTTGTAGTGACTTTCATTATATTTCCAGTTATTTCTTTTAGTTCTTTGATGGTTATTCTAGATAACGTATCGGCTACGTAATTTTCTTTACCCTTCAGATACTCTACAGTGAAGTTATATTCCTCTAATTCTAGTCTCATACGTGTTAACTTTGAACTTGGGTTTGTCATTGAAAATAAAAATGTAAGGGGTCTATGATCTGTTTTGACTGTAAAGTGTTCTCCATATATGTAGGGTCTGAAATGGGTTATTGCCCAATGAATTGCTGTTAGTTCTTGCTCTGTAGTACTTTTATTACTTTCACCCTTTGTAAATGATTTTGATGCAAATGCAACTGGAAGTTGGTGGCCATTATGGTTTTGAGATAAAACTGCACCACACGCTTGCTTACTTGCATCAGTAGTTATGCAAAATTCTTTGCTAAAGTCTGGGTATTGTAATAGGGTTTGTTCCATCAGTTTATGTTTTAAATGTAAGAATGCATTTTGACAGTCTTCCGTCCATTCAAATGGAATATTCTTTTTACATAATCTAGTTATGTGCCGTGAATAGTCAGCGAAATTTCTGATAAATTTTCTATAATAATTGCAAAATGCAATGAATCTTCTAGCACTGTCCGCGTCATGTGGGACGGGGTAATTTTTAATTACTTCATATTTCTTGTCATCTGGCAAGATTCCTTTGTCTGTGCACTTGTGTCCTAAAAATGTGACTTCGTGCATAAAGAATGAACATTTTTCTGGGTGTAACTTTAAATTGTATTTTCTAAATTTATCAAAAACATCTGTTAAATTTTTAATCATGAGTTTTTCAGAACACCCTATGACTATTAAATCGTCCATATAAAGGAATGCTTGTGATGGCTCTAGTCCTGAGAATGCTATAGTCATCATTCTTTGGAACGAATTCGGTGCTATTTTTAATCCAAAAGGTAATCGCGTGAAACGATATGAACCGTTGCTAGTCGAAAACGACGTTATATCTCTGGATTTTTCTTCAAGTTCAATTTGATGAAAACCAGACATTAAGTCGAGACATGAAAAATATTTAGCGCTAGTTGATCTAAAATGTCATCAATTCTAGGTAGTGGAAATTTATCAGCTAGTAACTTTTTATTAATCTGGCGATAGTCAATTACTAAACGCCATTTCTTTTTATCTGAGTCTGGGAGTGACTTCTTTGGAACTAATAGAAGTGGACTATTATATTCCGATATTGATGGTTCAACTATGTTGTCGTCAATTAGTTTTTGAACTTGAGCTTGAATTTCATCTACTTGACTGTGAGGATTTCTGTAGTTTTTTATGTATACGGGTTCTTCGTCTTTCAATCTCAGTTTTTGCCTATAAAAATTGTTTGCTGTTATGGGTTCTGTTGATAAGCCAAATATATCAGTGTATTTATGACATAATTCTTTTAGTTTATTTTTGAATTGTGGTGGAAAATTTTTTGATAATTGAGACATGACAGTTTGTTCTCTGGTTTCTTGGGTGTTTTGAACTATTTCATAGTTCGAAAGTGGTTCATACTCTATTTTAGTTACATTGACTATTTGATCGGAATTTGTCGTATTTAAGATACGTATATAGGCGTTTTGAGTGTTGGCAATTGTATTTGCAATATAAATTCCAGGTTGTATTTCGTTATTTGGAAACAATATATGTTGGTCTATAACTGAAGATATATCGATTTTTCTTATAACCTGTGATCTTGCTGGTAACAATATTGTATTGTTGCCTGAACTGTATTCTATTGGGACATAAATTGGATATTTTAAGTTGTTTGGTCTAAGTATAAACCAATTTTCTTTCTGATTAAAATCTAATTGACAATTATATTTTTTTATAAAATCTATGCCTATAATTCCGTCGCATGGTGTTAGGAATTGTTGATCAAGTATATGAAAATTGTGAGGGATTATATATTTTCCTGTTTGTATTTCTATTGATGTTAAGCCTATGGATGAAATTATTTCTTGACCAATGCCATGTATATTAATTTTATTATGCTCTTGAATGTTTGTAAAATTATCACTGTTTTCTTTTAAAACAGATATATCTGCTCCTGTGTCTATTAGAAAGATTAAGTCTTTTCCTGTATCTAAATGTGTAAATTTGACAAATATATTTTTGCTGAGATTGGTTGCGTATACTTTTGGGTCTTCTACTGTTGTGGTACTGAGGGTTGTTGGGAGTTTCCCGAGTTTTGTGCTACTCTTACGTTTGCATTGTTGGTATTTCTATTCTGGTTTTGATTATTATTGCCGTTGTTGCGGTTACCACGGTAACCACCTCTACCTCTGTTATTGTTGTAATAATCATTGTTTTATTGACCATTATTTCTGTTATAACCGTTGTTGTTATAACCGTTATTGTTATAACCTCTGCCTCTACCGCGATAATTACCTCTGGAGTAATTACCTCGTTGGGCATTTCCTCTCTGCGCGTACATTATTGTACCTGCATTACTGGTCATTTCAGTGCTATAAGTTATATATTTAGCTATGGCTTCTTTTAGCGTTCTAAATGTTCCTCCTTGCATGATATATTTTATCGGTCCATGCTCACAGTTCTTTACTAGAGTTTGTAATGATTCTCATTGGCTCATTTCCGTTGCCTTTTGGGTAGAATAACCTTCATCTATATAGGTGTCTTATAGTTGTCTGCGTAGATTATCTATTTCAGTTGTAAACTGTGTTGGGGTCTTGCCTTTACGGAAAATGTTTTGCAATTTGCATCGTAAGACATTTGAGTCTTCTCCTTCTACTTCTTCTTTCAGTTGTAGAATGAGTTCTTCGATGGTAGTTGCATTTATGATTTTATTATATGTAGAGCCCATAACTCTTGATTTAATTACTTCTAGGGCTATTCTGCCTGTGGGTCCGTCTGGTATTCCGGCGGCCCGTATGGTTTTTATGAATTGATTTAAATTTTGCCGCGATCCATCGAATACCGGGATCGACTGCTGGATATCTTTAGAGATTTTCCTGCTGGCAAAATATTCATCTATTTGTTCACTAGTTGGTTGTGTCGACGTCATGTTGTCTATTATTGTACTTGACAAGTCGACAAACTGTGGCTGTATTATATTTATGTTTTCTATAACTGACAGATCTATTTCTGCCGGTATCGTTAAATCATGTAAATCTTCCTCTTTGATTTCTAGCTCTGAGTCACTTGATGACTCATCTAATTCTATTTCCTGTACTTTCAGTGGGGTATTTAGTATTGTCGGTATCGAGATACTTAATTTGTATCTATCGTTTACCGCTATTAGCCTTTCTTTGAGTTTAACTAATAGGTTAGATGCTGTTTTGCACGGTGTTTCGCTTAATAAATTCCTATTTTCATGTATTAATTCTCTGGCTTTGTTAAAATTTTCAACTAGTATATTTGCGTATTTTTTCAGTGTTTCTAGTTGTATTGGTCTATTTTGTGTTATACATTTGTATGATTTACTGAAATTCTCCTTATATTCTTTTAACTTTTCTAAAAGTTTCACCCACTCCATGCTATCTGGGACACATTTATTAATATTATTTGTTTAATTCTTTATTTATTTTTACTTTAATTTCATTACTTTTGTAAGTATATATGTATAATAAAAATTTTCTTAAATTGTATCGAGCCCATTTGCTGTACTTTGATATTGTTTTTTAAGGCATTTGTTATGCATTTTATATATCTTTATTAGTGCATTCGCTACTAGTACTAGGGCAATTATTATTAGGATTACTATTATCCAATATAGGTCTATATTTTCTACTTTTACTTTGTTAATGACATTTGCAGTGGAGTCCACTGTCTTTGTATCTATAAGACCCATTTTGGTGTCTATGTATATTTTATCAATTTTAATTTCTTTCTCTGTACTTGTTCTTTTATCTATGTTGTTGTATATTAAAGACATAGAATAAAAATTTTTTTTTTTTTTTACTTTCGCATTCTATTTATATTATTTTTACTTTTAACATTGTGAAACCTGCCTACTTCTAGCCATGGCTGCCATGTTGGGCTAACTCGGCTGAAAACATTCAGCGAAATTTTACAAAAAATTTTTTTAATTGTAAGTATTTAATATTTATAGTATTCTGCTGTGGCTTCGGTTTCGGTTGTGGGTTGATTCTTTGACTTCTATGGTGTCAGCTTGGCGTAGCCGGACCGGCACGCTGACACTCCCTCGACGTTCACTTGTTACAGGTGCCTTGGCAATAAGGCATCCATACGCCTCCACAATCGGGTGGGCACTGCTTCTTTGCCGTCGGGATCTGTTTTGGTGTGTTTCTGTCTATTGTTGTGTTCGTTGTGGTTTTTCTTTCTTCCAGAATCGTTTTTAAATGATCGTATTCCTCTTGTAACTTTACTGCTTTATTCCATTCAGGCGGAGTTTGCTGGCCGTTTAGCAACCACTTAATATGCGCCAGTCTCTTGTTTATCTTGGTTTTCACTCCGCCGCGTTTCTTTCCCATATTAGTCTTCGATTTGTAGGTTTTCCAATCTGTGTACTAGCATTGCATATGGTTGTATTTCCTCTAGGACTTGAGTGCCCAATCATCGTCTGATATCTCATTCAGTATTGCATTTATATATGCCACTTCCTCTAGTATGGAATCGTTTGTATTTATCACTTCCTTTGGTGTAAAATCGTTGTCTTCGTGATTTCGTGGATCACACATTATAGCACAGATTACAACTTTATCTATTTGTTGTTTTTTTTTCTTCTTGGGATGTTTGCCTTCTTTATTCTTCCTTATACTCCTTTGGTCCTGTCACGGTCGCCATGTAATGCTCTCTTTGGCGATATAGAGCATCAGGAGTGTTCACAGTTTGGTTTGGGCGGCAGAGATCGGTCTGCGGCCAAGTTATTTAGTCTTAAGCATAAATGATATGTTATGCTTAAGAGAGAAGACGATGTTTTTAGTTTGGAGTCCGTTTATTCAATGTTTTCTTAGTCTTTTACAATATATTATTATACCTAAGTTTGTTAGCAGCGCTGCCTGCGTTAGCGACAGAGCAGCGGCAGAATTATATATTTCTTAAATATATTCTTCTATGTTGCTGGAATGCAACGTAAAGAATTCATGTAGCATGCGTTCACTTAGTGCTTGACTTTGGTCAGCGTGGGAAACGCCGACTAAGCGTTTCCTGCGTGTGGCCTTCAAGTGGCTCTTCATATTGCAGTTTGGCCATTGACATTGACATTTGTTTTGACAATATATTGCATTCGTATGCTTGTAATTTATTTATGAATTACTGCTACAGTGAACACTCTATATGGGCGCATACTACATCAAAAACATCAAAAACATCACAAACATCAAGAACATCAAAAACATCAAAAACTTCAGAAACATCAAAAACATCAAAAAAAAAAAAAACTTCAAATACTTCAAAAATATCAAAAAAATCAAAATATCAAAAACATCAAAAACATAATAACATCAAAAACATCAAAAACAATAAAAAACATCAAAAGCATCAAAAACATCAAAAACATCAAAAACATCAAAAACATCAAAAACATCAAAAACATCAAAAACATCAAAAACATCAAAAACATCAAAACCATCAAAAAATCAAAAACATCAAAAACATCAAAAACATCAAAACCATCAAAAACATCAAAAACATCAAAACATAAAAAGACATCAAAAACATCACAAACATCAAAAATATCAAAAATATCAAAAAAATCAAAAACGCCAAAAACATAAAAAACATCAAAAACATCAAAAACATAAAAAACATTAAAAACATCAAAAACATCAAAAACATCAAAAACATCAAAAACATCAAAAACATCAAAAACATCAAAAACATCAAAAACATAAAAAGCATCATAAACATCAAAAACATCAAAAACCTCAAAAAATATCAACAACTTTAGAAACATCAAAAACATCAAAAAACATCAAAAACATCAAAAAACATCAATAACGTCAAAACATCAAAACATCAATAACATCAAAAACATCAAAAAACATTAAAAACATTAAAAACATCAAAAAAATCAATATATAATATCAAAAACATCAAAAACATTAACAACATCAAAAACATCACAAACGTCAAAAACATCTGAACATCAAAAACATCCAAAACATAAAAACATCAAAAACTTCAAAAACATAAAAAACATAAAAAACATCAAAATCACAAAAGCATCAAAAACATCAAAAGCATCAAAAACATCAAAAACATCAAAAACATCAAAAACATCAAAAACATCAAAAACATCAAAAACATCAAAAACATCAAAAACATCAAAAACATCAAAAACATCAAAAACATCATAAACATCAAAAACATCAAAAACTTCAGAAACATCAAAAACATCAAAAGCATCACAAACATCAAAAACATCAAAAACATCAAAAACATCAAAAACATCAAAAACATCAAAAACATACAAAAAAAAAAAAAAAAAAAAAAAAACAACAAAAAAAAAAAAAAAAAAAAAAAAACAAAAAAAAAAAAAAAAAAAAAAAAAAAAAAAAAAAACTGATCATCAAAAACATCAAAAACATCAAAAACATCAAAAACATCAAAAACATCAAAAACATCAAAAACATCAAAAACATCAAAAACATCAAAAACATCTAAAACATCAAAAACATCAAAAACATCTAAAACATCAAAAATATCAAAAATATCAAAAACATCAAAAAACATCAAAAACATCAAAAACATCAAAAACATTAAAAACATCAAAAACACTAAGAACATCACAAACATCACAAACATCAAAAACATCAAAAACATCAAAAACATCAAAAACATCAAAAACATCAAAAGCATTAAAAACATCAAAAACACTAAGAACATCACAAACATCAAAAACATCAAAAACATCAAAAACATCAAAAACATCAAAAACATCAAAAACATCAAAAACATGAAAAACATCAAAAAACATCAAAATCATCAAAAACATCAAAAACATCGAAAACATCAAAAACATCAAAAACATCAAAAGCATTAAAAACATCAAAAACACTAAGAACATCACAAACATCAAAAACATCAAAAACATCAAAAAAATCAAAAACGCCAAAAACATCAAAAACATCAAAAAACATCAAAAACAACAAAAACATCAAAAACATCAAAAACATCAGAAACATCAAGAACATCAAAAACATCAAAAACATCAAAAACATCAAAAACATCAAAAACATCAAAAACATCAAAAACATCAAAAACATCAAAAACATCAAAAACATCAAAAACATCAAAAACATCAAAAACATCAAAAACATCAAAAAACATCAAAAACATCAAAAACATCAAAATCATCACAAACATCAAAAACTTCAAAAACATCAAAATCATCAAAAACATCAAAAGATCAAAAACCTCAAAAAAAAAATAAAAAACTTTAGAAACATCAAAAACATTAAAAAAAAAACTTCAAATACTTCAAAAATATCAAAAAAAATCAAAATATCAAAAACATCAAAAACATAATAACATCAAAAACATCAAAAACAATAAAAAACATCAAAAACATCAAAAACATTAACAACATCTAAAACATCAAAAATATCAAAATTATCGAAAACATCAAAAACATCAAAAGCATCAAAAACATCAAAAACATTAAAAACATCAAAAACACTAAGAACATCACAAACATCACAAACATCAAAAACATCAAAAACATCAAAAACATCAAAAACATCAAAAACATCAAAAACATCAAAAACATCAAAAACATCAAAAGCATCAAAAAACATCAAAAACATTAAAAACATCAAAAACATCAAAAACATCAAAAACATCAAAAACATCAAAAGCATTAAAAACATCAAAAACACTAAGAACATCACAAACATCAAAAACATCAAAAACATCAAAAACATCAAAAACATCAAAAACATCAAAAACATCAAAAACATCAAAAACATCAAAAGCATTAAAAACATCAAAAACACTAAGAACATCACAAACATCAAAAACATCAAAAACATCAAAAACATCAAAAACATCAAAAACATCAAAAACATCACAAACATCAAAAACATCAAAAGCATTAAAAACATCAAAAACACTAAGAACATCACAAACATCAAAAACATCAAAAACATCAAAAACATCAAAAACATCAAAAACATCAAAAAACATCAAAAACATCAAAAACATCAAAAACATCAAAAACATCAAAAGCATTAAAAACATCAAAAACACTAAGAACATCACAAACATCAAAAACATCAAAAACATCAAAAACATCAAAAACATCAAAAACATCAAAAACATCAAAAACATCAAAAACATCAAAAACATCAAAAACATCAAAAACATCAAAAACATCAAAAACATCAAAAGCATTAAAAACATCAAAAACACTAAGAACATCACAAACATCAAAAACATCAAAAACATCAAAAACATCAAAAACATCAAAAACATCAAAAACATCAAAAACATCAAAAACATCAAAAACATCAAAAAACATCAAAAACATCAAAAACATCAAAAACATCGAAAACATCAAAAACATCAAAAACATCAAAAGCATTAAAAACATCAAAAACACTAAGAACATCACAAACATCACAAACATCAAAAACATCAAAAACATCAAAAACATCAAAAACATCAAAAAACATCAAAAACATCAAAAACATCAAAAACATCAAAAACATCAAAAGCATTAAAAACATCAAAAACACTAAGAACATCACAAACATCACAAACATCAAAAACATCAAAAACATCAAAAACATCAAAAACATCAAAAACATCAAAAACATCAAAAACATCAAAAGCATCAAAAAACATCAAAAACATCAAAAACATTAAAAACATCAAAAACATCAAAAACATCAAAAACATCAAAAACATCAAAAGCATTAAAAACATCAAAAACACTAAGAACATCACAAACATCAAAAACATCAAAAACATCAAAAACATCAAAAACATCAAAAACATCAAAAACATCAAAAACATCAAAAACATCAAAAGCATTAAAAACATCAAAAACACTAAGAACATCACAAACATCAAAAACATCAAAAACATCAAAAACATCAAAAACATCAAAAACATCAAAAACATCAAAAACATCAAAAACATCAAAAATATCAAAAAAAATCAAAATATCAAAAACATCAAAAACATAATAACATCAAAAACAATAAAAAACATCAAAAACATCAACAACATCTAAAACATCAAAAATATCAAAATTATCGAAAACATCAAAAGCATCAAAAACATCAATCACATAAAAAAAAAATCAAATAAACATCAAAAACATCAAAAACATCAATCACATCAAAAACATCAATAACATCAAAAACATTAAAAAACATCAAAAACATAAATAACATCAAAAAAATCAAATAAACATCAAAAACATCAATAACATCAAATACATTAAAAAACATCAAAAACATCAAAAGCATCAAAAACTTCAAAAACATCAAAAACATCAAAAACATCAAAAACATCAAATACATCAAAAACATCAAAAAACATCAAAAAACATCAATAACATCAGAAACATCAAAAACATCAAAAACATCAAAAATATCGAAAACATCAAAAACATCAAATCATCAGAAACATCAAAACATCAAAACATAAAAAACTTTACAAAAAATCAAAAAAAAAAAACATCAAAAACATCAAAAACATCAAAAACATCAAAAACTTCAAAAACATCAAAAACATCAAAAATATCAAAAACATCAAATCATCAGAAACATCAAAACATCAAAACATCAAAAACTTTACAAAAAATCAAAAAAAAAACAAGTAAGAAAGCTGCAGTCGAGTTTGCTCGACTGTGAGATACCCGCCACACAGTTTTACCATCAAAATATTATATTTATATAATAGTATAAAAATACTGAAAAAATACTACAAAAAATATACTAAAAATACCAAAATAATATATCAAAATTTTCTTTGTTCGAAATTATTTGCTTGGCGGCACTTTAGTTGGTTTATTGAACACCATTATTATGTCGCGGAGTGTCATAGCAACTAGCTAGGCAGCTCTAGCAGTTGCACGTGGTAATGCCTCATAAAAGTAATATCTTAATAACTTCTGTGTTTTATATCCGATTGCAACCAAATTTGCAGAAATTATTAAGATGGTGATTAATATTGTGCGTACCAAAATTCAACATTCTAGGTTCAAAACGACGCTTGCAATTCAGTTTTTTTCAATTTACATGGGCGGGAGGGGGCGTGGCCAAAATCAAAAACAAACTTGATCTGCGTGCAACAATAAGACATACTGTCGCGAAAAATTTGTTGCTCTATCTCTTATAGTCTCTGAGATCTAGGTGTTCATACGGACGGACGGACAGACGGACAGACGGACGGACGGACAGACGGACATGGCTATATCGTCTCGGCTGTTGACGCTGATCAAGAATATATATACTTTATGGGATCGGAGATGCTTCCTTCTGCCTGTTACATACATTTTCGGTCGGCACAAAGCCATAATACCCTTCTACCCTTTGGGTAGGCGGGTATAACAAGTAAGAAAGCTACAGTCGAGTTTGCTCGACTGTGAGATACCCGCCACCCAATTTTACCATCAAAATATTATATTTATATAATAGTTTAAAAATATACTAAAAAAAATATACTAAAAATACCAAAATAATATATCAAAATTTTCTTTGTTCGAAGTTATTAGCTTGGCGGCACTTTAGTTGGTTTATTGAACACCATTATTATGTCGCGGAGTGTCATAGCAACTAGCTAGGCAGCACTAGCAGTTGCACGTGGTAACGCCTTATAAAAGTAATATCTTAATAACTTCTGTGTTTTGTATCCGATTGTAACCAAATGGTAATGTGCGTACCAAAATTGAACGTTCTAGGTTTAAAACGACGCTTGCAATTCGGTTTTATTCGATTTATGGGGGCGGGAGGGGGCGTGGCCAAAATCAAAAACAAACTTGATCTGCGTGCAACAATAAGACATACTGTCGCGAAAAATTTGTTGCTCTATCTCTTATAGACTCTGAGATCTAGGTGTTCATACGGACAGACGGACAGACGGACATGGCTATATCGTCTCGGCTGTTGACGCTGATCAAGAATATATATACTTTATGGGGTCGGAGATGCTTGCTTCTGCCTGTTACATACATTTTCGGACGGCACAAAGCCATAATACCCTTCTACCCTTTGGGTAGGCGGGTATAAAAAAAAAACATCAAAAACATCAAAAATATCAAAAACATCAAAAACATCAAATCATCAGAAACATCAAAACATCAAAAACTTTACAAAAAATATAAAAAAAGAAAAACATCAATAACATCAAAAACATCAAAAACATCAAAAACATCAAAAATATCAAAAACATCAAAAACATCAAGTCATCAGAAACATCAAAACATCAAAACATCAAAAACTTCACAAAAAATCAAAAAAAAAAAAAAACATCAAAAAAATCAAAAACATCAAAAAACATCAAAAACATCAAAAACATCAAAAATATCAAAAACATCAAAAACATCAAATCATCAGAAACATCAAAACATCAAAAACTTTACAAAAAATCAAAAAAAAAAAAAAATTAAAAACATTAAAAATATCAAAAAACATCAAAAACATCAATAACATCAAAAGACAAAAAAATCAAAAACATCAATAACATCAAAAACATTAAAAACATCAAACATCGAAAATATCAAAAACATCAAAAACATCAAAAACATCAAAAACATCAAAAACATCAAAAAACATCAATAACATCAATAACATAAAAAACATCAATAACATCAAAAACATCAAAAAACATCAAAAACATCAAAAACATCAAAAACATCAAAAACATCAAAAACATCAAAAACATCAAAAACATCAAAAACATCAAAAACATCAAAAACATCAAAAACATCAGAAACATCACAAACATCAAAAACATCAAAAACATCAATAACATCAAAAACATAAAAAAAAATAGAAAAACTGAGCATCAAACACATCAAAAATATCAAAAACATAAAAAACATCAAAAACATCAAAAACATCAAAAACATCAAAAACATCAAAAACATCAAAAACATCAAAAACATCAAAAACATCAAAAACATCAAAAACATCAAAAACATCAAAAACATCAAAAACATCAAAAACATCAAAAACATCAAGAACATCCAAAACATCAAAAACATCAAAAACATCAAAAACATCAAAAACATCAAAAACATCAAAAACATCACAAACATAAAAAACATCAAAAACATCAAAAACATCAAAAAATTTCAAAAACATCAAAAACATCAAATACATCAAAAAACATTGATAACATCAAAAACATCAACAACATCAAAAACATCAAAAACATCAAAAACATCAAAAACATCAAAAACATCAAAAACATCAAAAACATCAAAAACATCAAAAACATCAAAAACATCAAAAACATCAAAAACATCAACAACATCAAAAAACATCAAAAACATCAAAACATCAGAAACATCAAAACATCAAAAACTTTACAAAAAATCAAAAAAAAAAAACACATCAAAAACATGAAAAACATCAAAAAACATCAAAAGCATCAAAAACATCAAAAACACTACAAACATTAAGAACATTAAAAATATCAAAAAACATCAAAAACATGAAAAACATCAAAAACATCAATAACATCAAAAGCACTAAAAACATCAAAAACATCAATAACATCAAAAACATTAAAAACATCAAAAACCTCAAAAAACATCAACAACATAAATAACATCAAAAACATCAATAACATCAAAAACATCAATATCATCATAAACATCAAAAACATCAAAAAAATCAACATATAATATCAAAAACATCAAAAACATCAAAAACATCAAAAACCTCAAAAAACATCAACAACTTTAGAAACATCAAAAACATCAAAAAACATTAAAAACATCAAAAACATCAAAAGACATCAATAACATCAAAAACATCAATAACATCAAAAGCATCAATAACATCAATAACATCAAAAACATCAAAAACATCAATAACTTAAAAAATATTAAAAACATCAAACATCAAACATAAAACATGAAAAATATCAAAAACATCAAAAACATCAAAAACCTCAAAAAACATCAACAACTTTAGAAACATCAAAAACATCAAAAAACATTAAAAACATCAAAAACATCAAAAAACATCAATAACATAAATAACATCAAAAACATCAATAACATCAAAAATATCAAAAACATCAAAAACATCAAAAACATCAAAAACATCAAAAACATCAAAAATATCAAAAACATCAAAATCATCAAAACATCAGAAACATCAAAACATCAAAAACTTTACAAAAAATCAAAAAAAAAAACACATCAAAAACATGAAAAACATGAAAAACATTAAAAAACATCAAAAGCATCAAAAACATCAAAAACACTACAAACACTAAAAATATCAAAAAACATCAAAAACACGAAAAACATCAAAAACATCAATAACATCAAAAGCACTAAAAACATCAAAAACATCAATAACATCAAAAACATTAAAAACATCAAACATCAAAAACATCAAAAAACATCAAAAACATCAAAAACATCAAAAACATCAAAAACATCAAAAACATCAAAAACATCAAAAACATCACAAACATCAAAAACATCAAAAACATCAAAAACATCAAAAAATTTCAAAAACATCAAAAACATCAAAAACATCAAATACATCAAAAAACATCAAAAAACATTGATAACATCAAAAACATCAACAACATCAAAAGCATCAAAAGCATCAAAAACATCAAAAACATTAAAAACATCACAAACATCAAAAACATCAAAAACATCAACTTCAAAACATCAAAAACTTTACAAAAAATCAACAAAAAAACACATCAAAAACATGAAAAACATCAAAAAACATCAAAAGCATCAAAAACATCAAAAACACTACAAACATTAAAAACATTAAAAATATCAAAAAACATCAAAAACATCAATAACATCAAAAGCACTAAAAACATCAAAAACATCAATAACATCAAAAACATTAAAAACATTAAACATCAAACATCAAAAATATCAAAAGCATCAAAAACATCAAAAACCTCAAAAAACATCAACAACTTTAGAAACATCAAAAACATCAAAAAACATTAAAAACATCAAAAACATCAAAAAACATCAATAATATCAAAAACATCAATAACATCAAAAACATCAATAACATCAAAAACATTAAAAACATCAAACTTCAAAAATATCAAAAACATCAAACACCTCAAAATACAGTAACAACTTTAGAAACATAAAACCATCAAAAAACATTAAAAACATCAAAAACATCAAAAACATCAATAACATAAATCAATAACATCAAAAACATCAAAAAACATTAAAAACATCAAAAAAACATCAATAACATCAAAAACATCAATATCATCATAAACATCAAAAAAATTAACATATAATATCAAAAACATCAAAAACATCAAAAACATCAAAAACATCAAAAACATCAAAAACATCACAAACATCAAAAACATCAAAAACATCAAAAACATCAAAAAAATCGAAAACATTAAAAACATCAAAAACATAAAAAAAATAGAAAAACTGAACATCAAACACATCAAAAATATCAAAAATATAAAAAACATCAAAAACATCAAAAACATCAAAAACATCAAAAACATCAAAAACATCAAAAACATCAAAAACATCAAAAAACATCAAAAACATCAAAAACATCCAAAACATCAAAAACATCAAAAACATCACAAACATCAAAAACATCAAAAACATCAAAAACATCAAAAAACATTGATAACATCAAAAACATCAACAACATCAAAAGCATCAAAAGCATCAAAAACATCAAAAACATTAAAAACATCACAAACATCAAAAACATCAAAAACATCAAAAGCATCAAAAATATCAAAAATATCAAAAACATCAAAAACATCAAAAACATCAAAAACATCAAAAACATCAAAAACATCAAAAACATCAAAAACATCAAAAACATCAAAAACATCAAAAAACAACAAAAGCATCAAAAACATCAAAAACACTACAAACATTAAAAACATTAAAAATATCAAAAAACATGAAAAACATGAAAACATCAAAAACATCAATAACATCAAAAGCACTAAAAACATCAAAAACATCAAAAACATCAAAATCATCAAATACATCAAAAAACATCAAAAAACATTAATAACATCAAAAACATCAACAACATCAAAAGCATCAAAAGCATCAAAAGCATCAAAAACATCAAAAACATTAAAAACATCACAAACATCAAAAACATCAAAAACATCAAAAACATCAAAAACATCAAAAACATCAAAAACATCAAAAACATCAAAAACATCAAAAACATCAAAAATATCAAAAACATCAAAACATCAGAAACATCAAAACATCAAAAACTTTACAAAAAAAAAAAAAAAAAAACCACATCAAAAACATGAAAAACATGAAAAACATCTAAAAACATCAAAAGCATCAAAAACATTAAAAACACTACAAACATTAAAAACATTAAAAATATCAAAAAACATCAAAAACACGAAAAACATCAAAAACATCAATAACATCAAAAGCACTAAAAACATCTAAAACATCAATAACATCAAAAACATTAAAAACATCAAACATCAAACATCAAAAATATCAAAAACATCAAAAACAACAAAAACCTCAAAAACATAAAAAACATCAACAACATCAGAAACATCAAAAACATCAAAAAACATTAAAAACATCAAAAACATCAAAAGACATCAATAACATCAAAAACATCAATAACATCAAAAACATCAATAACATCAAAAACATCAATAACATCAAAAACATCAAAAGCATTAAAAACATCAAAAACATCAAAAACATCAAAAACATCAAAAACATCAAAAACATCAAAAACATCAAAAACATCAAAAACATCAAAAACATCAAAAACATCAAAAACCATCAAAAACATCAAAAACATCAACAACATCAAAAAACTTCAAAATCATCAAATACATCAAAAAAACATTAATAACATAAAAAACATCATAAACTTCAAAAACATCTAAACATCAAAAAACATCCAAAACATCAAAAACATAAAAAACATCAAAAACATCAAAAACATAAAAAACATAAAAAACATCAAAATCATCAAAAGCATCAAAAACATCAAAAGCATCAAAAACATCAAAAACATCAAAAACATCAAAAACATCAAAAACATCAAAAACATCAAAAACATCAAAAACATCAAAAACATCAAAAACATCAAAAACATCAAAAACTTCAAAAACATCAAAAACATCAAAAACATCACAAACATCAAAAACATCAAAAACATCAAAAACTTCAGAAACATCAAAGACAAAAAAAAAAAAAAAAAAAAAAAACATAAGCATCAAAAATCTAAAAAAAAATCAAAAATATTAAAAACATCAAAAACATCAAAAAAAAAAAAAAAAAAAAAAAAACATCAAAAACATCAAAAACATCAAAAAACATCAAAAACATCAAAAACATCAAAAACATCAAAAACATCAAAAACATCAAAAACATCAAAATCATCAAAACCATCACAAACATCAAAAATATCAAAAACATTAAAAACATCAAAAAAATCAAAAACGCCAAAAACATCAAAAACATCAAAAACATCAAAAAACATCAAAAACATCAAAAACATCAAAAACATCAAAAACATCAAAAACATCAAAAACATCAAAAACATCAGAAACATCAAAAACTTTACAAAAAATCAAAACATGAAAAACATGAAAAACATCAAAAAACATCAAAAGCATCAAAAACATCAAAAACACTACAAGCATTAAAAACATTAAAAATATCAAAAAACATCAAAAACATGAAAAACATCAAAAACATCAATAACATCAATAGCACTAAAAACATCAATAACATCAAAAACATTAAAAACATCAAACATCAAACATAAAACATCAAAAATATCAAAAACATCAAAAACATCAAAAACCTCAAAAAACATCAACAACTTTAGAAACATCGAAAACATCAAAAAACATTAAAAACATCAAAAGACATCAATAACATCAAAAACATCAATAACATCAAAAACATCAATAACATCAATAATATAAAAAACATCAAAAACATCAATAACATCAAAAACATTAAAAACATCAAACATCAAACATCAAACATAAAACATCAAAAATATCAAAAACATCAAAAACATCAAAAACCTCAAAAAACATCAACAACTTTAGAAACATCAAAAACATCCAAAAACATTAAAAACATCAAAAAACATCAATAACATCAAAAAACATTAAAAACATCAAAAAAATCAAAAACGCCAAAAACATCAAAAACATCAAAAACATCAAAAACATCAAAAACATCAAAAACATCAAAAATATCGAAAAACATCAAAAACATCAGAAACATCAAAACATCAAAAACTTTACAAAAAATCAAAACATGAAAAACATAAAAAAACATTAAAAGCATCAAAAACATCAAAAACACTACAAGCATTAAAAACATTAAAAATATCAAAAAACATCAAAAACATGAAAAACATCAAAAACATCAATAACATCAAAAGCACTAAAAACATCAAAAACATCAACAACATCAAAAACATTAAAAACATCAAACATCAAACATCAAAAATATCAAAAACATCAAAAACATCAAAAACCTCAAAAAACATCAACAACTTTAGAAACATCGAAAACATCAAAAAACATTAAAAACATCAAAAGACATCAATAACATCAAAAACATCAATAACATCAAAAACATCAATAACATAAAAAACATCAAAAACATCAATAACATCAAAAACATTAAAAACATCAAACATCAAACATAAAACATCAAAAATATCAAAAACATCAAAAACATCAAAAACCTCAAAAAACATCAACAACTTTAGAAACATCAAAAACATCAAAAAACATTAAAAACATCAAAAACATCAAAAAACATCAATAACATCAAAACATCAATAACATCAAAAACATCAAAAAACATTAAAAACATCAAAAACATCAAAAATCAATACATAACATCAAAACATTAAAAACATCAAAAAAAAAAACATCAAAAACATCAAAAACATCAAAAAACATCAAAAACATCAAAAACATCAAAAACATCAAAAACATCAAAAACATCAAAAACATCAAAAACATCAAAAACATCAAAAACATCAAAAACATCAAAAACATCAAAAACATCAAAACATCAAAAACATCAAAAACATCAAAAACATCAAAAACATCAAAAACATCAAAACATCAAAAACATCAAAAACATCAAAAACATCAAAAACATCAAAAATATCAAAAACATCAAAAACACCAAAAACCTCAAAAACATCAACAACTTTAGAAACATCAAAAACATAAAAACATCAAAAACATCAAAAACATCAAAAACATCAAAAACATCAAAAACATCAAAAACATCAAAAACATCAAAAACATCAAAAACATCAAAAACATCAAAAACATCAAAAACATCAAAAACATCAAAAACATCAAAAACATCAAAAACATCAAAAACATCAAAAACATCAAAAACATCAAAAACATCAAAAACATCAAAAACATCAAAAACATCAAAAACATCAAAAACATCAAAAACATCAAAAACATCAAAACATCAAAAACATCAAAAACATCAAAAATATCAAAAACATGAAAAACATCAAAACATCAAAAACATCAAAACATCAAAAACTTTACAAAAATCAAAAAAAAAAACACATCAAAAACATGAAAAACATGAAAAACATCAAAAAACATCAAAACCATCAAAAACATCAAAAACACTACAAACATTAAAAACATTAAAAATATCAAAAAACATCAAAAACATGAAAAACATCAATAACATCAAAAGCACTAAAAACATCAAAAACATCAATAACATCAAAAACATTAAAAACATCAAACATCAAAAATATCAAAAACATCAAAAACCTCAAAAAACATCAACAACTTTAGAAACATCGAAAAGATCAAAAAACATTAAAAACATCAAAAGACATCAATAACATCAAAAACATCAATAACATCAATAACATCAAAAACATCAAAAACATCAATAACATCAAAAACATCAAAAACATCAAACATCAAACATCAAACATCAAACATCAAACATCAAACATCAAAACATCAAAAACATCAAAAACATCAAAAACATCAAAAACATCAAAAAACATCAAAAACATTAAAAACATCAAAAACATCAAAAACATCAAAAACATCAAAAACATCAAAAACATCAAAAACATCAAAAACATCAAAACATCAAAACATCAAAAACATCAAAAACATCAAAAACATCAAAAACTTTAAAAACATCGAAAACATCAAAAAACATTAAAAACATCAAAAGACATCAAAAAACATCAATAACATCAAAAAACATTAAAAACATCAAAAAAATCAAAAACGCCAAAAACATCAAAAACATCAAAAACATCAAAAACATCAAAAACATCAAAAACATCAAAAACATCAAAAACATCAAAAACATCAAAAACATCAAAAACATCAAAAACATCAAAAATATCGAAAAACATCAAAAACATCAGAAACATCAAAACATCAAAAACTTTACAAAAAATCAAAACATGAAAAACATAAAAAAACATTAAAAGCATCAATAACATCAAAAACACTACAAGCATTAAAAAACATTAAAAATATCAAAAAACATGAAAAACATCAAAAACATCAAAAACATCAAAAACACTCAAAAACATCAAAAAACATCAACAACATCAAAAACATTAAAAACATCAAACATCAAACATCAAAAATATCAAAAACATCAAAAACATCAAAAACCTCAAAAAACATCAACAACTTTAGAAACATCGAAAACATCAAAAAACATTAAAAACATCAAAAGACATCAATAACATCAAAAACATCAATAACATCAAAAACATCAAAAACATAAAAAACATCAAAAACATCAATAACATCAAAAACATTAAAAACATCAAACATAAAACATCAAAAATATCAAAAACATCAAAAACATCAAAAACCTCAAAAAACATCAACAACTTTAGAAACATCAAAACATCAAAAAAAACATTAAAAACATCAAAAACATCAAAAAACATCAAAAACATCAAAACATCAAAACATCAAAACATCAAAAACATCAAAAACATCAAAAAAATCAAAACATCAAAAACATCAAAAACATTAAAAACATCAAAAACATCAAAAACATCAAAAACATCAAAAAACATCAAAACATCAAAAACATCAAAAACATCAAAAACATCAAAAGCATCAAAAACATCGAAAACATCAAAAACATCAAAAACATCAAAAACATCAAAAACATCAAAAACATCAAAAACATCAAAAACATCAAAAACATCAAAAACATCAAAAACATCAAAAATATCGAAAAACATCAAAAACATCAGAAACATCAAAACATCAAAACTTTAACAAAAAATCAAAAAACATAAAAACATAAAAAACATTAAAAGCATCAAAAACACTACAAACATTAAAAACATTAAAAATATCAAAAACATCAAAAACATGAAAAACATCAAAAACATCAATAACATCAAAAGCACTAAAAACATCAAAAACATCAAAAACATCAACAACATCAAAAACATTAAAAACATCAAACATCAAACATCAAAAATATCAAAAACATCAAAAACATCAAAAACCTCAAAAAACATCAACAACTTTAGAAACATCGAAAACATCAAAAAACATTAAAAACATCAAAAGACATCAATAACATCAAAAACATCAATAACATCAAAAACATCAATAACATCAATAACATAAAAAACATCAAAAACATCAATAACATCAAAAACATTAAAAACATCAAACATCAAACATAAAACATCAAAAATATCAAAAACATCAAAAACATCAAAAACCTCAAAAAACATCAACAACTTTAGAAACATCAAAAACATCCAAAAACATTAAAAACATCAAAAACATCAAAAAACATCAATAACATCAAAACATCAATAACATCAAAAACATCAAAAAACATTAAAAACATCAAAAACATCAAAAAAATCAATACATAACATCAAAAACATTAACAACATCAAAAACATCACAAACGTCAAAAACATAAAAAACATCAAAAACATCAAAATCATCAAAAACATCAAAAACATCAAAAGCATCAAAAACATCAAAAACATCAAAAACATCAAAAACATCAAAAACATCAAAAACATCAAAAACATCAAAAACATCAAAAACATCAAAAACATCAAAAACATCAAAAACATCAAAACATCAAAAACATCAAAAACATCAAAAACATCAAAAACATCAAAAACAAAACATCAAAAACATCAAAAACATCAAAAACATCAAAAACATCAAAAACATCAAAAACATCAAAAACATCAAAAACATCAAAAACATCAAAACATCAAAACATCAAAAACATCAAAAACATCAAAAACATCAAAAACATCAAAACATCAAAAACATCAAAAACATCAAAAACATCAAAAACATTAAAAACATCACAAACATCAAAAACATCAAAAATATCAAAAACATCAAAAACATCAAAACATCAGAAACATCAAAACATCAAAAACATTACAAAAAATCAAAAAAAAAAAATTAACAACATTAAAAATATCAAAAAACATCAAAAACATCAGAAACATCAATAACATCAAAAAACAAAACACATCAAAAACATTAAAAACATCAAACATCAAAAATATCAAAAACATCAAAAACATCAAAAACCTCAAAAAACATCAACAACTTTAGAAACATCAAAAACATAAAAAAACATTAAAAACATCAAAAACATCAAAAAACATCAATAACATCAAAAACATCAAAAACATCAAAAACATCAAAAACATCAAAAACATCAAAAACATCAAAAACATCAAAAACATCAAAAACATCAAAAACATCAAAAACATCAAAAACATCAAAAACATCAAAAACATCAAAAACATCAAAAACATCAAAAACATCAAAAACATCAAAAACATCAAAAACATCAAAAACATCAAAAACATCAAAAACATCAAAAACATCAAAAACATCAAAAATATCAAAAACATGAAAAACATCAAAACATCAGAAACATCAAAACATCAAAAACTTTACAAAAAATCAAAACATGAAAAACATGAAAAACATCAAAAAACATCAAAACCATCAAAAACATCAAAAACACTACAAACATTAAAAACATTAAAAATATCAAAAAACATCAAAAACATGAAAAACATCAATAACATCAAAAGCACTAAAAACATCAAAAACATCAATAACATCAAAAACCTCAAAAAACATCAACAACTTTAGAAACATCGAAAAGATCAAAAAACATTAAAAACATCAAAAGACATCAATAACATCAAAAACATCAATAACATCAAAAACATCAATAACATCAATAACATCGAAAACATCAAAAACATCAATAACATCAAAAACATTAAAAACATCAAACATCAAACATCAAACATCAAACATCAAACATCAAACATGAAACATCAAAAATATCAAAAACATCAAAAACATCAAAAACATCAAAAACATCAAAAACATCAAAAACCTCAAAAACATCAACAACTTTAAAAACATCAAAAACATCAAAAACATTAAAAACATCAAAAACATCAAAAAAACATCAATAACATCAAAACATCAATAACATCAAAAACATCAAAAAACATTAAAAACATCAAAAAATCAAAATATAAAACATCAAAAACATAAAAAACATTAAAACATCAAAAACATCAAAAACATCAAAAACATCAAAAACATAAAAAACATAAAAACATCAAAATCATCAAAAACATCAAAAACATTAAAAACATCGAAAAACATCAATAACATCAAAAAACATCAACAACTTTAGAAACATCGAAAACATCAAAAAAATTAAAAACATCAAAAAAAACAAATGTATAACATCAAAAACATCAAAAACATTAACAACATCAAAAACATCACAAACGTCAAAAACATAAAAAACATAAAAAACATCAAAAATATCAAAAAAAAACTTCAAAAAACATCAAACACATCAAAAACACATCAAAACCATCAAATACATCAAAAAACATCAAAAAAACCTTAATAACATCAAAAACATCAACAACATCAAAAGCATCAAAAACATCAAAAACATTAAAAACATCACAAACATCAAAAACATCAAAAACATCAAAAAGATCAAAAACATCAAAAACATCAAAACATCAGAAACATCAAAACATCAAAACATCAAAAATATCAATAACATCTAAACCATTAAAAACATCAAACAACAAACATCAAAAATATCAAAAACATCAAAAACATCAAAAACATCAAAAACATCAAAAACCTCAAAAAACATCAACAACTTCAAAAACATCAAAAACATCAAAAAAAACATTAAAAACATCAAAAACATCGAAAAACATCAATAACATCAAAAAACATCAACAACTTCAAAAATATCAAAAACATCAAAAAATATTAAAACATCAAAAACATCAAAAGACATCAATAACATCAAAAACATCAAAAACATCAAAAAACATCAAAAACATCAAAAACATCAAAAACATCAAAAAAACATTAAAAACCATCAAAAACATCAAAAATCATTAAAAACATCAAAAACATCAAAAAAATCAATATATAACATCAAAAACATGAAAAACATTAACAACATCAAAAACATCACAAACGTCAAAAACATAAAAAACATCAAAATCATCAAAATTATCAAAAACATCAAAAACCATCACAAAACATCAAAACATCAAAAACATCAAAAACATCAAAAACATCAAAACACCAAAACATCAAATACATCAAAAAACATCAAAAAAACATTAATAACATCAAAAACATCAACAACATCAAAAGCATCAAAAACATCAAAAACATTAAAAACATCACAAACATCAAAAACATCAAAATTATCAAAAACATCAAAAACATCAAATCATCAGAAACATCAAAAACATTAAAAACATCACAAACATCAAAAACATGAATAACATCAAAAACATTAAAAACATCAAACATCAAACATCAAACATAAGACATCAAAAATATCAAAAACATCAAAAACATCAAAAGCATCAAAATCATCAAAAACATTAAAAACATCACAAACATCAAAAACATCAAAAACACCAAAAACATCAAAAACATCAAAAATATGAATGAAAATATGAATATGAAAAACATCAAAAACACCAAAATCATCAAATACATCAAAAAACATCAAAAAAACATTAATAACATCAAAAACATCAACAACATCAAAAGCATCAAAAACATCAAAAACATTAAAAACATCACAAACATCAAAAACATCAAAATTATCAAAAACATCAAAAACATCAAATCATCAGAAACATCAAAAACATTAAAAACATCACAAACATCAAAAACATGAATAACATCAAAAACATTAAAAACATCAAACATCAAACATCAAACATAAGACATCAAAAATATCAAAAACATCAAAAACATCAAAAGCATCAAAATCATCAAAAACATTAAAAACATCACAAACATCAAAAACATCAAAAACACCAAAAACATCAAAACATCAAAAATATGAATAACATCTAAGCCATTAAAAACATCAAACATAAAACAACAAACATCAATAATATCAAAAACATCAAAAACATCAAAAACATCAAAAACATCAAAAACATCAAAAACATCAAAAATATCAAAAACATCAAAAACATCAAAAACATCAAAAATATCAAAAACATCAAAAACATCAAAACATCAGAAACATAAAAACATCAAAAACTTTACAAAAAATCAAAAAAAAAAAAACATCAAAAACATGAAAAACATCAAAAAACATCAAAAGCATCAAAAACATCAAAAACATCAAAAACATCAAAAAACATCAATAACATCAATAACATCAAAAACATCAAAAAACATTATAAACCTCAAAAACATCAAAAATCATTAAAAACATCAAAAACATCAAAAAAATCAATATATAACATCAAAAACATGAAAAACATTAACAACATCAAAAACATCACAAACGTCAAAAACATAAAAAACATCAAAATCATCAAAATTATCAAAAGCATCAAAAACATCAAAAACATCAAAAACATCAAAAACATCAAAAACATCAAAAACATCAAAAACATCAAAAACATCAAATACATCAAAAAACATCAAAAAAACATTAATAACGTCAAAAACATCAACAACATCAAAAGCATCAAAAACATCAAAAACATTAAAAACATCACAAACATCAAAAACATCAAAACATCAGAAACATAAAAACATCAAAAACTTTACAAAAAATCAAAAAAGAAAAAACACATCAAAAACATGAAAAACATCAAAAAACATCAAAAGCATCAAAAACATCAAAAACACTACAAACATTAAAATCATCAAAAATATCAAAAACATCAAAAACATCAAAAACATCCAAAACATCAAAAACATAAAAAACATCAAAAACTTCAGAAACATCAAAAACATCAAAAACATCAAAAATATCAAAAACATCAAAAACATCAAAACATCAGAAACATAAAAACATCAAAAACTTTACAAAAATCAAAAAAAAAAAAACACATCAAAAACATGAAAAACATCAAAAAACATCAAAAGCATCAAAAACATCAAAAACACTACAAACATTAAAATCATCAAAAATATCAAAAACGTCAAAAACATCAAAAACATCCAAAACATCAAAAACATAAAAAACATCAAAAACTTCAGAAACATCAAAAACATCAAAAACATCAAAAACATCACAAACATCAAAAACTTCAGAAACATCAAAAACATACAAAAAAAAAAAAAAAAAAACAAAAACATAAACATCAAAAATCTAAAAAAAAAATCAAAAACATTAAAAACATCAAAAACATCAAAAAAAAAAAAAGAAAGAAAAACTGATCATCAAAAACATTAAAAACATCAAAAACATCAAAAACATCAAAAGCATTAAAAACATCAAAAACACTAAGAACATCACAAACATCAAAAACATCAAAAACATCAAAAGCATTAAAAACATCAAAAACACTAAGAACATCACAAACATCAAAAACATCAAAAACATCAAAAACATCAAAAACATCAAAAACATCAAAAACATCAAAAACATCAAAACATCAAAACATCAAAAACATCAAAAACATCAAAATCATCAAAAACGTCAAAAACATCAAAAAAAAAAAAAACTTCAAATACTTCAAAAATATCAAAAAAATCAAAATATCAAAAACATCAAAAACATGAAAAACATGAAAAACATCAAAAAACATCAAAAACATCAAAAACATGAAAAACATCAAAAACTTCAAAAACATCAAGAACATCCAAAAAAAAAAATAAAAAACTTCAAAAACATCAAAAATCTACAAAAAAAATCAAAAACATCAAAAACCTCAAAAAACATCAAAAACATCAAAAGCATCAAAAACATCAAAAACATCAAAAACATCGAAAACATCAAAAAACATCAAAAAACATCAAAAACATCAAAAAGATCAAAAACATCAAAAACATCAAAAACACTAAAAACATCAAAAACATCAAAAACATCAAAACATCAAAAACATCAAAAACATCAAAACCATCAAAACCATCAAAAACATCAAAAACATTAAAAGCATCAAAAACATCAAAAATATCAAAAACACTAAAAACATCAAAAACATCAAAAACAGCAAAACATAAAAACATCAAAGACATCAAAAACATCAAAAACATCAAAAACATCAAAGACATCAAAAACATCAAAAACATCAAAAACATCAAAAACATCAAAAACATCAAAAACATCAAAAACATCAAAAACATCAAAAACATTAAAAGCATCAAAAACATCAAATGCATCAAATGCATCAAAAACATCAAAAACATCAAAAACATCAAAAACATCAAAAACATCAAAAACATCAAAAACATCAAAAACATTAAAAGCATCAAAAACATCAAAAACATCAAACACATCAAAAACATCAAAAACACTAAAAACATCAAAAACATCAAAAACATCAAAACATTCAAAACATCAAAAACATCAAAAACATCAAAACCATCAAAAACATCAAAAACATTAAAAGCATCAAAAACATCAAAAACATCAAAAAACATCAAAAACATCAAAAACATCAAAAACATCAAAAACATCAAAAACATCAAAAACATCATAAACATCAAAAACATCAAAAACATCAATCACATCAAAAACATCAAAAATATCCAAAACATCAAAAACATCAAAACATCAGAAACATCAAAACATCAAAAACTTTACAAAAAATCAAAAAAAAAACAAACATCAAAAACATGAAAAACATCAAAAAACATCAAAAACATGAAAATCATAAAAAACATCAAAATCATCAATAACATCAAAAACATCAAAAGCATCATAAACATCAAAAACGCCAAAAACATCAAAAACATCAAAAACATCAAAAACATCAAAAACATCAAAAACATCAAAAACATCAAAAACATCAAAAACATCAAAAACATCAAAAACATCAAAAACATCAAAAACATCAAAACATCAAAACATCAAAAACATCAAAAACATCAAAAACATCAAAACATCAAAAACATCAAAAACATCAAAAACATCAAAAACATCAAAAACATCAAAAACATCAAAAACATCAAAAACATCAAAAACATCAAAAACATCAAAAACATCAAAAACTTCAGAAACATCAAAAACATCCAAAAAAAAAAAATTCATAAACATCAAAAATCTAAAAAAAAAATCAAAAGCATTAAAAACATCAAAACCTCAAAAAAAAAAAAGAAAACTGAACATCAAAAACATCAAAAACATCAGAAACATCAAAAAACATCAAAAACATCAAAAGCATCAAAAACATCAAAACCACTAAGAACATCAAAAACATCAAAAACATCAAAACATCAAAACATGAAAGACATCAAAAACATCAAAAACATCAATTACATCAAAAACATCAAAAACATCAAAAACATCAAAAACATCAAAAACATCAAAAACATCAAAAACATTAAAAGCATCAAAAACATCGAAAACATCAAAAATCATCAAAAAACATCAAAAACATCAAAAACATCAAAAACATCAAAAACATCAAAAACATCAACAACATCAACAATATCAAAAACATCAAAAACATCAAAAACATCAAAAACATCAAAACATTCAAAACATCAAAAACATCAAAAACATCAAAAACATCAAAAACATCAAAAAACATCAAAAAACATCAAAAACATCAAAAACATCAAAAACATCAAAAACATCAAAAACATCAAAAACATCAAAAACATCAAAACATCAAAGACATCAAAAACATCAAAAACATAAAAACATCAAAAACATCAAAAACATCAAAAACATCAAAAACATCAAAAACATTAAAAGCATCAAAAACATCAAAAATATCAAAAACACTAAAAACATCAAAAACATCAAAAACAGCAAAACATAAAAACATCAAAGACATCAAAAACATCAAAAACATCAAAAACATCAAAAACATCAAAAACATCAAAAACATCAAAAACATCAAAAACATCAAAAACATCAAAAACATCAAAAACATCAAAAACATTAAAAGCATCAAAAACATCAAAAACATCAAATGCATCAGAAACATCAAAAACATCAAAAACATCAAAAACATCAAAAACATCAAAAACATCAAAAACATCAAAAACATCAAAAACATCAAAAACATCAAAAACATCAAAAAAACATCAAAAACATCAAAAACATCAAAAACATCAAAAACATCAAAAACATCAAAAACATCAAAACATCAAAAACATCAAAAACATCAAAAACATTAAAAGCATCAAAAACATCAAGAACATCAAACACATCAAAAACATCAAAAACACTAAAAACATCAAAAACATCAAAAACATCAAAACATTCAAAACATCAAAAACATCAAAACCATCAAAAACATCAAAAACATTAAAAGCATCAAAAACATCAAAAACATCAAAAAACATCAAAAACATCAAAAACATCAAAAACATCAAAAACATCATAAACATCAAAAACATCAAAACATTCAAAACATCAAAACATCAAAGACATCAAAAACATCAAAAACATCAAAAACATCAAAAACATCAAAAGCATCAAAAACATCAATAACATAAAAAAAATCAAATAAACATCAAAAACATCAAAAACATCAATCACATCAAAAACATCAAAAACATCAATAACATCAAAAACATTAAAAAACATCAAAAACATCAAAAATATCCAAAACATCAAAAACATCAAAACATCAGAAACATCAAAACATCAAAAACTTTACAAAAAATCAAAAAAAAAACAAACATCAAAAACATGAAAAACATCAAAAAACATCAAAAACATGAAAATCATAAAAAACATCAAAATCATCAAAAACATCAAAAACATCAAAAGCATCATAAACATCAAAAACGCCAAAAACATCAATTACATCAAAAACATCAAAAACATCAAAAACATCAAAAACATCAAAAACATCAAAACATCAAAACATGAAAGACATCAAAAACATCAAAAACATCAATTACATCAAAAACATCAAAAACATCAAAAACATCAAAAACATCAAAAACATCAAAAACATTAAAAGCATCAAAAACATCGAAAACATCAAAAATCATCAAAAAACATCAAAAACATCAAAAACATCAAAAACATCAAAAACATCAAAAACATCAAAAACATCAACAACATCAACAATATCAAAAACATCAAAAACATCAAAAACATCAAAAACATCAAAACATTCAAAACATCAAAAACATCAAAAACATCAAAAACATCAAAACATCAAAAAACATCAAAAACATCAAAAACATCAAAAACATCAAAAACATCAAAAACATCAAAAACATCAAAAACATCAAAACATCAAAGACATCAAAAACATCAAAAACATAAAAACATCAAAAACATCAAAAACATCAAAAACATCAAAAACATTAAAAGCATCAAAAACATCAAAAATATCAAAAACACTAAAAACATCAAAAACATCAAAAACAGCAAAACATAAAAACATCAAAGACATCAAAAACATCAAAAACATCAAAAACATCAAAAACATCAAAAACATCAAAAACATCAAAAACATCAAAAACATCAAAAACATCAAAAACATCAAAAACATCAAAAACATCAAAAACATCAAAAACATCAAAAACATCAAAAACATCAAAAACATCAAAAACATCAAAAACATCAAAAACATCAAAAACATCAAAAACATCAAAAACATCAAAAACATCAAAAACATCAAAAACATTAAAAGCATCAAAAACATCAAGAACATCAAACACATCAAAAACATCAAAAACACTAAAAACATCAAAAACATCAAAAACATCAAAACATTCAAAACATCAAAAACATCAAAACCATCAAAAACATCAAAAACATTAAAAGCATCAAAAACATCAAAAACATCAAAAAACATCAAAAACATCAAAAACATCAAAAACATCAAAAACATCAAAAACATCATAAACATCAAAAACATCAAAACATTCAAAACATCAAAACATCAAAGACATCAAAAACATCAAAAACATCAAAAACATCAAAAACATCAAAAGCATCAAAAACATCAATAACATAAAAAAAATCAAATAAACATCAAAAACATCAAAAACATCAATCACATCAAAAACATCAAAAACATCAATAACATCAAAAACATTAAAAAACATCAAAAACATCAAAAATATCCAAAACATCAAAAACATCAAAACATCAGAAACATCAAAACATCAAAAACTTTACAAAAAAATCAAAAAAAAAAAAAACATCAAAAACATGAAAAACATCAAAAAACATCAAAAACATGAAAATCATAAAAACATCAAAATCATCAAAAACATCAAAAACATCAAAAGCATCATAAACATCAAAAACGCCAAAAACATCAAAAACATCAAAAACATCAAAAACATCAAAACATCAAAAACATCAAAAACATCAAAAACATCAAAAACATCAAAAACATCAAAACATCAAAAACATCAAAAACATCAAAAACATCAAAAACATCAAAAACATCAAAAACATCAAAAACATCAAAAACATCAAAAACATCAAAAACATCAAAAACATCAAAAACATCAAAAACATCAAAAACATCAAAAACATCAAAAACATCAAAAACTTCAGAAACATCAAAAACATCCAAAAAAAAAACTTCATAAACATCAAAAATCTAAAAAAAAATCAAAAACATTAAAAACATCAAAAACCTCAAAAAAAAAAAAAAGAAAAACTGAACATCAAAAACATCAAAAACATCAGAAACATCAAAAAACATCAAAAACATCAAAAGCATCATAAACATCAAAAGCATCAAAAACATCAAAACCACTAAGAACATCAAAAACATCAAAAACATCAAAACATCAAAACATGAAAGACATCAAAAACATCAAAAACATCAAAAACATCAAAAACATCAAATACATCAAAAACATCAAAAACATCAAAAACATCAAAAACATCAAAAACATTAAAAGCATCAAAAACATCGAAAACATCAAAAATCATCAAAAAACATCAAAAACATCAAAAACATCAAAAACATCAAAACCACTAAGAACATCAAAAACATCAAAAACATCAAAACATCAAAACATGAAAGACATCAAAAACATCAAAAACATCAAAAACATCAAAAACATCAAATACATCAAAAACATCAAAAACACTAAAAACATCAAAAACATCAAAAACATCAAAACATTCAAAACATCAAAAACATCAAAAACATCAAAACCATCAAAAACATCAAAAACATTAAAAGCATCAAAAACATCAAAAACATCAAAAAACATCAAAAACATCAAAAACATCAAAAACATCAAAAACATCAAAAACATCAAAAACATCATAAACATCAAAAACATCAAAAACATCAATCACATCAAAAACATCAAAAACATCAATAACATCAAAAACATTAAAAAACATCAAAAACATCAAAAATATCCAAAACATCAAAAACATCAAAACATCAGAAACATCAAAACATCAAAAACTTTACAAAAAATCAAAAAAAAAAAAACATCAAAAACATGAAAAACATCAAAAAACATCAAAAACATGAAAATCATAAAAAACATCAAAATCATCAAAAACATCAAAAACATCAAAAGCATCATAAACATCAAAAACGCCAAAAACATCAAAAACATCAAAAACATCAAAAACATCAAAAACATCAAAAACATCAAAAACATCAAAACATCAAAAACATCAAAAACATCAAAAACATCAAAAACATCAAAAACATCAAAAACATCAAAAACATCAAAAACATCAAAAACATCAAAAACATCAAAAACATCAAAAACATCAAAAACATCAAAAACATCAAAAACATCAAAAACATCAAAAACATCAAAAACATCAAAAACATCAAAACATCAAAAACATCAAAAACATCAAAAACATCAAAACTTCAGAAACATCAAAAACATCCAAAAAAAAAAAATTCATAAACATCAAAAATCTAAAAAAAAAAAAAAAAACAATAAAAACATCAAAAACCACAAAAAAAAAAAAAAAAAAACTGAACATCAAAAACATCAAAAACATCAGAAACATCAAAAAACATCAAAAACATCAAAAGCATCAAAAACATCAAAACCACTAAGAACATCAAAAACATCAAAAACATCAAAACATCAAAACATGAAAGACATCAAAAACATCAAAAACATCAATTACATCAAAAACATCAAAAACATCAAAAACATCAAAAACATCAAAAACATCAAAAACATTAAAAGCATCAAAAACATCGAAAACATCAAAAATCATCAAAAAACATCAAAAACATCAAAAACATCAAAAACATCAAAAACATCAAAAACATCAAAAACATCAACAACATCAACAATATCAAAAACATCAAAAACATCAAAAACATCAAAAACATCAAAACATTCAAAACATCAAAAACATCAAAAACATCAAAAACATCAAAAACATCAAAAAACATCAAAAAACATCAAAAACATCAAAAACATCAAAAACATCAAAAACATCAAAAACATCAAAAACATCAAAACATCAAAGACATCAAAAACATCAAAAACATAAAAACATCAAAAACATCAAAAACATCAAAAACATCAAAAACATTAAAAGCATCAAAAACATCAAAAATATCAAAAACACTAAAAACATCAAAAACATCAAAAACAGCAAAACATAAAAACATCAAAGACATCAAAAACATCAAAAACATCAAAAACATCAAAAACATCAAAAACATCAAAACATCAAAAACATCAAAAACATCAAAAACATCAAAAACATCAAAAACATCAAATGCATCAGAAACATCAAAAACATCAAAAACATCAAAAACATCAAAAACATCAAAAACATCAAAAACATCAAAAACATCAAAAACATCAAAAACATCAAAAACATCAAAAACATCAAAACATCAAAAACATCAAAAACATCAAAACATCAAAAACATCAAAAACATCAAAACATCAAAACATCAAAAAACATCAAAAACATCAAAAACATCAAAAACATCAAAAACATCAAAAACATTAAAAGCATCAAAAACATCAAGAACATCAAACACATCAAAAACATCAAAAACACTAAAAACATCAAAAACATCAAAAACATCAAAACATTCAAAACATCAAAAACATCAAAACCATCAAAAACATCAAAAACATTAAAAGCATCAAAAACATCAAAAACATCAAAAAACATCAAAACATCAAAAACATCAAAAACATCAAAAACATCATAAACATCAAAAACATCAAAACATTCAAAACATCAAAACATCAAAGACATCAAAAACATCAAAAACATCAAAAACATCAAAAACATCAAAAGCATCAAAAACATCAATAACATAAAAAAAATCAAATAAACATCAAAAACATCAAAAACATCAATCACATCAAAAACATCAAAAACATCAATAACATCAAAAACATTAAAAAACATCAAAAACATCAAAAATATCCAAAACATCAAAAACATCAAAACATCAGAAACATCAAAACATCAAAAACTTTACAAAAAATCAAAAAAAAAAAAACATCAAAAACATGAAAAACATCAAAAAACATCAAAAACATGAAAATCATAAAAAACATCAAAATCATCAAAAACATCAAAAACATCAAAAGCATCATAAACATCAAAAACGCCAAAAACATCAAAAACATCAAAAACATCAAAAACATCAAAAACATCAAAAACATCAAAAACATCAAAAACATCAAAACATCAAAAACATCAAAAACATCAAAAACATCAAAAACATCAAAAACATCAAAAACATCAAAAACATCAAAAACATCAAAAACATCAAAAACATCAAAAACATCAAAACATCAAAAACATCAAAAACATCAAAAACATCAAAACATCAAAAACATCAAAAACATCAAAAACATCAAAAACATCAAAAACATCAAAACATCAAAAACATCAAAAACTTCAGAAACATCAAAAACATCCAAAAAAAAACTTCATAAACATCAAAAAATCTAAAAAAAAATCAAAAACATTAAAAACATCAAAAACCTCAAAAAAAAAAAAAAAAAACTGAACATCAAAAACATCAAAAACATCAGAAACATCAAAAAACATCAAAAACATCAAAAGCATCATAAACATCAAAAGCATCAAAAACATCAAAACCACTAAGAACATCAAAAACATCAAAAACATCAAAACATCAAAACATGAAAGACATCAAAAACATCAAAAACATCAAAAACATCAAAAACATCAAATACATCAAAAACATCAAAAACATCAAAAACATCAAAAACATCAAAAACATTAAAAGCATCAAAAACATCGAAAACATCAAAAATCATCAAAAAAATCAAAAACATCAAAAACATCAAAAACATCAAAACATCAAAAACATCAAAACATCAAAAACATCAAAAACATCAAAAACATCAAAAACATCAAAACATCAAAAACATCAACAACATCAACAATATCAAAAACATCAAAAACATCAAAAACATCAAAACATTCAAAACATCAAAAACATCAAAAACATCAAAAACATCAAAAACATCAAAAACATCAAAAACATCAAAAACATCAAAAACATCAAAAACATCAACAACATCAACAATATCAAAAACATCAAAAACATCAAAAACATCAAAAACATCAAAAACATCAAAAACATCAAAACATTCAAAACATCAAAAACATCTAAAACATCAAAAACATCAAAAACATCAAAAAACATCAAAAACATCAAAAACATCAATCACATCAAAAACATCAAAAACATCAATAACATCAAAAACATTAAAAAACATCAAAAACATCAAAAACATCAAAAACATCAAAAACATCAAAAACTTCAGAAACATCAAAACATCAAAGACATCAAAAACATCAAAAACATCAAAAACATCAAAAGCATCAAAAACATCAAAAACATCAAAAACATCAAAAACATCAAAACATTCAAAACATCAAAAACATCAAAAACATCAAAAACATCGAAAACATCAAAAAAAAAATCAAAAACATCAAAACATCAAAAACATCAAAAACATCAAAACATCAAAAACATCAAAACATCAAAACATCAAAGACATCAAAACATCAAAAACATCAAAACATTCAAAACATCAAAAACATCAAAAACATCAAACACGTCAAAAACATCAAAAAACATCAAAAACATCAAAAATATCGAAAACATCAAAAACATAAAAACATCAAAACATCAAAGACATCAAAAACATCAAAAACATCAAAAACATCAAAAACATCAAAAACATCAAAAACATCAAAAACATCAAAAACATCAAAAACATCAAAAACATCAAAAACATCAAAAACATCAAAAACATCAAAAACATCAAAAACATCAAAAACATCAAAAAAACATCAAAACATCAAAGACATCAAAACATCAAAACATCAAAAACATCAAAAACATCAAAAACATCAAAAACATCAAAAACATCAAAAACATCAAAAACATCACAAACATCAAAAATATCAAAAACATTAAAAACATCAAAAACATCAAAAACATCAAAAACATCAAAAACATCAAAAACATCAAAAACATCAAAAACATCAAATACATCAAAAACATCAAAAACATCAAAAACATCAAAAACATCAAAAACATCAAAAACATCAAAAACATCAAAAACATCAAAAACATCAAAAACATCAAAAACATCAAAAAACGTCAAAAACATCAAAAACATCAAAACATTCAAAACATCAAAAACATCAAAAACATCAAAAACATCGAAAACATCAAAAAACATCAAAAACATCAAAAACATCAAAAACATCAAAAACATCAAAAACATTAAAAACATCAAAAAACATCAAAACATCAAAGACATCAAAAACATCAAAAACATCAAAAACATCAAAAACATCAAAAACATCAAAAACATCAAAAACATCAAAAACATCAAAAACATCAAAAACATCAAAAACATCACAAACATCAAAAATATCAAAAACATCAAAAACGCCAAAAACATCAAAAACATCAAAAACATCAAAAACATCAAAAACATCAAAAACATCAAAAACATCAAAAACATCAAAAACATCAAAAACATCAAAAACTTCAGAAACATCAAAACATCAAAGACATCAAAAACATCAAAAACATCAAAAACATCAAAAACATCAAAAGCATCAAAAACATCAAAAACATCAAAAACATCAAAAACATCAAAAACATCAAAAACATCAAAAACATCAAAAACATCAAAAACATCAAAAACTTCAGAAACATCAAAACATCAAAGACATCAAAAACATCAAAAACATCAAAAACATCAAAAACATCAAAAGCATCAAAAACATCAAAAACATCAAAAACATCAAAAACATCAAAAACATCAAAAACATCAAAAACATCAAAACATTCAAAACATCAAAAACATCAAAAACATCAAAAACATCGAAAACATCTAAAAAAATATCAAAAACATCAAAAACATCAAAAACATCAAAAACATCAAAAACATCAAAAACATCAAAACATCAAAGACATCAAAAACATCAAAAACATCAAAACATTCAAAACATCAAAAACATCAAAAACATCAAAAACGTCAAAAACATCAAAAAACATCAAAAACATCAAAAATATCGAAAACATCAAAAACATCAAAACATCAAAACATCAAAACATCAAAGACATCAAAAACATCAAAAACATCAAAAACATCAAAAACATCAAAAACATCAAAAACATCAAAAACATCAAAAACATCAAAAAACATCAAAACATCAAAGACATCAAAAACATCAAAAACATCAAAAACATCAAAAATATCAAAAACATCAAAAACATCAAAAACATCAAAAACATCACAAACATCAAAAATATCAAAAACATTAAAAACATCAAAAACATCAAAAACATCAAAAACATCAAAAACATCAAAAACATCAAAAACATCAAATACATCAAAAACATCAAAAACATCAAAAACATCAAAAACATCAAAACATCAAAGACATCAAAAACATCAAAAACATCAAAGCATCAAAAACATCAAAAACATCAAAAACATCAAAACATTCAAAACATCAAAAACATCGAAAACATCAAAAAAACATCAAAAACTTGAAAAACATCAAAAACATCAAAAACATCAAAAACATCAAAACAGCAAAGACATCAAAAACATCAAAAACATCAAAAACATCAAAACATTCAAAACATCAAAACATTCAAAACATCAAAAACATCAAAAACATCAAAAACATCAAAAAACATCAAAAACATCAAAAACATCGAAAACATCAAAAACATCAAAAACATCAAAAACATCAAAAACATCAAAACATCAAAACATCAAAACATCAAAGACATCAAAAACATCAAAAACATCAAACACATCAAAAACATCAAAAACATCGAAAACATCAAAAACCATCAAAAACATCAAAAACATCAAAAACATCAAAAACATCAAAAACATCAAAAACATCAAAAACATCAAAAACATCAAAAACATCAAAAACATCAAAAACATCAAAACATCAAAACATCAAAGACATCAAAAACACCAAAAACATCAAAAACATCAAAGCATCAAAATCATCAAAAACATCAAAAACATCAAAAACATCAAAACATTCAAAACATCAAAAACATCGAAAACATCAAAAAAACATCAAAAACTTGAAAAACATCAAAAACATCAAAAACATCAAAAACATCAAAAACATCAAAAACATCAAAAACATCAAAAACATCAAAAACATCAAAACAGCAAAGACATCAAAAACATCAAAAACATCAAAAACATCAAAAACATCAAAACATTCAAAACATCAAAACATTCAAAACATCAAAAACATCAAAAACATCAAAAACATCAAAAAACATCAAAAACATCAAAAACATCGAAAACATCAAAAACATCAAAAACATCAAAAACATCAAAAACATCAAAACATCAAAACATCAAAACATCAAAGACATCAAAAACATCAAAAACATCAAAAACATCAAAAACATCAAAAACATCAAAAACATCAAAAACATCAAAAACATCAAAAACATCAAAACACCAAAACATCAAAGACATCAAAAACATCAAAAACATCAAAAACATCAAAAGCATCAAAAACATCAAAAACATCAAAAACATCAAAAACATCAAAAACATCATAAACATCAAAAACATCAAAAACTTCAGAAACATCAAAAACATCAAAAACATACAAAAAAAAAAAAAAAAAAAAAACATAAACATCAAAAATCTAAAAAAAATCATAAACATTAAAAACATCAAAAACATCAAAAAAAAAAAAAAAAAGGAGAAAAACTGATCATCAATAACATCAAAAACATCAAAAACATCAAAAAACATCAAAAACATCAAAAGCATCAAAAACATCAAAAACATCAAATACATCAAAAGCATTAAAGACATCAAAAACATCAAAAACATCAAAAACATCAAAACCATCAAAAACATTAAAAACATCAAAAACATCAAAAACATCAAAAACATCACAAACATCAAAAATATCCAAAACATTAAAAACATCAAAAACATCAAAAACATCAAAAACATCAAAAACATCAAAAACATCAAAAAACGTCAAAAACATCAAAAACATCAAAAACATCAAAAACATCAAAAACATCAAAAAACATCAAAAACATCAAAAACATCAAAAACATCAAAAACATCAAAAGCATCAAAATCATCAAAAACATCAAAAACATCAAAATCATCAAAAACATCAAAAGATCAAAAACCTCAAAAAAAAAAAAAACTTTAGAAACATCAAAAACATCAAAAAAAAAAAACTTCAAATACTTCAAAAATATCAAAAAAATCAAAAAATCAAAATATCAAAAACATCAAAAACATAATAACATCAAAAACATCAAAAACAATAAAAAACATCAAAACCATCAAAAACATCAAAAACATCTAAAACATCAAAAATATCAAAAATATCAAAAACATCAAAAACATCAAAAACATCAAAAGCATCAAAAACATCAAAAACATCAATAACATCAAAAACATCAAAAACATCAATAACATCAAAAACATTAAAAAACATCAAAAACATCAAAAATATCAAAAACATCAAAAACATCAAAACATCAGAAACATCAAAAACTTTACAAGAAATCAAAAAAAAAATAAACATCAAAACATGAAAAACACGAAAAACATCAAAAAACATCAAAAACATCAAAAACATCAAAAACATCAAAAACATCAAAAACATCAAAACATCAAAAACTTCAGAAACATCAAAAACATCCAAAAAAAAAAAAAAAAAAGAAAACTTCATAAACATCAAAAATCTACAAAAAAAATCAAAAACATCAAAAACCTCAAAAAAAAAAAAAAAAAAAAATTAACATCAAAAACATCAAAAAACATCAAAAACATCAAAAGCATCAAAAACATCAAAAGCATCAAAAACATCAAAAACACTAAAAACATCAAAAACATCAAAAACATCAAAAACATCAAAAACATCAAAAACATCAAAACATCAAAACATCAAAGACATCAAAAACATCAAAAACATCGAAAACATCAAAAACATCAAAAACATCGAAAACATCGAAAACATCAAAACATCAAAACATCAAAGACATCAAAAGCATCAAAAATATCAAAAACATCAAAAACATCAAAAACATCAAAAACATCAAAAACATCAAAAACATCAAAAACATCAAAAACATCGAAAACATCAAAAAACATCAAAAACATCAAAAGATCAAAAACATCAAAAACATCAAAAACATCAAAAACATCAAAAACACTAAAAACATCAAAAACATCAAAAACATCAAAACATTCAAAACATCAAAAACATCAAAAACATCAAAAACATCAAAAACATCAAAAACATCAAAAACATCAAAAACATCAAAAACATCAAAAACATCAAAAACATCAAAAACATCAAAAACATCAAAAACTTCAGAAACATCACAAACATCCAAAAAAAAAAAAAACAACTTCATAAACATCAAAAATCTACAAAAAAATCAAAAACATTAAAAACATCAAAAACCTCAAAAAAAAAGAAAGAAAAACTGAACATCAAAAACATCAATAACATGAAAAACATTAAAAACCATCAAAAGCATCAAAAACATCAAAAACATCAAAAGCATCAAAAACATCAAAAACACTAAAAACATCAAAAACATCAAAAACATCAAAACATGAAAGACATCAAAAACATCAAAAACATCAAAAACATTAAAAGCATCAAAAACATCAAAAACATCAAAAACATCGAAAACATCAAAAACATCAAAAAACATCAAAAACATCAAAAACATCAAAAACATCAAAAACGTCAAAAACATCAAAAACATCAAAAACACTAAAAACATCAAAAACATCAAAACATTCAAAACATCAAAAACATCGAAAACATCAAAAAACATCAAAAACATCAAAAACATCAAAAACCTGAAAAACATCAAAAACATCAAAAACATGAAAAACATCAAAACATCAAAGACATCAAAAACATCAAAAACATCAAAAGCATCAAAAACATCAAAAACATCAAAAACATCGAAAACATCAAAAAACATCAAAAAGATCAAAAACATCAAAAATATCAAGAGATCAGAAACATCAAAACATCAATAAATAAATAAATTAATAAATAAATATATAAATAAATAAATATTCTCTATTATATATATTAATTTTCTGCTCTTCCTCCTCCTCCTCCTCCGGGAATCATTTTGACCTCTAACCTTTGACCTATCTATTATATATAATCCTCCTCCTTCGGGAATTGTGTTTTCTGTTCCTCCGAGGTAGGCGAATGTATTTTAAAATGATTGCCGGAGGAGGAGGAGCAGAAAAAGAGGACATTGAGGAAATGGGGGAGATGGAGAAGGAGGAGGAAATGGGGGAGATGGTGGAGGAGGAGGAGGAAATGGAGGAGAAGGAGGAGATGGAGGAAGAATAGGAGAAGGAGATGGAAGAGGAAATGGAAGAGGAGGAGGAAATGGAGAAGGAGGAGGAGATGGAGGAAGAGGAGGAAATGGAGGAGGAGGAGTAGATGAAGGAAGAGGAGGAGATGGAGGAAGAGGAGGAGGAGAAGATGGAGGAGGAGGAGATGGAGGAAGAAAAGGAAGAGTTGGAGAAGGAGATGGAAGAGGAAATGGAAGATGAGATGCAGGAGGAGGAGGAATTGAAGAGGAAATGCAAAGGGAAATGGAAGAGGAAATGGAAGGGGAGGAGATGGAGGAGGAGGAGGAGATGGAGAAGGAGGAGGAGATGGAGGAGGCATTAAAATTGAATTGAAAGAAATTTATGAAAAATATTGTGTTTGAGGAAGCTTTACACTAAACATTGAGTTTTTATGTAAGCGCAAGTGGCGTGGAGGGAGTGGGAATGCGGGGGTGCGGGCGGAAGAGGTGAGCGAGCAAAGCGGAGCGAAGTAGAGGACACCTCGTTATTATATATAAAAAGTTTTCTGCTCCTCCTCCTCCGGGACTCATTTTAAAATATACTACAAATATTTATAAATTTAAAATATACCAAAGAGGTGAGCGTACTATCTCCCTCACTCTCTATCTCTATTAAATATAAATGAGCGCAAGTGGGGTGGAGGCGGTTTTGATAAGGGAGCGCAGGGGGAAAGCGCGCGGGAGTTACCATAGCTGCCACCCCCCTCTCCAAAGACTCTACAATGTAGCTACACTGTAGATACATTGCTGCCGGCCAACGACCACTCTGGATTTGCCTGGTCAGCGCATTTCTCATTGGCGTGATCGACGTTCGACGCCCGCGAGAATTGCAACATAGTCGCCTGGGCAATTACCATGAATTCCTAAGAATTGTTGACAGAGTCGTTTAGGTGGATGTTGCCCAAAATGCTAACTCAGCGTCTTGGGCCAACGATGGACAAGTCTTCGCCTAGAGTACTTGGCGAGAACGAGTCAGTTCTGATACAGACATCGAGGAAGCTCAAACGACTTACTCTGAATAAAGAAACATTAAATATTTAAAACCAACATTGCATTTATTATTAAACTAAACATTTTAGCAAGGATACCCCCTACTGGGAGTACTTCCAGGACATTCATCCCCACAGTGTACTGGAGCTACACTTATAACTACCCACAGTGTACTGCCGAACTAGAAACCAAGATGCTCTGTTGGCTTTTTCTGTTAGTAGAGTGTATAATATGTGCCAATAAGTAAAATTTTTTTTGTCAAATGAATGTGAGATGAAAAAAAATTTTTTTTTGCGTCGCATACAATTTAATAATAAAATAACACAAGATAAAAGAAAACAAGTAAGAAAGCTATAGTCGAGTTTGCTCGACTGTGAGATACCCGCCACCCAATTTTACCATCAAAATATTATATTTTTCAAAATATACTGAAAAAATAAAAAAAAATATACTAAAAAAACCAAAATAATATATCAACATTTTCTTTGATCGAAATTATTAGCTTGGCGGCACTTTAGCTGGTTTATTGAACACCATTATTATGTGGCGGAGTGTCATAGCAATTAACTAGGCAGCACTAGCAGTTGCACGTGGTAACGCCTTATAAAGAAAATTTCTTAATAACTTCTGTGTTTTTTATCCGATTGTAACCAAATATTCAGCGATCATTAGGATGGTGATTAGTATTGTGCATACCATTGATCGTTCCAATTGATCGTTCTAGGTTTAAAATTACGCTTGAAATTTGTTTTTTTTTTGATTTACGTGGGCGGAAGGGGGCATGCCAAAAATCCAAAACAAACTTGATCTGCGTGCAACAATAAGATATACTGTCCCGAAAAATTTGTTGCTCTATCTCTTATAGTCTCTGAGATCTAAGTGTTCATACGGACAGACAGACGGACAGACGGACAGACGGACGGACGGACAGACGGACATGGCTATATCGTCTCGGCTGTTGACGCTGATCAAAAATATATATACTTTATGGGGTCGGAGATGCTTCCTTCTGCCTGTTACATACATTTTCGGTCGGCACAAAGCCATAATACCCTTCTACCTTTTGGGTAGGCGGGCATAATGAGTAAATTGATCGAACACCTAAATACAGAAAGTCTGTAGCCGCCTTTAGTAAGCTTGAGTCGAGCAAGTTGGCAACCAAAGTGATCCGCGTGTGTGAGTTGGCAAGCTACGTGTTGCGTTTGCGTTGATTTGTTTCAGGGCGATTCAAACCTCTCAAACGTGATGTGTGCCTAACACAAGTGTGTTCCGTGTCCAAGATCATCGAAGTGTAGTGTACCGCAACGGCCGGATGTGATTTGTTTTATGGCGACTCAAGCACGTTCGCGTCTGTGAAGTGATAATACATGTGTGAGAGCATATCACACCGAAAGTTCGAAGTGAGAGGACGCGACAAGTTGTGGTTCATTTGACATGTAAGTTGTTTCATGGCGATTCAATACGTTCGTCTTGAACATCATTCAACAAACACACTGTATTGAGCCACTTCAAACCGTTTATTTAATGACGAATATTTGGTCCGACACACACGTTCGGTCATACAATTGATCAAAATAATTATCCATAATCAAAGTTATGCTATGATTTTAAACAATTAGTCACGATAAAGTTATGTTTTGATTTAATTATGAACCATAATCAAAGTAAAGTTATGCTTTGATTTAAAACAATTAATCAAAATAAAGTTATGTTTTAATTTAATTATAAGCCATTTTATAAACAAAGATCCGTTTGAAAGAAACTGCTCCATCCCACTCGCACTTTAAATATCACAACAACAACACGATTACATATAGAAGACACAAGTGTACACGCAAGCTCATACAACTATTTAAATTAAGATATTCAGATCAAATTTTGATTAGCAAACACAAGTATCAAACACAAACAAATCTAAGTTCTTACAAGTACCAGATGAAATAAAGGTGCTTATTCCTTTTGAAGGAAATCCAGTATACCTTAGCGAGTTAATTAAACAAGTTGCAAAAATTTTGCTGATTATTAGAGCAACGTACAAGACCCCTTATCGACAATTTTTATTGAGAGCGATTGGGAGTAAGATTACTGGAGTGGCAACTAGAGTTTTGGTTACGGCCAGAACACAATTAAATTGGGACAGTATTAAACAAACTCTTTTTTTAATAAGTTTGCGGACAAGCCCAATGAGGACACATTAAATTTCGAGCTACATAATCTAGTTCATAAAAAACTTTCGATTCATTATTTCTATGGGGAAATTTTGATTATCAAAACAGCATATTCAAGTATTATCGAAAACTCTGTTTCAAATACGGCTATAATCGAACAAAAGAAAGAAACTTTTTCTAAAACTTGCCTTTATGTATTCCTACAGGGAATCAAGGGACCTTTGGGATTAGCCCTAAGAGCCTGCAAGCCAAAGGATTTACAGGAGGCTTATGATTTTGCTATTAAGGAAAGAGACAACTTTCTACGAGAAAACAAAGAAAAGAATGAAAAATAGCCTTATAAAAATCAAAGTAGAAATTACTCAAAAGATAATCATAGAGAAGAAATTATAAATCAAGACAGAAACAGTCTAATTATGAAAATAGGAAGAATTAAACAGGTTATAATCAGGATGAGAGAGCACAAAAAAGATCGTACGATAATAGGAATTCTGACTACAAGCAACGATCTTCTTCTAACAAAAGAGAACCCTCGGGTAGCCGTAGATTGATTATGCCCAAAGAAGACACCAACAATAGTAATAAGAGAAAGCGTCAATAACTTAGAAGCAAGTGAGACGAAACAACAATTACATAATATCGATGATTCATTTTTTCCCAAAGAAGCCTCGTCAACCAAACCGGCTACTTAGAAAATTTTGAGGTGGGCTCACCACTCTGTTTTGTTATGTTGGATCTAGCCCTGTTAAAACCTTGAAAATTTTTGATAGACTCCGGTGCTCGTCATCTTTTATTAACCCCGAGTTGGTGAAACCCAAAGATCAAATTCAACTTGAATCACCAGTTAGAATTAAAACAGCCTTATGCAATCACTACGTAAGGAACATGACTAGAATGAAACTTTTTAAACAGTATAATAACAACAAACCACATACCCTGTTGTTATTTAAATTTCGTAATTAAATCGATGGTCTTTTAGGAATGAACGTACTGGAAAGATTAGAAGTAGTTGTGAACGTACCTCAAGAACGATTAGTGACAAAATTTTTCATTTTCGAGCTCCATAAGCAATTTAAACAACAAGCACAGTTATTGTGCATTGAACACCAATCAAAGAATATTTTTAAAATTCCGGTCGACATAGATAGTGGGACCTTTTGGTGTAATGATGTCTATTTAACACAGGATTTGTTCATCACTGGTGGTCTATACACGGCCTGTAACTATTACAGTTACATGGAAGTGGTAAACTACCCAAGTGAGGACCAACGACTGTATATGGAAACACCAATCGAAGTCACACGTTAGAATACAGATGATTTTATTGAAGTTAACACAATTATGGATCACGGTTTTATCATGCCTAAAGAAGAAGTATCTCTAAATGTCAATCTTAAAACTAAACACCTAAACAAAATAGAAAAGTCTGCTCTCATAGAACTTTGCAGCAAATTTCCAAATTTATTTTATAACGACGGAGAAAAATTAACCTTTTCAAGTACAGTTAAACATAACATTCAAACAACCGATAACATTCCTGTATATGTCAGAGCCTTTAGATACAGTCAGACCGAAAGAGTCGAGATTTTCAAACAAGTTTCTAAAATGCTAGAACAAAATATTCTTAAACACAGTCACTCACCATGGAGTGCACCAGTATTTCTGGTACCTAAGAAGAGCGATGGTGTAGGCGAAAGAAATGGAGATTAGTGGTAAATTTTCGGGAACTAAACGAAAATACGATTAAAGACAGATACCCTATGCCAAATATAAATGACATATTGAATATAATAGGGAGAGATAAATATTTTTCGGCCTTAGATTTGGCCAGCGGGTATCATCAAATTGAAATGAACCCCGAAGATGCCCCAAAAACTGGATTTTCAGCAGTGGGCGGTCATTATGAATTTCAAAGAATGCCTTTCGGGCTATCAAATGCCCCAGCAAGCTTTCAAAGGGTTATGGACAATGTGTTGGCAGACTTTAACGGCAAATTCTGTTTCATTTATCTAGACGACATAATTGTATTTTCAGCTTCCTTAGAGGAACACATTTGCCATTTAAAACAAATTTTCAAAAAATTAAAACAAGCAAACTTTAAACTTCAACCAGAAAAATCAGAATTTATGCGTAAAGAAATTGAATATCTGGGCCACATCGTATCAGATCAAGGCATCAAACCAAATCCAAATAAAATTTTAGCCATCAAAGCCTTCCCGATGCCAAAGACGCAAAAGGAAATTAAATCATTTTTAGGATTGTTGGGTTATTACCGAAAATTCATTAAGTATTTTGCCAAAATAACCAAACCCCTAACTCAACAATTAAAGGCAAATTCTGAAGTCAAAATCGATGAAAATTATATCATAACCTTCGAATATTGTAAAACGCTACTGTGTAACAATCCCGTACTACAATATCCCGATTCCACTAAGCCTTTTAATCTTAACAACAGATGCCAGTAATGTGGCAATCGTTTCCGTATTGTCACAAGGCCCTTTGGGCAGTGACAGACCTATAGCTTACGCTAGCAGAACACTATCAGAATCAGAATCACATTACTCCACAATCAAGAAGGAACTTTTTGCCATTGTTTGGTCGGTTAAATATTTAAGACCATAACTTTTCGGTCAAAAATTTACCCTAGTGGCAGTCCACAAACCATTAGTTTGGCTCAAAAGTCTAAAAGAACCAAATTCCTTGATGGTGAGATGGAAGCTGCAGCTTCTAGAATACGATTCTGATGTAATATATAAAAAAGGATCTCTAAATGTCGTAGCAGATGCACTTAGTAGGATAATATTTGAAGTAAACATCAATGATATTTTTCACATAGACACAAACATGGAATTTTTGACCTCGGACAAACCATTAAATGAATTCAGAATCCAATGGATCCTAAAGGTGGCGGAAAACGCCGAAGGCACAAACGAAACCCCTTTTAAAAACAGGATTAGACGAATAATAGGAAGACCCGTCTTTGACGAATTGACTATCGTGAATATATTAAAGGCCCATTTAAAACCAAACAAAACACATGCTATTTACACCTCAGATGAAATCTTTGAGATTGTTCAACGTGTCTATGCAAAATTTTTTGCCCCAAGCAAAATTTATAAAGTAATCAGATGCAAGTTATTCATGAGGGAAATTTCAACGCCCGAAGAACAGGTAGACTACATTTCCCAATACCATGTTAAAAATAATCACAGAGGTATTGACGAAACTCAATGTCACATAAGTCGCGAAGTTTATTATCCTGCCGCTAGAGCTGCAATAGCTAGAGTCATAAACAAAAGCGACACTTGTCAATCTCAAAAAATATGATCGCCAACCTCAGAATCTAACTCTTCAAAAGACAGAAACTCCCGATAAACCATTGGATATAATTCATATTGACTTATACACTATCAATGGAAAAACAGTTCTAACAATCATAGACAATTTTTCCAAATTCGCAGATGGATTTAAGATCCCATCTAGAGACTCAATTAACATAACCAAACACATGATGTTATTTTTCATGATTCATGGCATACTCAAAAAGATTGTATGCGATCAGGATTCCGAATTTGTGGGACACCTTTTCAAAGAACTTTGTGCCCAATACAACATAATTCTACACTTAACTTCATTTCAACAATCATCAAGTAATGCCCCTGTAGAAAGACTCCATTCTTCCTTAACGGAAATCTATAGGATAATTTACGACAAAAAGAAAGCAATGAAACTAACCTTAGACCATGAGGTAATGCTGATAGAAACCTTTATAACTTATAATAATGCTATTCATTCGGTAACTAAATTAACTCCGTACGAACTGTTCACCGGACGAACTCATATCTTTGAAAAATAATACGACCTCACTAGCCTTCAGGATTATCTTAGAGAGTTACACGCCTTTAGAGACGAGTTATATCCAAAAGTCCAAAAGAAGAACTAAATGGGCAAATGTCCAAGAATATTGATAAATTAAATGAAGACGGAGACCCCAATTAGAGTGGAAGAAGGAGACGTGATTTTTAGGAAAGAAAACAGAAGGAACAAATTAACACCCAGGTTTACTAAACACGAAGTGGTCACAGACGATGGCCCAACCCTCACTACCACAAAAAAGACAAAAAATCACCAAATCAAAGACCAAAAAAGAGTTATTAAAAGGAATTAAACTTTTCTTCTCGCAGGTTACCCCTGGTTTGTGCCCAATTCCTAAACGTCCAAAAAGTACATAACAGTGCTCCATTCGCGGAGATTAAAATGGGCCAGGCTAGGTTAGTCCAGACAAGTAAGACGTTCGGTCACATAATCGACCTGAACCAATATCTATTTAACATCAAAGAACTCCAGTCCAGTTTGGATCTTATTAAAGACTTACCATACTCAGAGGGCACTGTGGATACCCTACAAAAGAAAATCGACCAATTAAAAGATAGAATTTTATCTCTATGCCCAAAAAACCGAAAGAGGAGAGGTTTAATAAACGGACTTGGCTCCGCGATTAAGATAGTAACAGGAAATATGGACGCAAACGATGCATCCAATATTGAGAAGAAGATTATATTTTTAACTCAGAAGTAAGAGGAGATAGAGAACATGATTTTTTCGCAATTCGGAAATAATAAAGAAATAATAATTAAATTCAAAAACCTTACTGAACATCTAAATAAAGAACAGATGCAAATCCAAGACTATTTTAACAATTTTAAAAATGGAATTCAGAAAGAATTTCAAGAGGAAGAATCAAAAATTTATTTCTGAAGAACAATTATACCTCAGAAAACATCAAAAACTTTAAAAACATCTAAACATCAAAAACATCCAAAACATCAAAAACATCAAAAACATTAAAAACATCAAAAACATCAAACACATCAAAAGCATCAAAACATCAAAAACATTAAAAACACCAAAACAATAAATTAATAAATAAATAAGTAAATAAATAAATAAATAAATAAATAAATAAATAAATAAATAAATAAATAAATAAATAAATAAATAAATAAATAAATAAATAAATAAATAAATAAATAAATAAATAAATAAATAAATAAATAAATAAATAAATAAATAAATAAATAAATAAATAAATAAATAAATAAATAAATAAATAAATAAATAAATAAATAAATAAATAAATAAATAAATAAATAAATAAATAAATAAATAAATAAATAAAAATAAATAAATAAATAAATAAATAAATAAATAAATAAATAAATAAATAAATAAATAAATAAATAAATAAATAAATAAATAAATAAATAAATAAATAAATAAATAAATAAATAAATAAATAAATAAATAAATAAATAAATAAATAAATAAATAAATAAATAAATAAATAAATAAATAAATAAATAAATAAATAAATAAATAAATAAATAAATAAATAAATAAATAAATAAATAAATAAATAAATAAATAAATAAATAAATAAATAAATAAATAAATAAATAGATAAATAAATAAATAAATAAATAAATAAATAAATAAATAAATAAATAAATAAATAAATAAATAAATAAATAAATAAATAAATAAATAAATAAATAAATAAATAAATAAATAAATAAATAAATAAATAAATAAATAAATAAATAAATAAATAAATAAATAAATAAATAAATAAATAAAAAATAAATAAATAAATAAATAAATAACTAAATAAATAAATAAATAAATAAATAAATAAATAAATAAATAAATAAATAAATAAATAAATAACTAAATAAATAACTAAATAAATAAATAAATAAATAAATAAATAAATATTCTCTATTATATATATTAATTTTCCGCTCCTCCTCCTCCGGGAATCATTTTGACCTTTGACCTTTGACCTTTGTCCTTTAACCTTTAACCTTTTACCTTTGACCTTTGACCTTTGACCTTTGACCTTTAACCTTTAACCTCTCCATTATATATAATCCTCCTCCTCTGGGAATTATATTTTCTGTTCCTCCGAGGTAGGCGAAAGTATTTTAAAATTATTGCCGGAGGAGGAGGAGCAGAAAAAGAGGAAATTGAGGAAATGGGGGAGATGGAGGAGGAGGAGCAGAAAAAGAGGAAATTCAGGAAATGGGGGTGATTGAAGAGGAGGAGGAAATGGAGGTAATGGGGGAGATGGAGGAGGAGGAGGAAATGGAGGAGATGGAGGATGAGGAGGAAATGGAGGAGATGGAGGAGGAGGAGGAGATGGAGGAAGAGTAGAAGAAAGAGATGGAAGAGGAAATGGAAGAGGAAATGGAAGAGGAGGAAGGAAATGGAGAAGGAGGAGGAGATGGAGGAAGAGGAGGAAATGGAGGAGGAGGAGAAGATGTAGGAAGAGGAGGAGATGGAGGAAGAGGAAGGAGGAGATGGAGAAGGAAGAGTTGGTAAAGGAGATGGATGAGGAAATGGAAGAGGAAATGGAAGGGGAGGAGATGGAGGAGGAGGCGATGGAGGAGGGAGGCGATGGAGGAGGCGATGGAGGAGGAGGAGGAGGGAGGAGATGAGGAGGAGGAGGAAGAGATGGAGGAGGCATTAAAATTGAATTGAAAGAAAGTTATGAAAAATATTGTGTTTGAGGAAGCTTTTCACTAAACATTGAGTTTTTATATAAGCGCAAGTGGCGTGGAGTGAGTGGGAATACGGGGGTGCGGGCGGAAGAGGTGAGCGAGCGAAGCGGAGCGAAGTAGAGGACACCTCGTTATTATATGTACAAGTTTTCTGCTCCTCCTCCTCCTGGAATCATTTTAAAATATACTAAAAATATTTATAAATTTAAAATATACTAAAAAATACCAAAGAGGTGAGCGTACTATCTCCCTCACTCTCTATCTCTATTAAATATATATATCATTGGCGTGATCGACGTTCGACGCCTCCGAGAATTGCAACATAGTCGCCTGGGCAATTATCATGAATTCCTAAGAATTGTTGACAGAGTCGTTTAGGCGGATGTTGCCCAAAATGCTAAACCAACGTCACTTGCATTTATTATTAAACTAAACATTTTGGCAAGGATACCCCCTACTGGGAGTACTTTCAGGACATTCATCCCCACAGTGTACTAGAGCTACACTTATAACTACCCACAGTGTACTGCCGAACTAGAAACCAAGATGCTCTTTTGGCTTTTTCTGTTAGTAGAGTGTATAATAAGTAATATTTTTTTTGCCAAATGAATGTGAGATGGAAAAAAATTTTTCGCATACAATTTAATAATAAAATAACACAAGATGAAAGAAAATGAGTAAATTGATCGAACACCTAAATATAGAAAGTCTGTAGCCGCCTTTAGTTAACTTGAGTCGAGCAAGTTGAAATAAGCTGACGTCGATCAAGTTGGCAACCAAAGTGATCAGCGTGTGTGAGTTGGCAGGCTACGTGTTGCGTTTGCGTTGATTTGTTTCAGGGCGATTCAAACCTCTCAAACGTGATGTGTGCCTAATACAAGTGTGTTACGTGTCCAAGATCATCGAAGTGTAGTGTACCGCAACGGCCGGATGTGATTTGTTTTATGGCGACTCAAGCACGTTCGAGTCTGTGAAGTGATAATACATGTGTGAGAGCATATCACACCGAAAGTTCGAAGTGAGAGGACGCGACAAGTTGTGGTTCATTTGACACGTAAGTTGTTTCATGGCGATTCAATACGTTCGTCTTGAACATCATTCAACACAAACACACTGTATTGAGCCACTTCAAACCGTTTATTTAATGACGAATATTTGGTCCGACACACACGTTCGGTCATACAATTGATCAAAATAAAGTTATGTTTTGATTTAATTACGAGCCATAATCAAAGTAAAGTTATGCTTTGATTTTAAACAATTAGTCACGATAAAGTTATGTTTTGATTTAATTATGAACCATAATCAAAGTAAAGTTATGCTTTGATTTAAAACAATTAATCAAAATAAAGTTATGTTTTGATTTAATTATAAGCCATTTTATAAACAAAGATCCGTTTGAAAGAAACTGCTCCATCCCACTCGCACTTTAAATATCACAACAACAACACGATTACATATAGAAGACACAAGTGTACACGCAAGCTCATACAACTATTTAAATTAAGTTATTCAGATCAAATTTGAATTAAGAAACACAAATATCAAACACAAACAAATCTAAGTTCTTACAAGTCCCAGATGGAATAAATATGCTTATTCCTTTTGAAGGAAATCCAGTATACCTTAGCGAGTTTATTAAATAAGTTGAAGAAATTTTGCTGATTATTAGAGGAACGTACAAGACCCCTTATCGACATCGATTACTGGAGAGGCAAATAGAGTTTTGGTTACGGCCAGAACATAATTAAGTTGGGACAGTATTAAACAAACTCTTTTTTTAATAAGTTTGCGGACAAGCGCAATGAGGACACATTAAATTTCGAGCTACATAATCTTGTTCATAAAAAACTTTTGATTCATTATTTCTATGAGGAAATTTTGATTATCAAAACAGCATATTCAAGTATTATCGAAAACTCTATTTCAAATACGGCTATAATCGAACAAAAGGAAGAAACTTTTATAAATAACAATTACATAATATCGATGATTCATTTTTTCCCAAAGAAGCCTCGTCAACCAAACCGGCTACTTAGAAAAATTTGAGGTGGGTTCACCACTCTGTTTTGTTGTGTTGGATCTAGCCCTGGGAAAACCTTGAATATTTTTGATAGACTCCGGTGCTCGTCATCTTTTATTAACCCCGAGTTGGTGAAACCCAAAGATCAAATTCAACTTGAATCACCAGTTAGAATTAAAACAGCCTTATGCAATCACTACGTAAAGAACATGACTAGAATAAAACTTTTTAAACAGTATAATAACAACGAACGAAGCACAGTTATTGTGCATTGAACACCAATCAAAGAATATTGTTAAAATTCCGGTCGACATAGATAGTGGTACCTACCCAAGTGAGGACCAACGACTGTATATGGAAACACCAATCGAAGTCACACGTTAGAATGCAGATGATTTTATTGAAGTTAACACAATTATGGATCACGGTTTTATCATGCCTAAAGAAGAAGTATCTCTAAATGTCAATCTTAAAACTAAACACCTAAACAAAATAGAAAAGTCTGCTCTCATAGAACTTTGCAGCAAATTTCCAAATTTATTTTATAACGACGGAGAAAAATTAACCTTTTCAAGTACAGTTAAACATAACATTCAAACAACCGATAACATTCCTATATATGTCAGAGCCTTTAGATACAGTCAGACCGAAAGAGTCGAGATTTTCAAACAAGTTTCTAAAATGCTAGAACAAAATATTCTTAAACACAGTCACTCACCATGGAGTGCACCAGTATTTCTGGTACCTAAGAAGAGCGATGGTGTAGGCGAAAAGAAATGGAGATTAGTGGTAAATTTTCGGGAACTAAACGAAAATACGATTAAAGACAGATACCCTATGCCAAATATAAATGACATATTGAATATAATAGGGAGAGATAAATATTTTTCGGCCTTAGATTTGGCCAGCGGGTATCATCAAATTGAAATGAACCCCGAAGATGCCCCAAAAACTGGATTTTCAGCAGTGGGCGGTCATTATGAATTTCAAAGAATGCCTTTCGGGCTATCAAATGCCCCAGCAAGCTTTCAAAGGGTTATGGACAATGTGTTGGCAGACTTTAACGGCAAATTCTGTTTCATTTATCTAGACGACATAATTGTATTTTCAGCTTCCTTAGAGGAACACATTTGCCATTTAAAACAAATTTTCAAAAAATTAAAACAAGCAAACTTTAAACTTCAACCAGAAAAATCAGAATTTATGCGTAAAGAAATTGAATATCTGGGCCACATCGTATCAGATCAAGGCATCAAACCAAATCCAAATAAAATTTTAGCCATCAAAGCCTTCCCGATGCCAAAGACGCAAAAGGAAATTAAATCATTTTTAGGATTGTTGGGTTATTACCGAAAATTCATTAAGTATTTTGCCAAAATAACCAAACCCCTAACTCAACAATTAAAGGCAAATTCTGAAGTCAAAATCGATGAAAATTATATCACAACCTTCGAATATTGTAAAACGCTACTGTGTAACAATTCCGTACTACAATATCCCGATTCCACTAAGCCTTTTAATCTTAACAACAGATGCCAGTAATGTGGCAATCGTTTCCGTATTGTCACAAGGCCCTTTGGGCAGTGACAGACCTATAGCTTACGCTAGCAGAACACTATCAGAATCAGAATCACATTACTCCACAATCAAGAAGGAACTTTTTGCCATTGTTTGGTCGGTTAAATATTTAAGACCATAACTTTTCGGTCAAAAATTTACCCTATTGGCAGACCACAAACCATTAGTTTGGCTCAAAAGTCTAAAAGAACCAAATTCCTTGATGGTGAGATGGAAGCTGCAGCTTCTAGAATACGATTCTGATGTAATATATAAAAAAGGATCTCTAAATGTCGTAGCAGATGCACTTAGTAGGATAATATTTGAAGTAAACATCAATGATATTTTTCACATAGACGCAAACATGGAATTTTTGACCTCGGACAAACTATTAAATGAATTCAGAATCCAATGGATCCTAAAGGTGGCAGAAAACGCCGAAGACACAAACGAAACCCCTTTTAAAAACAGGATTAGACGAATAATAGGAAGACCCGTCTTTGACGAATTGACTATCGTGAATATATTAAAGGCCCATTTAAAACCAAACAAAACACATGCTATTTACACCTCAGATGAAATCTTTGAGATTGTTCAACGTGTCTATGCAAAATTTTTTGCCCCAAGCAAAATTTATAAAGTAATCAGATGCAAGTTATTCATGAGGGAAATTTCAACGCCCGAAGAACAGGTAGACTACATTTCCCAATACCATGTTAAAAATAATCACAGAGGTATTGACGAAACTCAATGTCACATAAGTCGCGAAGTTTATTTTCCTGCCGCTAGAGCTGCAATAGCTAGAGTCATAAACAAAAGCGACACTTGTCAATCGCAAAAATATGATCGCCAACCTCAGAATCTAACTCTTCAAAAGACAGAAACTCCCGATAAATCATTGGATATAATTCATATTGACTTATACACTATCAATGGAAAAACAGTTCTAACAATCATAGACAATTTTTCCAAATTCGCAGATGGATTTAAGATCCCATCTAGAGACTCAATTAACATAACCAAACACATGATGTTATTTTTCATGATTCATGGCATACTCAAAAAGATTGTATGCGATCAGGATTCCGAATTTGTGGGACACCTTTTCAAAGAACTTTGTGCCCAATGCAACATAATTCTACACTTAACTTCATTTCAACAATCATCAAGTAATGCCCCTGTAGAAAGACTCCATTCTTCCTTAACGGAAATCTATAGGATAATTTACGACAAAAAGAAAGCAATGAAACTAACCTTAGACCATGAGGTAATGCTGATAGAAACCTTTATAACTTATAATAATGCTATTCATTCGGTAACTAAATTAACTCCGTACGAACTGTTCACCGGACGAACTCATATCTTTGAAAAATAATACGACCTCACTAGCCTTCAGGATTATCTTAGAGAGTTACACGCCTTTAGAGACGAGTTATATCCAAAAGTCCAAAAGAAGAACTAAATGGGCAAATGTCCAAGAATATTGATAAATTAAATGAAGACGGAGACCCCAATTAGAGTGGAAGAAGGAGACGTGATTTTTAGGAAAGAAAACAGAAGGAACAAATTAACACCCAGGTTTACTAAACACGAAGTGGTCACAGACGATGGCCCAACCCTCACTACCACAAAAAGACAAAAAATCACCAAATCAAAGACCAAAAAAAGAGTTATTAAAAGGAATTAAACTTTTCTTCTCGCAGGTTACCCCTGGTTTGTGCCCAATTCCTAAACGTCCAAAAAGTACATAACAGTGCTCCATTCGCGGAGATTAAAATGGGCCAGGCTAGGTTAGTCCAGACAAGTAAGACGTTCGGTCACATAATCGACCTGAACCAATATCTATTTAACATCAAAGAACTCCAGTCCAGTTTGGATCTTATTAAAGACTTACCATACTCAGAGGGCACTGTGGATACCCTACAAAAGAAAATCGACCAATTAAAAGATAGAATTTTATCTCTATGCCCAAAAAACCGAAAGAGGAGAGGTTTAATAAACGGACTTGGCTCCGCGATTAAGATAGTAACAGGAAATATGGACGCAAACGATGCATCCAATATTGAGAAGAAGATTATATTTTTAACTCAGAAGTAAGAGGAGATAGAGAACATGATTATTTCGCAATTCGGAAATAATAAAGAAATAATAATTAAATTCAAAAACCTTACTGAACATCTAAATAAAGAACAGATGCAAATCCAAGACTATTTTAACAATTTTAAAAATGGAATTCAGAAAGAATTTCAAGAGGAAGAACAATTATACCTCAGAAATCAAAAACTTTAAAAACATCTAAACATCAAAAACATCCAAAACATCAAAAACATCAAAAACATTAAAAACATCAAACACATCAAAACATCAAAAACATTAAAAACACCAAAAGCACTAATAAATTAATAAATAAATAAAAATAAATAAATAAATAAATAAATAAATAAATAAATAAATAAATAAATAAATAAATAAATAAATAAATAAATAAATAAATAAATAAATAAATAAATAAATAAATAAATAAATAAATAAATAAATAAATAAATAAATAAATAAATAAATAAATAAATAAATAAAAATAAATAAATAAATAAATAAATAAATAAATAAATAAATAAATAAATAAATAAATAAATAAATAAATAAATAAATAAATAAATAAATAAATAAATAAATAAATAAATAAATAAATAAATAAATAAATAAATAAATAAATAAATAAATAAATAAATAAATAAATAAATAAATAAATAAACAAATAAATAAATAAATAAATAAATAAATAAATAAATAAATAAATAAATAAATAAATAAAAAAATAAATAACTAAATAAATAAATAACTAAATAAATAAATAAATAAATAAATAAATAAATAAATAAATAAATAAATAAATAAATAAATAAATAAATAAATAAATAAATAAATAAATAAATAAATAAATAAATAAATAAATAAATAAATAAATAAATAAATAAATAAATAAATAACTAAATAAATAAATAAATAAATAAATAAATAAATATTCTCTATTATATATATTAATTTTCCGCTCCTCCTCCTCCGGGAATCATTTTGACCTTTGACCTTTGACCTTTGTCCTTTAACCTTTTACCTTTGACCTTTGACCTTTGACCTTTGACCTTTAACCTTTAACCTCTCCATTATATATAATCCTCCTCCTCTGGGAATTATGTTTTCTGTTCCTCCGAGGTAGGCGAAAGTATTTTAAAATTATTGCCGGAGGAGGAGGAGCAGAAAAAGAGGAAATTGAGGAAATGGGGGAGATGGAGGAGGAGGAGCAGAAAAAGAGGAAATTCAGGAAATGGGGGTGATTGAAGAGGAGGAGGAAATGGAGGTAATGGGGGAGATGGAGGAGGAGGAGGAAATGGAGGAGATGGAGGATGAGGAGGAAATGGAGGAGATGGAGGAGGAGGAGGAGATGGAGGAAGAGAAGTAGAAGAAAGAGATGGAAGAGGAAATGGAAGAGGAAATGGAAGAGGAGGAGGAAATGGAGAAGGAGGAGAGGAGGAGAGGAGGAAGGAGGAGGAGGAAATGGAGGAGGAGGAGGAGATGGAGGAAGAGGAGGAGATGGATGAGGAAATGGAAGAGGAAATGGAAGGGGAGGAGATGGAGGAGATGGAGGAGGAGGCGATGGAGGAGAGGGAGGCGATGGAGGAGGCGATGGAGGAGGAGGAGGAGATGGAGGAGATGGAGGAGGAGGAAGAGATGGAGGAGGCATTAAAATTGAATTGAAAGAAAGTTATGAAAAATATTGTGTTTGAGGAAGCTTTTCACTAAACATTGAGTTTTTATATAAGCGCAAGTGGCGTGGAGTGAGTGGGAATACGGGGGTGCGGGCGGAAGAGGTGAGCGAGCGAAGCGGAGCGAAGCGGAGCGAAGTAGAGGACACCTCGTTATTATATGTACAAGTTTTCTGCTCCTCCTCCTCTTGGAATCATTTTAAAATATACTAAAATATTTATAAATTTAAAATATACTAAAAAATACCAAAGAGGTGAGCGTACTATCTCCCTCACTCTCTATCTCTATTAAATATATATATCATTGGCGTGATCGACGTTCGACGCCTCCGAGAATTGCAACATAGTCGCCTGGGCAATTATCATGAATTCCTAAGAATTGTTGACAGAGTCGTTTAGGCGGATGTTGCCCAAAATGCTAAACCAACGTCACTTGCATTTATTATTAAACTAAACATTTTGGCAAGGATACCCCCTACTGGGAGTACTTTCAGGACATTCATCCCCACAGTGTACTAGAGCTACACTTATAACTACCCACAGTGTACTGACGAACTAGAAACCAAGATGCTCTTTTGGCTTTTTCTGTTAGTAGAGTGTATAATATGTGCCAATAAGTAATATTTTTTTTGCCAAATGAATGTGAGATGGAAAAAAATTTTTCGCATACAATTTAATAATAAAATAACACAAGATGAAAGAAAATGAGTAAATTGATCGAACACCTAAATATAGAAAGTCTGTAGCCGCCTTTAGTTAACTTGAGTCGAGCAAGTTGAAATAAGCTGACGTCGATCAAGTTGGCAACCAAAGTGATCAGCGTGTGTGAGTTGGCAGGCTACGTGTTGCGTTTGCGTTGATTTGTTTCAGGGCGATTCAAACCTCTCAAACGTGATGTGTGCCTAATACAAGTGTGTTACGTGTCCAAGATCATCGAAGTGTAGTGTACCGCAACGGCCGGATGTGATTTGTTTTATGGCGACTCAAGCACGTTCGAGTCTGTGAAGTGATAATACATGTGTGATAGCATATCACACCGAAAGTTCGAAGTGAGAGGACGCGACAAGTTGTGGTTCATTTGACACGTAAGTTGTTTCATGGCGATTCAATACGTTCGTCTTGAACATATTGAACACAAACACACTGTATTGAGCCACTTCAAACCGTTTATTTAATGACGAATATTTGGTCCGACACACACGTTCGGTCATACAATTGATCAAAATAAAGTTATGTTTTGATTTAATTACGAGCCATAATCAAAGTAAAGTTATGCTTTGATTTTAAACAATTAGTCACGAAAAAGTTATGTTTTGATTTAATTATGAACCATAATCAAAGTAAAGTTATGCTTTGATTTAAAACAATTAATCAAAATAAAGTTATGTTTTGATTTAATTATAAGCCATTTTATAAACAAAGATCCGTTTGAAAGAAACTGCTCCATCCCACTCGCACTTTAAATATCACAACAACAACACGATTACATATAGAAGACACAAGTGTACACGCAAGCTCATACAACTATTTAAATTAAGTTATTCAGATCAAATTTGAATTAAGAAACACAAATATCAAACACAAACAAATCTAAGTTCTTACAAGTCCCAGATGGAATAAATATGCTTATTCCTTTTGAAGGAAATCCAGTATACCTTAGCGAGTTTATTAAATAAGTTGAAGAAATTTTGCTGATTATTAGAGGAACGTAGAAGACCCCTTATCGACATCGATTACTGGAGAGGCAAATAGAGTTTTGGTTACGGCCAGAACATAATTAAGTTGGGACAGTATTAAACAAACTCTTTTTTTAATAAGTTTGCGGACAAGCGCAATGAGGACACATTAAATTTCGAGCTACATAATCTTGTTCATAAAAAACTTTTGATTCATTATTTCTATGAGGAAATTTTGATTATCAAAACAGCATATTCAAGTATTATCGAAAACTCTATTTCAAATACGGCTATAATCGAACAAAAGGAAGAAACTTTTATAAATAACAATTACATAATATCGATGATTCATTTTTTCCCAAAGAAGCCTCGTCAACCAAACCGGCTACTTAGAAAAATTTGAGGTGGGTTCACCACTCTGTTTTGTTGTGTTGGATCTAGCCCTGGGAAAACCTTGATTATTTTTGATAGACTCCGGTGCTCGTCATCTTTTATTAACCCCGAGTTGGTGAAACCCAAAGATCAAATTCAACTTGAATCACCAGTTAGAATTAAAACAGCCTTATGCAATCACTACGTAAAGAACATGACTAGAATAAAACTTTTTAAACAGTATAATAACAACGAACGAAGCACAGTTATTGTGCATTGAACACCAATCAAAGAATATTGTTAAAATTCCGGTCGATATAGATAGTGGTACCTACCCAAGTGAGGACCAACGACTGTATATGGAAACACCAATCGAAGTCACACGTTAGAATGCAGATGATTTTATTGAAGTTAACACAATTATGGATCACGGTTTTATCATGCCTAAAGAAGAAGTATCTCTAAATGTCAATCTTAAAACTAAACACCTAAACAAAATAGAAAAGTCTGCTCTCATAGAACTTTGCAGCAAATTTCCAAATTTATTTTATAAGGACGGAGAAAAATTAACCTTTTCAAGTACAGTTAAACATAACATTCAAACAACCGATAACATTCCTATATATGTCAGAGCCTTTAGATACAGTCAGACCGAAAGAGTCGAGATTTTCAAACAAGTTTCTAAAATGCTAGAACAAAATATTCTTAAACACAGTCACTCACCATGGAGTGCACCAGTATTTCTGGTACCTAAGAAGAGCGATGGTGTAGGCGAAAAGAAATGGAGATTAGTGGTAAATTTTCGGGAACTAAACGAAAATACGATTAAAGACAGATACCCTATGCCAAATATAAATGACATATTGAATATAATAGGGAGAGATAAATAATTTTCGGCCTTAGATATGGCCAGCGGGTATCATCAAATTGAAATGAACCCCGAAGATGCCCCAAAAACTGGATTTTCAGCAGTGGGCGGTCATTATGAATTTCAAAGAATGCCTTTCGGGCTATCAAATGCCCCAGCAAGCTTTCAAAGGGTTATGGACAATGTGTTGGCAGACTTTAACGGCAAATTCTGTTTCATTTATCTAGACGACATAATTGTATTTTCAGCTTCCTTAGAGGAACACATTTGCCATTTAAAACAAATTTTCAAAAAATTAAAACAAGCAAACTTTAAACTTCAACCAGAAAAATCAGAATTTATGCGTAAAGAAATTGAATATCTGGGCCACATCGTATCAGATCAAGGCATCAAACCAAATCCAAATAAAATTTTAGCCATCAAAGCCTTCCCGATGCCAAAGACGCAAAAGGAAATTAAATCATTTTTAGGATTGTTGGGTTATTACCGAAAATTCATTAAGTATTTTGCCAAAATAACCAAACCCCCTAACTCAACAATTAAAGGCAAATTCTGAAGTCAAAATCGATGAAAATTATATCACAACCTTCGTATATTGTAAAACGCTACTGTGTAACAATTCCGTACTACAATATCCCGATTCCACTAAGCCTTTTAATCTTAACAACAGATGCCAGTAATGTGGCAATCGTTTCCGTATTGTCACAAGGCCCTTTGGGCAGTGACAGACCTATAGCTTACGCTAGCAGAACACTATCAGAATCAGAATCACATTACTCCACAATCAAGAAGGAACTTTTTGCCATTGTTTGGTCGGTTAAATATTTAAGACCATAACTTTTCGGTCAAAAATTTACCCTAGTGGCAGTCCACAAACCATTAGTTTGGCTCAAAAGTCTAAAAGAACCAAATTCCTTGATGGTGAGATGGAAGCTGCAGCTTCTAGAATACGATTCTGATGTAATATATAAAAAAGGATCTCTAAATGTCGTAGCAGATGCACTTAGTAGGATAATATTTGAAGTAAACATCAATGATATTTTTCACATAGACACAAACATGGAATTTTTGACCTCGGACAAACCATTAAATGAATTCAGAATCCAATGGATCCTAAAGGTGGCGGAAAACGCCGAAGGCACAAACGAAACCCCTTTTAAAAACAGGATTAGACGAATAATAGGAAGACCCGTCTTTGACGAATTGACTATCGTGAATATATTAAAGGCCCATTTAAAACCAAACAAAACACATGCTATTTACACCTCAGATGAAATCTTTGAGATTGTTCAACGTGTCTATGCAAAATTTTTTTGCCCCAAGCAAAATTTATAAAGTAATCAGATGCAAGTTATTCATGAGGGAAATTTCAACGCCCGAAGAACAGGTAGACTACATTTCCCAATACCATGTTAAAAATAATCACAGAGGTATTGACGAAACTCAATGTCACATAAGTCGCGAAGTTTATTATCCTGCCGCTAGAGCTGCAATAGCTAGAGTCATAAACAAAAGCGACACTTGTCAATCTCAAAAAATATGATCGCCAACCTCAGAATCTAACTCTTCAAAAGACAGAAACTCCCGATAAACCATTGGATATAATTCATATTGACTTATACACTATCAATGGAAAAACAGTTCTAACAATCATAGACAATTTTTCCAAATTCGCAGATGGATTTAAGATCCCATCTAGAGACTCAATTAACATAAAAACACATGATGTTATTTTTCATGATTCATGGCATACTCAAAAAGATTGTATGCGATCAGGATTCCGAATTTGTGGGACACCGTTTCAAAGAACTTTGTGCCCAATACAACATAATTCTACACTTAACTTCATTTCAACAATCATCAAGTAATGCCCCTGTAGAAAGACTCCATTCTTCCTTAACGGAAATCTATAGGATAATTTACGACAAAAAGAAAGCAATGAAACTAACCTTAGACCATGAGGTAATGCTGATAGAAACCTTTATAACTTATAATAATGCTATTCATTCGGTAACTAAATTAACTCCGTACGAACTGTTCACCGGACGAACTCATATCTTTGAAAAATAATACGACCTCACTAGCCTTCAGGATTATCTTAGAGAGTTACACGCCTTTAGAGACGAGTTATATCCAAAAGTCCAAAAGAAGAACTAAATGGGCAAATGTCCAAGAATATTGATAAATTAAATGAAGACGGAGACCCCAATTAGAGTGGAAGAAGGAGACGTGATTTTTAGGAAAGAAAACAGAAGGAACAAATTAACACCCAGGTTTACTAAACACGAAGTGGTCACAGACGATGGCCCAACCCTCACTACCACAAAAAGACAAAAAATCACCAAATCAAAGACCAAAAAAAGAGTTATTAAAAGGAATTAAACTTTTCTTCTCGCAGGTTACCCCTGGTTTGTGCCCAATTCCTAAACGTCCAAAAAGTACAAAACAGTGCTCCATTCGCGGAGATTAAAATGGGCCAGGCTAGGTTAGTCCAGACAAGTAAGACGTTCGGTCACATAATCGACCTGAACCAATATCTATTTAACATCAAAGAACTCCAGTCCAGTTTGGATCTTATTAAAGACTTACCATACTCAGAGGGCACTGTGGATACCCTACAAAAGAAAATCGACCAATTAAAAGATAGAATTTTATCTCTATGCCCAAAAAACCGAAAGAGGAGAGGTTTAATAAACGGACTTGGCTCCGCGATTAAGATAGTAACAGGAAATATGAACGCAAACGATGCATCCAATATTGAGAAGAAGATTATATTTTTAACTCAGAAGTAAGAGGAGATAGAGAACATGATTTTTTCGCAATTCGGAAATAATAAAGAAATAATAATTAAATTCAAAAACCTTACTGAACATCTAAATAAAGAACAGATGCAAATCCAAGACTATTTTAACAATTTTAAAAATGGAATTCAGAAAGAATTTCAAGAGGAAGAATCAAAAATTTATTTCTGAAGAACAATTATACCGACTCTTGAACGTCGAAGTAGAAACTAAGAATACAAAAATTATTTTTCATATAAAAATACCTATTTTTGAAAAAATAAATTTTTAATGTATCACATATTATACCACTACCTTTTAATGGCACTTATTATATATCTCTACCCAAATTTATTTTATATAACACTAAAATTAATAATATTTTGAGCTTCTCCGAGAGGCCCAAAATAATTTCGTAAATAAGGAATGGCTGAGAGACATGCTGTTGAAAAAGGACGCAAATTGCAAGGCAGAATGGTCGGACAATGTCAAAAATATACTCCAACCTGAACAACACTGGATAGTAGTAGTCAACAAGCAACTTACCAGAGCGAAATCGAGCTGTTCCACTCCCTTCTTCATAAACGGGACAACGATAATTAATTACAATAACTGCTAGATAGTGGTCAATGAAATTATTTATGAGGACTCGGAGGTTTTCTTCCAAAATGATGTCGAGATGATTTTTCCCCAAATCGGAAACATAACAATTAATGGAACAATGGAGGACCTCAGCCTGGATGTATTGCGGCTGAAATGGGAAAACACGCAATCCAACATCCTTAAAATCAGGGAAACAACTGTGGATAAAATTACCCTCCTAGTTATCGTGGTCGTGCTCGTCATTATTACTACGATATTCATCATATGTCGCACTAGGAAAACTATCTTCACCCCGTACCCATCCGAGGTACCTTACGTGTCGACGATTCCTTCGTTATGGCCGTCACTTCAGTCTAAGGGAGGAAGAGTTACCATAGCTGCCATAGCCACCCCCCTCTCCAAAGACCCTACAATGTAGCTACACTGTAGATACATTGCAGCCGGCCAAAGACCACTCTGGATTTGCCTGGTCAGCGCATTTTTCATTGGCGTGATCGACGTTCGACGCCCCCGAGAATTGCAACATAGTCGCCTGGGCAATTATCATGAATTCCTAAGAATTGTTGACAGAGTCATTTAGGCGGATGTTGCCCAAAATGCTAACTCAGCGTCTTGGGCCAACGATGGACAAGTCTTCGCCTAGAGTACTTGGCGAGAACGAGTCAGTTCTGATACAGACATCGAGAAAGCTCAAACGAAGCATGACGCACAATTATACACGTCATTGTATTCCACTTACAGTGGCGTCCACTAGCGTGCATAGCAGAAAAAGAAAAAAGATCTCCTTTTGATAACATAATTATTTATACTGGTAACGTTACAGATTTGTCTCCAATTAGTAACATAATTGTTAACAGATATGTCTGACTATGTTATGGCCCACTAAAATAAGTATAAATAGATCAGTTCGCTGTTACTGTTATCAGTTGGTGCGCAGGCAGTCGTAGGATCCGGACGTGCAGTGCAGAGCTCCTCTAAAGTGGCAAGAAGAAAACTTCTAATAAAATATTATTAACTATTTATAGTACATAGTGTATATATACTATAGACATACATATGTACTCTATATATATATTTATTATATACCGATATATCGATATACCGATATATCGATATACCGATATATCGATATACCGATATATCGATATACCGATATATCGATATACCGATATATCGATATACCGATATATCGATATACCGATATATCGATATACCGATATATCGATATACCGATATATCGATATACCGATATATCGAGATACCGATATATCGATATACCGATATATCGATATAGCGATATATCGATATTCCGATATATCGATATACCGATATATAATAAATTTATAAATAAACAAATAAATAAATAAATAATAATAATTAATTAATAATAATTAATTAATTAATAAATAAATTAATAATTTAATAAATTAATAAATTAATAAATTAATAGATTAATAGATTAATAAATTAATAAATTAATAAATTAATAAATTAATAAATTAATAAATTAATAAATTAATAAATTAATAAATTAATAAATTAATAAATTAATAAATTAATAAATTAATAAATTAATAAATTAATAAATTAATAAATAAATAAATAAATAAATAAATAAATAAATAAATAAATAAATAAATAAATAAATTAATAAATTAATAAATTAATAAATTAATAAATTAATAAAATAATAAATTATTAAATTAATAAATTAATAAATTAATAAATTAATAAATTAGTAAATTAATAAATTAATAAATTAATAAATTAATAAATTAATAAATTAATAAATTAATAAATTAATAAATTAATAAATCAATAAATTAATAAATTAATAAATTAATAAATTAATAAATTAATAAATTAATAAATTAATAAATTAATAAATTAATAAATTAATAAATTAATAAATTAATAAATTAAAAAATTAATAAATTAATAAATTAATAAATTAATAAATTAATAAATTAATAAATTAATAAATTAATAAATTAATAAATTAATAAATTATTAATTTATAAATTAATAAATTAATAAATTAATAAATTATTAAATTGTTAAATTATTAAATTGATAAATTAATAAATAAAAAAGTAAATAACTAAATAAATGGATAAATTAATAAATTAAATAATAATAATAAATTAATAACATCATAAACATAAAAAAACATCAAAAACCACAAAACATCAAAAAAATCAATATATCAAAAACATAAAATAACATCAAAAACATCAAAAACAACATAAACATCAAAAACATTAGAAACATTAAAGGCTTCAAATACGTCATAAAATCAAAAACATAAAAAAAAAAAAAAAAAAAAAACATCAAAAACATCAAAAACATCAAGAACATCAAAAACATCAAAAACATCAAAAACATCAAAAACATCAAAAACATCAAAAACATCAAAAACATCATAAACATCATAAACATCATAAACATCATAAACATAAAAAACATTAAAAACATCAAAAACATCAAAAAACATAATAAACATGAAAATCATAAAAACATCAAAAACAACAAAACATCAAAAAAATCAAAAAAATTAAAATTCGAAAACATCAAAAACATCAAAATGATGAAAAACATCATAAACATGAAAAACATTTAAAACATTAAAATCGTCAGAAACATCAACACATCAAAAACCTCAAAAGTATTAAATGCATCAAATACGTTATAAAATCAAAGACATAAAAAACATAAAAAAACATCAAAAACATAAAAAAAAACCATCAAAAAAATCAAAACATCAAAAAAATCGAAAACATTAAAAACATCAAAAACATATAAAACATCAAAAACATCCAAAACATCAAAATCATCGAAAACATCAATAACATCAAACACATCAAAAACATCAAAAATATTAAAAACGCAAAACATGAAAAACATCATAAATATAAAAAACATTAAAAACATCAGAAACATAATAAACATAAATAACATAAAAACATCAAAAAAAACAACAAAACATCAAAAACACCAAAAAATAAAAAATTTCGAAAACATTAAAAACATCAAAAACATCAAAAACATCAAAAACATCAAAAACATCAAAAACATCAAAAACTTCAAAAACATCGAAAACATCAAAAACATCAAAAACATCAAAAACATCAAAAACATCAAAAACATCATAAACATCAAAAAACATCAAAAACATCAAAAACATTAAAAACATCAAAAACATCAAAAATATCAAAAAACATCAAAAACATCAAGAACACCAAAAACATTAAAAACATCAAAAACATCAAAAACATCAAAAACATCAAAAACAACAAAACATAAAAAACATAATAACATCAAAAACATCAAAAACAACAAAACATCAAAAAAATCAAAATATCGAAAACATCAAAAACATCAAGAACATATAAAACACCAAAAGCATCTAAAACATCAATAACATCAAACACATCAAAATCATCAAAAACATCAAAAACATCAAAAATATTAAAAACAGCAAAACATCAAAAACATCATAGATATAAAAAACATTAAAAACATCAAAAACATAAATAACATAAAAACATCAAAAACAACAAAACATCAAAAAAATCAAAATATCGAAAACATCAAAAACATCAAAAACATCAAAAATATCAAAAACATCAATAACATCAAAAACATCAAAAATATCAAAAACATCAAAAACATCAAAAACCTCAAAAATATCAAAAACATCAAAAACGTCAAAAACTTCAAAAACATCAAAAACATCAAAAACATCAAAAACATCAAAAACATAAAAACATCAAAAACATCATAGACATCAAAAACATCAAGAACATTAAAAACATCAAAAATATCAAAAACATCAAAAACATCAAAAACCTCAAAAACATCAAAACATCAAAAACATCAAAAACATCAAAAACAACAAAACATAAAAAACATAATAACATCAAAAACATCAAAAAACAAGAAAACATCAAAAACATCAAAAAAATCAAAATATCGAAAACATCAAAAACATCAAAAGATCAAAAACATCACAAACATCAAAAACATCAAAAACATCATAAACATCAAAAACATCAAAAACATCAAAAACATCAAAAACATCAAAAACATCAAAAACATCAAAAAACATCAAAAACATCAAAAACATCAAAAACATCAAAAACATCAAAAACATCAAAAACATCAAAAACATCAAAAACATCAAAAACACCAAAAACATCAAAAACATCAAAAACATCAGGAACACCAAAAACATCAAAAACATCGAAAACATCAAAAACACCAAGAACATCAAAAACATCAAAAACATCAAAAACAACAAAACATAATAACATCAAAAACATCAAAAACAACAAAACATCAAAAACATCAAAAAAATCAAAATATCGAAAACATCAAAAACATCATAAACATCAAAAACATCAAAAATATCAAAAACATCATAAACATAAAAAACATCAAAAACATCAAAATAATCAAAAACATCAAAAACAACAAAAACATTAAAAACATCAAAAACAGCAAAAATATCAAAAACATCAAAAAACATCAAGAACATCAAGAACATCAAAAACATCAAAAACATCAAAAACATCAAAAACATCAAAAAACATTAAAAACATCAAAAACATCAAAAGCATCAAAAACATCATAAACATCAATAACATCAAACACATCAAAATCATCAAAAACATCAAAAACATCAAAAATATTAAAAACAGCAAAACATCAAAAACATCATAGATATAAAAAACATTAAAAACATCAAAAACATCAAAAAAATCAAAATATCGAAAACATCAAAAACATCAAAAACATCAAAAATATCAAAAACATCAAAAACATCAAAAACATCAAAAACATCAAAAACATCAAAAACATCAAAAACATCAAAAACATCAAAAACATCAAAAACATCAAAAACATCAAAAACATCAAAAACATCAAAAACATCAAAAACATCAAGAACACCAAAAACATCAAAAACATCAAAAACATCAAAAACATCAAAAACACCAAAAAACATCAAAAACATCAAAAACATCAAAAACAACAAAACATAAAAAACATCAAAAACAACAAAACATCAAAAACATCAAAAAAATCAAAATATCGAAAACATCAAAAACATCAAAAGATCAAAAACATCACAAACATCAAAAACATCAAAAACATCATAAATATCAAAAACATCAAAAAACATCAAAAACATCAAAAACATCAAAAACATCAAAAAACATCGAAAACATCAAAAACATCAAAAACATCAAAAACATCAAAAACATCAAAAACATCAAAAACATCAAAAACATCAAAAACATCATAAACATCAAAAACATCAAAAACATCAAAAACATCAAAAACATTAAAAACATCAAAAACATCAAAAATATCAAAAACATCAAGAACACCAAAAACATCAAAAACATCAAAAACATCAAAAACATCAAAAACATCAAAAACATCAAAAACATCAAAAAACAACAAAACATAAAAAACATAATAACATCAAAAACATCAAAAACAACAAAACATCAAAAACATCAAAAAAATCAAAATATCGAAAACATCAAAAACATCAAGAACATATAAAACACCAAAAGCATCTAAAACATCAATAACATCAAACACATCAAAATCATCAAAAACATCAAAAATATTAAAAAACAGCAAAACATCAAAAACATCATAGATATAAAAAACATTAAAAACATCAAAAACATAAATAACATAAAAAACATAAAAAACAACAAAACATCAAAAAAATCAAAATATCGAAAACATCGAAAACATCAAAAAAACATCAAAAATATCAAAAACATCAATAACATCAAAAACATCAAAAATATCAAAAACATCAAAAACATCAAAAACCTCAAAAATATCAAAAACATCAAAAACATCAAAAACATAAAAACATCAAAAACATCAAAAACATCAAAAACATCAAAAACATAAAAACATCAAAAACATCATAGACATCAAAAACATCAAAACATCAAAAACATCAAAAACATCAAAAACATCAAAAACATCAAAAACAACAAAACATAAAAAACATAATAACATCAAAAACATCAAAAACAAGAAAACATCAAAAACATCAAAAAAATCAAAATATCGAAAACATCAAACACATCAAAAGATCAAAAACATCACAAACATCAAAAACATCAAAAACATCATAAACATCAAAAACATCAAAAACATCAAAAACATCAAAAACATCAAAAACATCAAAAACATCAGCAACATCAAAAAACATCAAAAACATCAAAAAACATCAAAAACATCAAAAACATCAAAAACATCAAAAACATCAAAAACATCAAAAACATCAGAAACATCGAAAACATCAAAAACATCAAAAACATCAAAAACATCAAAAACATCAAAAACATCAAAAACATCAAAAACATCAAAAACACCAAAAACATCAAAAACATCAAAAACATCAAAAATATTAAAAACATCAAAAACATCAAAAATATCAAAAACATCAAAAACATCAAAAATATCAAAAAACATCAATAACATCAAAAACATCAAAAACCTCAAAAACATCAAAAATATCAAAAACATCAAAAACATCAAAAACATCAAAAACATCAAAAACATCAAAAACATCAAAAAACATCATAAACATCATAAACATCATAAACATCATAAACATAAAAAATATCAAAAACATCAAAAACATAATAAACATAAAAATCATAAAAACATCAAAAACATCAAAAACAACAAAACATCAAAAAAATCAAAAAAACAAAATTCGAAAACATCAAAAACATCAAAATGATGAAAAACATCAAAAACATCAATAAGATAATCATAAACATAAAAAAACATTAAAAACATCAAAAACATCAAAAACATAATAAATATAAAAAACATAAAAACATCAAAAAACAACAAAACATCAAAAACATCAAAATCATCAAAAACATCATAAACATGAATAACATTTAAAACATTAAAATCGTCAAAAACATCAACACATCAAAAACCTCAAAAGTATTAAATGCATCAAATACGTTATAAAATCAAAAACATAAAAAACATAAAAAAAACATCAAAAACATAAAAAAAAAAACATCAAAAAAATCAAAACATCAAAAAAATCGAAAACATTAAAAGCATCAAAAACATCAAAAACATATAAAACATCAAAAACATCCAAAACATCAAAATCATCGAAAACATCAAAAACATCAAATACATCAAAAAAATACATTAAAAATAACATTAAAAAATTAAAAAAACATCAAAATATCAAAAACATTAAAAACATTAAAAACTTTAATAACATAAAAAAAAAAGTTTTTGATGTTTTTGATCATCAAAAACTTCAAAAACATCATAAACATCAAAAACATCAAAAATATCAAAAACATCATAAACATAAAAAACATCAAAAACATCAAAATAATCAAAAAACATCAAAAACAACAAAAACATTAAAAACATCAAAAAACAGCAAAAATATCAAAAACATCAAAAACATCAAAAACATCAAGAACATCAAAAACATCAAAAACATCAAAAACATCAAAAACATCAAAAACATCAAAATCATCAAAAAACATTAAAAACATCAAAAATATCAAAAACATCAAGAACATCAAAAACATCAAACACATCAAAAACATCAAAAATATTAAAAACGGCAAAGCATCAAAAACATCATAAATATAAAAAACATTAAAAACATCAGAAACATAATAAACATAAATAACATAAAAACATCAAAAACAACAAAACATCAAAAACATAAAAAAAAATCAAAATTTCGAAAACATCAAAAACATCAAAAACATCAAAAACATCAATAACATCAAAAACATCAAAAATATCAAAAACATCAAAAACATCAAAAACATAATAAACATAAAAATCATAAAAACATCAAAAACATCAAAAACAACAAAAAATCTGAATATCAACAATATCAAAAAGATCAAAAACATCAAAAACATCGAAAACATCAAAAACAACAAAACATCAAAAAAATCAAAATATCAAAAACATCAAAAAGATGAAAAACATCAGAAATATCAACAACATCAAAAACATCATAAACATAAAAAACATTAAAAACATCAAAAACATCAACAACATAATAAACATAAAAAACATAACAACATCAAAAACATCAAAAACAACAAAACATCAAAAACATCAAAATCATAAAAATAAAACATCAAAAGCATAAAAAAAACATCAAAAAAATCAAAACATCAAAAAAATCGAAAACATTAAAAACATCCAAAACATCAAAAACATATAAAACACCAAAAGCGTCTAAAACATCAATAACATCAAACACATCAAAAACATCAAAAATATTAAAAACAGCAAAACATCAAAAACATCATAAATATAAAAAACATTAAAAACATCAAAAACATAATAAACATAAATAACATAAAAACATCAAAAACAACAAAACATCAAAAAAATCAAAATATCGAATACATCAAAAACATCAAAAACATCAAAAATATTAAAAACAGCAAAACATCAAAACATCAAAAACATCATAAATATAAAAAACATTAAAAACATCAAAAACATAATAAACATAAATAACATAAAAACATCAAAAACAACAAAACATCAAAAACATCAAAAAATCAAAATATCGAAAACATCAAAAACATCAAAAGCATCAAAAGCATCAAAAATATCAAAAACATCAATAACATCAAAAACATCAAAAATATCAAAAACATCAAAAACATCAAAAACCTCAAAAAGTATCAAAAACATCAAAAACATCAAAAACATCAAAAACATCAAAAACATCAAAAACATCAAAAACATCAAAAACATCAAAAACATCAAAAACATCAAAAACATTAAAAACATTAAAAACATCAAAAAAATCAAAAACATCATAAACATAAAAAGCAATTAAAACATAAAAATCATCAGAAACATCAAACCATCAAAAACCTCAAAGACATTAAAAGCATAAAATTCGTTATAAAATCAATAACATCAAAAACATAAAAAAAAAACATCAAAAACATCAAAAAAATCAAAACATCAAAAAAATCGAAAACATTAAAACATCACATACATAAAAACATAAAACATCAAAATCATCAAAAACATCAAAATCATCAAAATCATCAAAAACACTAAAAAAAAAACTTTAAAAAAATTAAAAACATTAAAAACATTAAAAACATTTAAAACATTAAAAACATTAAAAACATTAAAAACATTAAAAACATTAAAAACATTAAAAACATTAAAAACATTAAAAACATTAAAAACTTTAAAAACATTAAAAACATTAAAAACATTAAAAACATTAAAAACATTAAAAACATCAAAACCATCAAAAAACATTAAAAACATCATAAACATCAAGAACATCATATATATTAAAAACCTCAAGACATCAGAAACATCAAAAACCTCAAAAACATCAAAAACATCAAAAACATCAAAAACATCAAAAACATCAAAAACATCAAAAACATCAAAAACATCAAAAACATCAAAAACATCAAAAACATCAAAAACATCAAAAGCATCAAAAACATCAAAAACATCAAAAACATCAAAAACATCAAAAACATCAAAAACATCAAAAACATCAAAAACATCAAAAACATCAAAAACATCAAAAACATCAAAAGCATCAAAAACATCAAAAACATCAAAAACATCAAAAGATCAAAAAGATCAAAAGATCAAAAACATCAAAAACATCAAAAACATCAAAAACATCAAAAACATCAAAAACATCAAAAACATCAAAAACATCAAAAACATCAAAAACATCAAAAAGATCAAAAACATCAAAAACATCAAAAACAGCAAAACATCAAAAACATCATAAATATAAAAAACATTAAAAACATCAAAAAACATAATAAACATAAAATCATCAAAAACAACAAAACATCAAAAAAATCAAAATATCGAAAACATCAAAAACATCAAAAACATCAAAACAGCAAAACATCAAAAACATCAAAAACATCAAAAACATCATAAATATAAAAAACATTAAAAACATCAAAAACATAAATTACATAAAAACATCAAAAACAACAAAACATCAAAAAAATCAAAATATCGAAAACATTAAAAGCATCAAAAACATCAAAAACATCAAAAACATCAAAAACATCAAAAATATCAAAAATATCAAAAACATCAATAACATCAAAAACATCAAAAACATCAAAAACATCAAAAACATCAAAAACATCGAAAACATCAAAAACCTAAAAAACATAAAAAAAATCAAAATATCAAAAATATCAAAAACATCAAAAACATCAAAAACATCGAAAACATCAAAAACAACAAAACATCAAAAAAATCAAAATATCAAAAACATCAAAAAGATGAAAAACATCAGAAATATCAACAACATCAAAAACATCATAAACATAAAAAACATTAAAAACATCAAAAACATCAACAACATAATAAACATAAAAAACATAACAACATCAAAAACATCAAAAACAACAAAACATCAAAAACATCAAAATCATCAAAAACATCATAAACATGAAAAACATTTAAAACATTAAAATCATCAGAAACATCAACACATCAAAAACCTCAAAAACATTAAAAGCATCAAATACGTTCTTTAATAAAAACATCAAAAACATAAAAAAAAAACATCAAAAAATTAAAACATCAAAAAAATCGAAAACATCATAAACAGCAAAACATCAAAAACATCATAAATATGAAAAACATTAATAACATCAAAAACAAAATAAACATAAATAACATAAAAACATCAAAAACAACAAAACATCAAAAAAATCAAAATATCGAATACATCAAAAACATCAAAAAACATCAAAAATATTAAAAACAGCAAAACATCAAAACATCAAAAACATCATAAATATAAAAAACATTAAAAACATCAAAAACATAATAAACATAAAAACATCAAAAACAACAAAACATCAAAAACATCAAAAAAATCAAAATATCGAAAACATCAAAAACATCAAAAGCATCAAAAATATCAAAAACATCAATAACATCAAAAACATCAAAAATATCAAAAACATCAAAAACATCAAAAACCTCAAAAATATCAAAAACATCAAAAACATCAAAAACATCAAAAACATCAAAAACATCAAAAAACATCAAAAACATCAAAAACATCATAGACATCAAAAACATTAAAAACATCAAAAAAATCAAAAACATCATAAACATAAAAAGCAATTAAAACATAAAAATCATCAGAAACATCAAAACATCAAACCATCAAAACCTCAAAGACATTAAAAGCATAAAATTCGTTATAAAATCAATAACATCAAAAACATAAAAAAAAAAAAAAACATCAAAAACATCAAAAAAATCAAAACATCAAAAAAATCGAAAACATTAAAACATCACATACATAAAAACATAAAACATCAAAATCATCAAAATCATCAAAAACATCAAAATCATCAAAATCATCAAAAACACTAAAAAAAAACTTTAAAAAAATTAAAAACATTAAAAACATTTAAAACATTAAAAACATTAAAAACATTAAAAACATTAAAAACATCAAAACCATCAAAAACATTAAAAACATCATAAACATCAAGAACATCATATATATTAAAAACCTCAAGACATCAGAAACATCAAAAACCTCAAAAACATCAAAAACATCAAAAACATCAAAAACATCAAAAACATCAAAAACATCAAAAACATCAAAAACATCAAAAGCATCAAAAACATCAAAAACATCAAAAACATCAAAAACATCAAAAACATCAAAAACATCAAAAACATCAAAAACATCAAAAACATCAAAAACATCAAAAACATCAAAAACATCAAAAGCATCAAAAACATCAAAATCATCAAAAACATCAAAAACATCAAAAACATCAAAAACATCAAAAACATCAAAAACATCAAAAACATCAAAAACATCAAAAACATCAAAAACATCATAAACATCAAAAACATCAGAAACATCAAAAACATCAAAAACATCAAAAACATCAAAAACATCAAAAACATCAAAAACATCAAAAACATGAAAAACATGAAAAACATGAAAAACATGAAAAACATCAAAAACATCAAAAACATCAAAAACAGCAAAACATCAAAAACATCATAAATATAAAAAACATTAAAAACATCAAAAACATAATAAACATAAATTACATAAAATCATCAAAAACAACAAAACATCAAAAAAATCAAAATATCGAAAACATCAAAAACATCAAAACAGCAAAACATCAAAAACATCAAAAACATCAAAAACATCATAAATATAAAAAACATTAAAAACATCAAAAACATAAATTACATAAAAACATCAAAAACAACAAAACATCAAAAAAATCAAAATATCGAAAACATTAAAAACATCAAAAACATCAAAAACATCAAAAACATCAAAAACATCAAAAACATCAAAAACATCAAAAATATCAAAAATATCAAAAACATTAATAACATCAAAAACATCAAAAACATCAAAAACATCAAAAACATCAAAAACATCGAAAACATCAAAAACCTAAAAAACATCAAAAAAATCAAAAATATCAAAAATATCAAAAACATCAAAAACATCAAAAACATCAAAAACATCAAAAACATCAAAAACATCAAAAACATCAAAAACATCGAAAACATCAAAAACAACACAACATCAAAAAAATCAAAATATCAAAAACATCAAAAAGATGAAAAACATCAGAAATATCAACAACATCAAAAACATCATAAACATAAAAAACATTAAAAACATCAAAAACATTAAAAACATCAAAAACATCAACAACATAATAAACATAAAAAACATAACAACATCAAAAACAACAAAACATCAAAAACATCAAAATCATCAAAAACATCATAAACATGAAAAACATTTAAAACATTAAAATCATCAGAAACATCAACACATCAAAAACCTCAAAAACATTAAAAGCATCAAATACGTTCTTTAATAAAAACATCAAAAAACATAAAAAATTAAAACATCAAAAAAATCGAAAACATCAAAAACAGCAAAACATCAAAAACATCATAAATATAAAAAACATTAAGAACATCAAAAACATAATAAACATAAATTACATAAAAACATCAAAAACAACAAAACATCAAAAAAATCAAAATATCGAAAACATCAAAAACATCAAAAACATCATAAACATAAAAAACATTAAAAACATCAAAAACATCAATAACATAATAAACATAAAAAACATAATAACATCAAAAACATCAATAACAACAAAAAATCAAAAACATCAAAAACATCAAAACAGCAAAACATCAAAACATCAAAAACATCATAAATATAAAAAACATTAAAAACATCAAACACATAATAAACATAAAAAACATTAAAAACATTAAAAACATCAAAAACATCATAAACATAAAAAACATTAAAAACATTAAGAACATCAAAAACATAATAAACATAAATTACATAAAAACATCAAAAACAACAAAACATCAAAAAAATCAAAATATCGAAAACATCAAAAACATCAAAAACATCATAAACATAAAAAACATTAAAAACATTAAAAACATTAAAAACATTAAAAACATCAAAAACATCAATAACATAATAAACATAAAAAAACATAATAACATCAAAAACATCAAAAACATCAATAACATCAATAACAACAAAAAATCAAAAACATCAAAAACATCAAAACAGCAAAACATCAAAAACATCAAAAACATCAAAAACATCAAAAACATCAAAAACATTAAAAACAGCAAAACATCAAAAACATCATATAAATAAAACACATTAAGAACATCAAAAACATAATAAACATAAATTACATAAGAACATCAAAAACAACAAAACATCAAAAAAATCAAAATATCGAAAACATCAAAAACATCAAAAACATCAAAAACATCATAAACATAAAAAATATTAAAAACATTAAAAACATCAAAAACATCAATAACATAATAAATATAAAAAACATAATAACATCAAAAACATCAAAAACTTCAATAACAACAAAAAATCAAAAACATCAAAAACATCAAAACAGCAAAACATCAAAACATCATAAATATAAAAAACGTTAAAAACATCAAACACATAATAAACATAAATTACATAAAAACACCAAAAACAACAGAACATCAAAAAAATCAAAATATCGAAAACATAAAAAACATTAAAAACATTAAAAACATCAAAAACATCAATAACATAATAAACATAAAAAACATAATAACATCAAAAACATCAAAAACATCAATAACAACAAAAAATCAAAAACATCAAAAACATCAAAACAGCAAAACATTAAAAACATTAAAAACATCAAAAACATCAATAACATAATAAACATAAAAAAAATAATAACATCAAAAACATCAATAACAACAAAAAATCAAAAACATCAAAAACATCAAAACAGCAAAATAACAAAACATCAAAAACAACAAAACATCAAAAACATCAAAATCATCAAAAACATCATAAACATGAAAAACATTTAAAACATTAAAATCATCAGAAACATCAACACATCAAACACCTCAAAAACATTAAAAGCATCAAATACGTTCTTTAATAAAAACATCAAAAACATAAAAAATTAAAACATCAAAAAAATCGAAAACATCAAAAACAGCAAAACATCAAAAACATCATAAATATAAAAAACATTAAGAACATCAAAAACATAATAAACATAAATTACATAAAAACATCAAAAACAACAAAACATCAAAAAAATCAAAATATCGAAAACATCAAAAACATCAAAAACATCATAAACATAAAAACATTAAAAACATTAAAAACATCAAAACATCAATAACATAATAAACATAAAAAACATAATAACATCAAAAACATCAAAAACATCAAAAACATCAATAACAACAAAAAATCAAAAAACATCAAAAACATCAAAACAGCAAAACATCAAAACATCAAAAACATCATAAATATAAAAAACATTAAAAACATCAAACACATAATAAACATAAAAAACATTAAAAACATTAAAAACATCAAAAACATCATAAACATAAAAAACATTAAAAACATTAAGAACATCAAAAACATAATAAACATAAATTACATAAAAACATCAAAAACAACAAAACATCAAAAAAATCAAAATATCGAAAACATCAAAAACATCAAAAAACATCATAAACATAAAAAACATTAAAAACATTAAAAACATCAAAAACATCAATAACATAATAAACATAAAAAACATAATAACATCAAAAACATCAAAAAACATCAATAACAACAAAAAATCAAAAACATCAAAAACATCAAAACAGCAAAACATCAAAAACATCAAAAACATCAAAAACATCAAAAACATTAAAAACAGCAAAACATCAAAAACATCATATAAATAAAACACATTAAGAACATCAAAAACATAATAAATATAAATTACATAAAAACATCAAAAACAACAAAACATCAAAAAAATCAAAATATCGAAAACATCAAAAACATCAAAAACATCAAAAACATCAAAAACATCAAAAACATCAAAAACATTAAAAACATTAAAAACATCAAAACCATCAAAAACATTAAAAACATCATAAACATCAAGAACATCATATATATTAAAAACCTCAAGACATCAGAAACATCAAAAACCTCAAAAACATCAAATACGTCATAAAATAAAAAACATCAAAAAGAAAATAAAAATAACATCAAAAACATCAGAAACATCAAAAGAAAAAAACATCAAAACAGCAATACATCAAAACATCAAAAACATCATAAATATAAAAAAACATTAAAAATATCAAAAACATAATAAACATAAATTACATAAAAACATCAAAAACATCAAAAAAATCAAAATATCGAAAACATCAAAAACATCAAAAACATCAAAAAACATCAAAAACATCAAAATCATCAAAAACATCAAAAACATCAAAAACATCAAAAACATCAAAAACATCAAAAACATCAAAAACATCAAAAACATCAAAAACATCAAAAACATCAAAATTATCAAAAACATCAATAACATCAAAAACATCAAAAACATCAAAAACATAAATTACCTAAAAACATCAAAAAAACATAAAAACATCGAAAACAACATAACATCAGAAAAATCAAAATATCGAAAACATCAAAAACATCAAAAACATCAAAAACATCAAAAACATCAAAAACATCAAAAACATCAAAAACATCAAAAACATCAAAACATCAAAAACATCAAAAAACATCAAAAACATCAAAAACATCAAAAACATCAAAAACATCAAAAACATCAAAAACATCAAAAACATCAAATACATCAAATACATCAAAAACATCAAAAACATCAAAAACATCAAAAACATCAAAACCATCAAAAACATTAAAAACATCATAAACATCAAGAACATCATATATATTAAAAACCTCAAGACATCAGAAACATCAAAAACCTCAAAAACATCAAATACGTCATAAAATAAAAAAACATCAAAAGAAAATAAAAAAAACATCAAAAAACATAAAAAATAACATCAAAAACATCAAAAACATCAAAAACATCAAAAAACATCAAAAACATAAAAAACATCAAACATCAAAAGAAAAAAACATCAAAACAACAAAACATCAAAAACATCATAAATATAAAAAACATTAAAAACATCAAAAACATAATAAACATAAATTACATAAAAACATCAAAAACAACAAAACATCAAAAAAATCAAAATGTCGAAAACATCAAAAACATCAAAAACATCAAAAATATCAAAAACATCAATAACATCAAAAAAATCAAAAAACATCAAAAACATCAAAAAACATCGAAAACATCAAAAACCTAAAAAAACATCAAAAAAATCAAAATATCGAAAACATCAAAGAGATGAAAAACATCAAAAATATCAACAACATCAAAAACATCATGAACATAAAAAACATTAAAAACATCAACAACATAATAAACATAAAAAACATAATAACATCAAAAACATCAAAAACAACAAAACATCAAAAACATCAAAATCATCAAAAACATCAAAATCATCAAAAACATCATAAACATGAAAAACATTTAACACATTAAAAACATCAGAAACATCAACACATCAAAAACATTAAAAGCATCAAATACGTTCTTAAATAAAAACGTCAAAAACATAAAAAAAAACATCAAAAAATTAAAACATCAAAAAAATCGAAAACATCAAAAATATCAAAAACATTAAAAACAGCAAAACATCAAAAAACATCATAAATATAAAAAATATTAAGAACATCAAAAACATAATAAACATAAAAACATCAAAAACAACAAAACATCAAAAAAATCAAAATATCGAAAACATCAAAAACATCAAAAACATCAAAAACATCATAAACATAAAAAACATTAAAAACATCAAAAACATCAATAACATAATAAACATAAAAAACATAATAACATCAAAAACATCAATAACAACAAAAAATCAAAAACATCAAAAACATCAAAACAGCAAAACATCAAAACATCAAAAACATCATAAATATGAAAAACATTAAAAACATCAAAAACATAATAAACAAAAATTACATAAATCATCAAAAACAACAAAACATCAAAAAAATCAAAATATCGAAAACATCAAAAACATCAAAAACATCAAAAAACATCAAAAATATCAAAAACATCAATAACATCAAAAACATCAAAAATATCAAAAACATCAAAAATATCAAAAACATCAAAAACCTAAAAAACATCGAAAAAATCAAAATATCGAAAACTTCAAAAACATCATAAATATAAAAAACATTAAAAACATCAAAAACATAATAAACATCAAAATCAACAAAACATCAAAAAAATCAAAATATCGAAAACATCAAAAAGATGAAAAACATCAAAAATATCAACAACATCAAAAACATCATGAATATAAAAAACATTAAAAACATCAAAAACATCAACAACATAATAAACATAAAAAACATAATAATATCAAAAACATCAAAAACAACAAAACATCAAAAACATCAAAATCATCAAGAACATCATAAACATGAAAAACATTTAAAACATTAAAATCATCAGAAACATCAACACATCAAAAACCTCAAAAACATTAAAAGCATCAAATACGTTCTTAAATAAAAACATCAAAAACATAAAAAAAAAACATCAAAAAATTAAAACATCAAAAAAAGTCGAAAACATCAAAAAACATCAAAAACATTAAAAACAGCAAAACATCAAAAACATCATAAATATAAAAAACATTAAAAACATCAAAAACATAATAAACATCAAAATCAACAAAACATCAAAAAAATCAAAATATCGAAAACATCAAAAAGATGAAAAACATCAAAAATATCAACAACATCAAAAACATCATGAACATTAAAAACATTAAAAACATCAAAAACATCAACAACATAATAAACATAAAAAACATAATAACATCAAAAACATCAAAAACAACAAAACATCAAAACATCAATTTCATCAAAAACATCATAAACATGAAAAACATTTAAAACATTAAAATCATCAGAAACATCAACACATCAAAAACCTCAAAAACATTAAAAGCATCAAATACGTTCTTAAATAAAAACATCAAAAACATAAAAAAAACATCAAAAAATTAAAACATCAAAAATATCAAAACATCAAAAACATCAAAGACATCCAAAAACATCATAAACATAAAAATCTTTAAAAACATCAAAAACATCAATAACATAATAAGCATAAAAAACATAATAACATCAAAAACATCAAAAACATCAATAACAACAAAACATCAAAAACATCAAAAACATCAAAAACATCAAAACAGCAAAACATCAAAACATCAAAAACATCATAAATATAAAAAACATTAAAAACATCAAAAACATAATAAACATAAATTACATAAAAACATCAAAAACATCAAAAACATCAAAAACATCAAAAACATCAAAACATCAAAAAACATCAAAAACATCAAAAACATCAAAAACATCAAAAATATCAAAAACATCCAAATATCGAAAACTTCAAAAACATCATAAATATAAAAAACATTAAAAACATCAAAAAAACATAATAAACATCAAAATCAACAAAACATCAAAAAAATCAAAATATCGAAAACATCAAAAAGATAAAAAACATCAAAAATATCAACAACATCAGAAACATCATGAACATAAAAAACATTAAAAACTTCAAAAACATCAACAACATAATAAACATAAAAAACAGAATAACATCAAAAACTTCAAAAACAAACAAACATCAAAACATCAAAAGCATCAAAAACATCATAAACATGAAAAACATTTAAAACATTCAAATCATCAGAAACATCAACACATCAAAAACCTCAAAAACATTATAAGCACCAAATACGTTCTTAAATAAAAACATCAAAAACATAAAAAAAAAACCATCAAAAAATTAAAACATCAAAAAAATCGAAAACATCAAAAACATCATAAACATAAAAAACATTAAAAACATCAAAAACATCAATAACATAATAAGCATAAAAAACATAATAACATCAAAAACATCAAAAACATCAATAACATCAATAACAATAAAACATCAAAAACATCAAAAACATCAAAACAGCAAAACATCAAAACATCAAAAACATCATAAATATAAAAAACATTAATAACATCAAAAACATAATAAACATAAATTACATAAAAACATCAAAAACAACAAAACATCAAAAAAATCAAAATATCGAAAACGTCAAAAACATCAAAAACATCAAAAACATCAAAAATATCAAAACATCAAAAACATCAAAAACATCAAAAAACATCAAAAACATCAAAAACATCAAAAACATCAAAAACATCAAAAACATCAAAAATATCAAAAACATCAATAACATCAAAAACATCAAAAATATCAAAAACATCAAAAACATCAAAAACATCGAAAACATCAAAAACCTAAAGAACATCAAAAAAATCAAAATATCGAAAACTTCAAAAACATCATAAATATAAAAAACATTAAAAACATCAAAAACATAATAAACATGAAAATCAACAAAACATCAAAAAAATCAAAATATCGAAAACATCGAAAAGATGAAAAACATCAAAAATATCAACATCAAAAACATCATGACCATAAAAAACATTAAAAACATCAAAAACATCAACAACATAATAAACATAAAAAACATAATAACATCAAAAACATCAAAAACAACAAAACATCAAAACATCGAAATCATCAAAAACATCATAAACATGAAAAACGTTTAAAACATTAAAATCATCAGAAACATCAACACATCAAAAACCTCAAAAACATTAAAAGCATCAAATACGTTATTAAATAAAAACATCAAAAACATAAAAAAAAACATCAATATATTAAAACATCAAAAAATCGAAAACATCAAAAACATCAAAAACATCATAAACATAAAAAACATTAAAAACATCAAAAACATCAATAACATAATAAGCATAAAAAACATAATAACATCAAAAATATCAATAACAACAAAACATCAAAAACATCAAAACAGCAACACATCAAAACATCAAAAACATCATAAATATAAAAAACATTAAAAACATCAAACACATAATAAACATAAATTACATAAAAACATCAATAACAACAAAACATCAAAAAAATCAAAATATCGAAAACATCAAAAACATCAAAAACATCAAAAACATCAAAAACATTAAAAACAGCAAAACATTAAAAACATCATAAAAATAAAACACATTAAGAACATCAAAAACATAATAAACATAAATTACATAAAAACATCAAAAACAACAAAACATCAAAAAAATCAAAATATCGAAAACATCAAAAACATCAAAAACATCATAAACATAAAAAACATTAAAAACATTAAAAACATCAAAAACATCAATAACATAATAAACATAAAAAACATTAAAAACATTAATAACATCAAAAACTTCAAAAACATCAAAAACAAAAAACATCAAAACATCAAAATCATCAAAAACATCATAAACATGAAAAACATTTAAAACATTAAAATCATCAGAAACATCAACACATCAAAAACCTCAAAAACATTAAAAGCATCAAATACGTTCTTAAATAAAAACATCAAAAACATAAAAAAAAACATCAAAAAATTAAAACATCAAAAAAAACGAAAACATCAAAAACATTAAAAACAGCAAAACATCAAAAACATCATAAATATAAAAAACATTAAGAACATCAAAAACATAATAAACATAAATTACATAAAAACATCAAAAACAACAAAACATCAAAAAAATCAAAATATCGAAAACATCAAAAACATCAAAAACATCAAAAATATTCAAAACATCAAACCATCAAAAACCTCAAAGACATTAAAAGCATAAAATTCGTTATAAAATCAATAACATCAAAAACATAAAAAAAAAAACATCAAAAAAATCAAAACATCAAAAAAATCGAAAACATTAAAACGTCATATACATAAAAACATAAAACATCAAAATCATCAAAATCATCAAAAACATCAAAATCATCAAAATCATCAAAAACACTAAAAAAAAACTTTAAAAAAATTAAAAACATTAAAAACATTAAAAACATTAAAAACATTAAAAACATTAAAAACATTAAAAACATTAAAAACATTAAAAACATCAAAACCATCAAAAATATTAAAAACATCATAAACATCAAGAACATCATATATATTAAAAACCTCAAGACATCAGAAACATCAAAAACCTCAAAAACATGAAATACGTCATAAAATAAAAAACATCAAAAAGAAAATAAAAAAAACATCAAAAACATAAAAATAACAACAAAAACAACAAAAACATCAAAAACATCAAAAACATCAAAAACATCAAAAACGTCAAAAACATCAAAAACATCAAAAACATCAAAAACATCAATAACATCAAAAACATCAAACATCAAAAGAAAAAAACATCAAAACAGCAAAACATCAAAACATCAAAAACATCATAAATATAAAAAACATTAAAAACATCAAAAACATAATAAACATAAATTACATAAAAACATCAAAAAAATCAAAATATCGAAAACATCAAAAACATCAAAAACATCAAAAACATCAAAAATATCAAAAACATCAATAACATCAAAAACATCAAAAACATCAAAAACATCAAAAACATCAAAAACATAAATTACATAAAAACATCAAAAACAACAAAACATCAAAAAAATCAAAATATCGAAAACATCAAAAACATCAAAAACATCAAAAACATCAAAAACATCAAAAACATTAATAACAACAAAAAATCAAAAACATCAATAACAACAAAAAATCAAAAACATCAAAAACAGCAAAACATTAAAACATCAAAAACATCATAAATATAAAAAACATTAAAAACATCAAACACATAATTAACATAAATTACATAAAAACATCAATAACAACAAAACATCAAAAAAATCAAAATATCGAAAACATCAAAAAACATCAAAAACATCAAAAACATCAAAAACATTAAAAACAGCAAAACACCAAAAACATCATAAAAATAAAACACATTAAGAACATCAAAAACATAATAAACATAAATTACATAAAAACATCAAAAACAACAAAACATCAAAAAAATCAAAATATCGAAAACATCAAAAACATCAAAAACATCATAAACATCATAAACATAAAAAACATTAAAAACATTAAAAACATCAAAAACATCAAAAACATCAATAACATAATAAACATAAAAAACATAATAACATCAAAAACATCAAAAACATCAATAACAACAAAAAATCAAAAACATCAAAAACATCAAAACAGCAAAACACCAAAACATCAAAAACATCATAAATATAAAAACGTTAAAAACATCAAACACATAATAAACATAAATTACATAAAAACATCAAAAACAACAGAACATCAAAAAAAATCAAAATATCGAAAACATAAAAAACATTAAAAACATTAAAAACATCAAAAACATCAATAACATAATAAACATAAATTACATAAAAACATCAAAAACAACAAAACATCAAAAAAATCAAAATATCGAAAACATCAAAAACATCAAAAACATCAAAAAATATTCAAAACATCAAACCATCAAAAACCTCAAAGACATTAAAAGCATAAAATTCGTTATAAAATCAATAACATCAAAAACATAAAAAAAAAAAACATCAAAAAAATCAAAACATCAAAAAAATCGAAAACATTAAAACGTCATATACATAAAAACATAAAACATCAAAATCATCAAAATCATCAAAAACATCAAAAACATCAAAATCATCAAAAACACTAAAAAAAACTTTAAAAAATTAAAAACATTAAAAACATTAAAAACATTAAAAACATTAAAAACATTAAAAACATTAAAAACATTAAAAACATTAAAAACATTAAAAACATTAAAAACATTAAAAACATCAAAACCATCAAAAAACTTAAAAACATCATAAACATCAAGAACATCATATATATTAAAAACCTCAAGACATCAGAAACATCAAAAACCTCGAAAACATCAAATACGTCATAAAATAAAAAACATCAAAAAAAAAATAAAAAAAATCAAAAACATAAAAAATAACATCAAAAACATCAAAAACATCAAAAACATCAAAAACATCAAAAACATCAAAAACGTCAAAAACATCAAAAACATCAAAAACATCAAAAACATCAAAAACATCAATAACATCAAAAACATCAAACATCAAAAGAAAAAAACATCAAAACAGCAAAACATCAAAACATCAAAAACATCATAAATATAAAAAAACATTAAAAACATCAAAAACATAATAAACATAAATTACATAAAAACATCAAAAACATCAAAAAAATCAAAATATCGAAAACATCAAAAACATCAAAAACATCAGAAACATCAAAAACATCAAAAACATCAAAAACATCAAAAACATCAAAAACATCAAAAATATCAAAAACATCAATAACATCAAAAACATCAAAAACATCAAAAACATAAATTACATAAAAACATCAAAAACAACAAAACATCAAAAAAATCAAAATATCGAAAACATCAAAAACATCAAAAACATCAAAAACATCAAAAACATTAATAACAACAAAAAATCAAAAACATCAAAAACATCAATAACAACAAAAAATCAAAAACATCAAAAACAGCAAAACATTAAAACATCAAAACATCATAAATATAAAAAACATTACAAACATCAAACACATAATAAACATAAATTACATAAAAACATCAATAACAACAAAACATCAAAAAAATCCAAATATCGAAAACATCAAAAAACATCAAAAACATCAAAAACATCAAAAACATTAAAAACAGCAAAACACCAAAAACATCATAAAAATAAAACACATTAAGAACATCAAAAACATAATAAACATAAATTACATAAAAACATCAAAAACAACAAAACATCAAAAAAAATCAAAATATCGAAAACATCAAAAACATCAAAAACATCATAAACATAAAAACATTAAAAACATTAAAAACATCAAAAACATCAAAAACATCAATAACATAATAAACATAAAAAACATAATAACATCAAAAACTTCAAAAACATCAATAACAACAAAAATCAAAAACATCAAAAACATCAAAACAGCAAAACATCAAAACATCAAAAACATCATAAATATAAAAACGTTAAAAACATCAAACACATAATAAACATAAATTACATAAAAACATCAAAAACAACAGAACATCAAAAAAATTAAAATTTCGAAAACATAAAAACATTAAAAACATTAAAAACATCAAGAACATCAATAACATAATAAACATAAAAACATAATAACATTAAAAACATCAAACACATAATAAACATAAATTACATAAAAACATCAATAACAACAAAACATCAAAAAAATCCAAATATCGAAAACATCAAAAAACATCAAAAACATCAAAAACATCAAAAACATAAAAAACAACAAAACACCAAAAACAACAAAAAAATAAAACACATTAAGAACATCAAAAACATAATAAACATAAATTACATAAAAACATCAAAAACAACAAAACATCAAAAAAATCAAAATATCGAAAACATCAAAAACATCAAAAACATCATAAACATAAAAAACATTAAAAACATTAAAAACATCAAAAACATCAAAAACATCAAAAACATCAATAACATAATAAACATAAAAAACATAATAACATCAAAAAACATCAAAAACATCAATAACAACAAAAAATCAAAAACATCAAAACAGCAAAACATCAAAACATCAAAAACATCATAAATATAAAAAACGTTAAAAACATCAAACACATAATAAACATAAATTACATAAAAACATCAAAAACAACAGAACATCAAAAAAAATCAAAATATCGAAAACATAAAAAACATTAAAAACATTAAAAACATCAAAAACATCAATAACATAATAAACATAAAAAACATAATAACATCAAAAACATCAAAAACATCAAAAACATCAAAAACATCAAAAACATCAAAAACATCATAAACATAAAAAACATTAAAAACATTAAAAACATCAAAAACATCAATAACATAATAAACATAAAAATAATAATAACATCAAAAACATCAAAAACATCAAAAACATCAATAACAACAAAAATTCAAAAACATCAAAAACATCAAAACAGCAAAACATCAAAAACATCAAAAACATCATAAACATAAAAAACATTAAAAACATTAAAAACATCAAAAATATCAATAACATAATAAACATAAAAATAATAATAACATCAAAACATCAAAACATCAATAACAACAAAAATCAAAAACATCAAAAACATCAAAACAGCAAAACAACAAAACATCAAAAAAATCAAAATATCGAAAACATCAAAAACATCAAAAACATTAAAAACATTAAAAACATCAAAACCATCAAAAAACATTAAAAACATCATAAACATCAAGAACATCATATATATTAAAAACCTCAAGACATCAGAAACATCAAAACCTCAAAAACATCAAATACGTCATAAAATAAAAAAAACATCAAAAAGAAAATAAAAAACATAAAAAATAACATCAAAAACATCAAAAACATCAAAAACATCAAAAACATCAAAAACATCAAAAACATCAAAACATCAAACATCAAAAGAAAAAAACATCAAAACAGCAAAACATCAAAACATCAAAAACATCATAAATATAAAAAACATTAAAAACATCAAAAACATAATAAACATAAATTACATAAAAACATCAAAAATATCAAAAAAATCAAAATATCGAAAACATCAAAACATCAAAAACATCAAAAACATCAAAAACATCAAAAACATCAAAAACATCAAAAACATCAAAAACATCAAAACATCAAAACATCAAAAACATCAAAAACATCAAAAACATCAAAAACATCAAAAACATCAAAACATCAAAAACATTAAAAACAGCAAAACACCAAAAACATCATAAAAATAAAACACATTAAGAACATCAAAAACATAATAAACATAAATTACATAAAAACATCAAAAACAACAAAACATCAAAAAATCAAAATATCGAAAACATCAAAACATCAAAAACATCATAAACATCATAAACATAAAAACATTAAAAACATTAAAAACATCAAAAACATCAAAAACATCAATAACATAATAAACATAAAAAACATAATAACATCAAAAACATCAAAAACATCAATAACAACAAAAAATCAAAAACATCAAAAACATCAAAACAGCAAAACACCAAAACATCAAAAACATCATAAATATAAAAAACGTTAAAAACATCAAACACATAATAAACATAAATTACATAAAAACATCAAAAACAACAGAACATCAAAAAAAATCAAAATATCGAAAACATAAAAAACATTAAAAACATTAAAAACATCAAAAACATCAATAACATAATAAACATAAATTACATAAAAACATCAAAAACAACAAAACATCAAAAAAATCAAAATATCGAAAACATCAAAAACATCAAAAACATCAAAAATATTCAAAACATCAAACCATCAAAAACCTCAAAGACATTAAAAGCATAAAATTCGTTATAAAATCAATAACATCAAAAACATAAAAAAAAAAACATCAAAAAAATCAAAACATCAAAAAAAATCGAAAACATTAAAACGTCATATACATAAAAACATAAAACATCAAAATCATCAAAATCATCAAAAACATCAAAAACATCAAAATCATCAAAAACACTAAAAAAAACTTTAAAAAAATTAAAAACATTAAAAACATTAAAAACATTAAAAACATTAAAAACATTAAAAACATTAAAAACATTAAAAACATTAAAAACATTAAAAACATTAAAAACATCAAAACCATCAAAAATATTAAAAACATCATAAACATCAAGAACATCATATATATTAAAAACCTCAAGACATCAGAAACATCAAAAACCTCGAAAACATCAAATACGTCATAAAATAAAAAACATCAAAAAGAAAATAAAAAAAACATCAAAAACATAAAAAATAACATCAAAAACATCAAAAACATCAAAAACATCAAAAACATCAAAAACGTCAAAAACATCAAAAACATCAAAAACATCAAAAACATCAAAAACATCAATAACATCAAAAACATCAAACATCAAAAGAAAAAAACATCAAAACAGCAAAACATCAAAACATCAAAAACATCATAAATATAAAAAACATTAAAAACATCAAAAACATAATAAACATAAATTACATAAAAACATCAAAAACATCAAAAAAATCAAAATATCGAAAACATCAAAAACATCAAAAACATCAGAAACATCAAAAACATCAAAAACATCAAAAACATCAAAAACATCAAAAACATCAAAAATATCAAAAACATCAATAACATCAAAAACATCAAAAACATCAAAAACATAAATTACATAAAAACATCAAAAACAACAAAACATCAAAAAAATCAAAATATCGAAAACATCAAAAACATCAAAAACATCAAAAACATCAAAAATATTAATAACAACAAAAAATCAAAAACATCAAAAACATCAATAACAACAAAAAATCAAAAACATCAAAAACAGCAAAACATTAAAACATCAAAAACATCATAAATATAAAAAACATTACAAACATCAAACACATAATAAACATAAATTACATAAAAACATCAATAACAACAAAACATCAAAAAAATCCAAATATCGAAAACATCAAAAAACATCAAAAACATCAAAAACATCAAAAACATTAAAAACAGCAAAACACCAAAAACATCATAAAAATAAAACACATTAAGAACATCAAAAACATAATAAACATAAATTACATAAAAACATCAAAAACAACAAAACATCAAAAAAATCAAAATATCGAAAACATCAAAAACATCAAAAACATCATAAACATAAAAAACATTAAAAACATTAAAAACATCAAAAACATCAAAAACATCAATAACATAATAAACATAAAAAACATAATAACATCAAAAACTTCAAAAACATCAATAACAACAAAAAATCAAAAACATCAAAAACATCAAAACAGCAAAACATCAAAACATCAAAAACATCATAAATATAAAAAACGTTAAAAACATCAAACACATAATAAACATAAATTACATAAAAACATCAAAAACAACAGAACATCAAAAAAAATTAAAATTTCGAAAACATAAAAAACATTAAAAACATTAAAAACATCAAGAACATCAATAACATAATAAACATAAAAAACATAATAACATTAAAAACATCAAACACATAATAAACATAAATTACATAAAAACATCAATAACAACAAAACATCAAAAAAATCCAAATATCGAAAACATCAAAAAACATCAAAAACATCAAAAACATCAAAAACATTAAAAACAGCAAAACACCAAAAACATCATAAAAATAAAACACATTAAGAACATCAAAAACATAATAAACATAAATTACATAAAAACATCAAAAACAACAAAACATCAAAAAAATCAAAATATCGAAAACATCAAAAACATCAAAAACATCATAAACATAAAAAACATTAAAAACATTAAAAACATCAAAAACATCAAAAACATCAAAAACATCAATAACATAATAAACATAAAAAACATAATAACATCAAAAAACATCAAAAACATCAATAACAACAAAAAATCAAAAACATCAAAAACATCAAAACAGCAAAACATCAAAACATCAAAAACATCATAAATATAAAAAACGTTAAAAACATCAAACACATAATAAACATAAATTACATAAAAACATCAAAAACAACAGAACATCAAAAAAAATCAAAATATCGAAAACATAAAAAACATTAAAAACATTAAAAACATCAAAAACATCAATAACATAATAAACATAAAAAACATAATAACATCAAAAACATCAAAAACATCAAAAACATCAAAAACATCAAAAACATCAAAAACATCATAAACATAAAAAACATTAAAAACATTAAAAACATCAAAAACATCAATAACATAATAAACATAAAAATAATAATAACATCAAAAACATCAAAAACATCAAAAACATCAATAACAACAAAAATTCAAAAACATCAAAAACATCAAAACAGCAAAACATCAAAAACATCAAAAACATCATAAACATAAAAAACATTAAAAACATTAAAAACATCAAAAATAACAAAAACATAATAAACATAAAAATAATAATAACATCAAAACATCAAAAACATCAATAACAACAAAAAATCAAAACATCAAAACATCAAAACAGCAAAACAACAAAACATCAAAAAATCAAAATATCGAAAAACATCAAAAACATCAAAAACATTAAAAACATTAAAAACATCAAAACCATCAAAAAACATTAAAAACATCATAAACATCAAGAACATCATATATATTAAAAACCTCAAGACATCAGAAACATCAAAAACCTCAAAAACATCAAATACGTCATAAAATAAAAAAACATCAAAAAGAAAATAAAAAAAACATAAAAAATAACATCAAAAACATCAAAAACATCAAAAACATCAAAAACATCAAAAACATCAAAAACATCAAAAACATCAAAAACATCAAAAACATCAAAAACATCAAAAACATCAAAAACATCAAAAACATCAAAACATCAAAAACATCAAACATCAAAAGAAAAAAACATCAAAACAGCAAAACATCAAAACATCAAAAACATCATAAATATAAAAAAACATTAAAAACATCAAAAACATAATAAACATAAATTACATAAAAACATCAAAAATATCAAAAAAATCAAAATATCGAAAACATCAAAAACATCAAAAACATCAAAAACATCAAAAACATCAAAAACATCAAAAACATCAAAAACATCAAAAACATCAAAAACATCAAAAACATCAAAAACATCAAAAACATCAAAAACATCAAAACATCAAAAACATCAAAAATATCAAAACATCAATAACATCAAAAACATCAAAAACATCAAAAACATAAATTACATAAAAACATCAAAAACAACAAACCATCAAAAATATCGAAAACATCAAAAACATCAAAAACATCAAAAACATCAATAACAACAAAAAATCAAAAACATCAAAAACTTCAAAACAGCAAAACAACAAAACATCAAAAAAATCAAAATATCGAAAACATCAAAAACATCAAAAACATCAAAAACATCAAAAACATCAAAAACATCAAAACATCAAAAACATCAAAACAACAAAACATCAAAAAAATCAATATATCAAAAACATCAAAAATATCAAAAACATAAAAAGCAATTAAAACATAAAAATCATCAGAAACATCAAAACATCAAACAATCAAAAACCTCAAAGACATTAAAAGCATAAAATCGTTATAAAATCAATAACATCAAAAACATAAAAAAAAACATCAAAAACATCAAAAAAATCAAAACATCAAAAAAATCGAAAACATTAAAACATCACATACATAAAAACATAAAACATCAAAAACATCAAAATCATCAAAATCATCAAAAACATCAAAAACATCAAAAACATCAAAATCATCAAAAACACTAAAAAAAACTTTAAAAAAATTAAAAACATTAAAAACATTAAAAACATTAAAAACATTAAAAACATTAAAAACATTAAAAACATTAAAAACATTAAAAACATTAAAAACATTAAAAACATCAAAACCATCAAAAACATTAAAAACATCATAAACATCAAGAACATCATATATATTAAAAACCTCAACACATCAGAAACATCAAAAACCTCAAAAACATCAAATACGTAATGAAATAAAAAACATCAAAAAGAAAATAAAAAAAACATCAAAAACATAAAAAATAACATCAAAAACATCAAAAACATCAAAAACATCAAAAACATCAAAAACATCAAAAACATCAAAACCGTCAAAAACATCAAAAACATCAAAAACATCAAACATCAAAAGAAAAAAACATCAAAACAGCAAAACATCAAAACATCAAAATCATCATAAATATAAAAAACATTAAAAACATCAAAAACATAATAAACATAATAAACATAAATTACATAAAAACATCAAAAACATCAAAAAAAATCAAAATATCGAAAACATCAAAAACATCAAAATCATCAAAAACATCAAAAACATCAAAAACATCAAAAACATCAAAAATATCAAAAACATCAATAACATCAAAAACATCAAAAACATAAATTACATAAAAACATCAAAAACAACATAACATCAAAAAAATCAAAATATCGAAAACATCAAAAACATCAAAAACATCAAAAACATCAAAAACATCAAAAACATCAAAAACATCAAAAACATCAAAAACATCAAAAACATCAAAACATCAAAAACATCAAAAACATCAAAAACATCAAAAACATCAAAAACATCATAAACATCAAAACATCAAAAACATCAAAAACATCAATAACATCAAAAACATCAAAAACATCAAAAACATCAAAACATCAAAAATCAAAAAAACATCAAACATCAAAAACATCAAAAACATCAAAACATCAAAAACATCAAAAACATCAAAAACATCAAAAACATCAAAAACATCAAAACATCAAAAACATCAAAAACATCAAAAACATCAAAAGCATCAAAAACATCAAAAACATCAAAAACATCAAAACATCAAAAACATCAAAAACATCAAAACATCAAAACATCAAAAACATCAAAAACATCAAAAACATCAAAAACATCAAAAACATCAAAAACATCAAAACCATCAAAAACATTAAAAACATCATAAATATCAAGAACATCATATATATTAAAAACCTCAAGACATCAGAAACATCAAAAACCTCAAAAACATCAAATACGTCATAAAATAAAAACATCAAAAGAAAATAAAAAAACATAAAAAATAACATCAAAAAACATCAAAAGAAAAAAACATCAAAACAGCAAAACATCAAAACATCAAAACATCAAAAACATCATAAATATAAAAAACATTAAAAACATCAAAAACATAATAAACATAAATTACATAAAAACATCAAAAACATCAAAAACATCAAAAACATCAAAAACATCAAAAACATCAAAAACATCAAAAACATCAAAAACATCAAAAACACCAAAAACATCAAAAACATCAATGACATCAAAAAAATCAAAATATCGAAAACATCAAAGAGATGAAAAACATCAAAAATATCAACAACATCAAAAACATCATGAACATAAAAAACATTAAAAACATCAACAACATAATAAACATAAAAAACATAATAACATCAAAAACATCAAAAACATCAAAAACAACAAAACATCAAAAACATCAAAATCATCAAAAACATCATAAACATGAAAAACATTTAAAACATTAAAATCATCAGAAACATCAACACATCAAAAACCTCAAAAACATTAAAAGCATCAAATACGTTCTTAAATAAAAACGTCAAAAAAAAAAAAAAAAAACATCAAAAAATTAAAACATCAAAAAAATCGAAAACATCAAAAACATCATAAATATAAAAAACATTAAGAATATCAAAAACATAAATTACATAAAAACATCAAAAACAACAAAACATCAAAAAAATCAAAATATCGAAAACATCAAAAACATCAAAAACATCATAAACATAAAAAACATTAAAAATATCAAAAACATCAATAACATAATAAACATAAAAACATAATAACATCAAAACATCAAAAACATCAATAACAACAAAAAATCAAAAAACATCAAAAACATCAAAACAGCAAAACATCAAAAACATCATAAATATAAAAAACATTAAAAACATCAAAAACATAAATTACATAAAAACATCAAAAACAACAAAACATCAAAAAAATCAAAATATCGAAAACATCAAAAACATCAAAAACATCAAAAACATAAAATATATCAAAAACATCAATAACATCAAAAACATCAAAAATATCAAAAACATCAAAAATATCAAAAACATCAAAAACCTAAAAAACATCAAAAAAATCAAAATATTGAAAACTTCAAAAACATCATAAATATAAAAAACATTAAAAACAACAAAAACATAATAAACATCAAAATCAACAAAACATCAAAAAATCAAAATATCGAAAACATCAAAAATATCAACAACATCAAAAACATCATGAACATAAAAAACATTAAAAACATCAAAAACATCAACAACATAATAAACATAAAAAACATAATAACATCAAAAACATCAAAAACAAGAAAACATCAAAAACATCAAAATCATCAAAAACATCATAAACATGAAAAACATTTAAAACATTAAAATCATCAGAAACATCAACACATCAAAAACCTCAAAAACATTAAAAGCATCAAATACGTTCTTAAATAAAAACATCAAAAACATAAAAAAAAACATCAAAAAATTAAAACATCAAAAAAATCGAAAACATCAAAAACATTAAAAACAGCAAAACATCAAAAACATGATAAATATAAAAAACATTAAAAACATCAAAAACATAATAAAAATAAATTACATAAAAACATCAAAAACAACAAAACATCAAAAAAAAACAAAATATCGAAAACATCAAAAACATCAAAAACATCAAATATATCAAAAACATCAATAACATCAAAAACATCAAAAATATCAAAAACATCAAAAATATCAAAAACATCAAAAACCTAAAAAACATCAAAAAAAATCAAAATATCGAAAACTTCAAAAACATCATAAATATAAAAAACATTAAAAACATCAAAAACATAATAAACATCAAAATCAACAAAACATCAAAAAAATCAAAAACATCAAAAACATCAAAAACATCAAAAACATCAAAAACATCAAAAACATCAAAAACATCAAAAACATCGAAAACATCAAAAAGATGAAAAACATCAAAAATATCAACAACATCAAAAACATCATGAACATAAAAACATTAAAAACATAAAAAACATCAACAACATAATAAACATAAAAAACATAATAACATCAAAAACATCAAAAACAACAAAACATCAAAAACATCAAAATCATCAAAAACATCATAAACATGAAAAACATTTAAAACATTAAAATCATCAGAAACATCAACACATCAAAAACCTCAAAAACATTAAAAGCATCAAATACGTTCTTAAATAAAAACATCAAAAACATAAAAAAAAACATCAAAAAATTAAAACATCAAAAAACATCAAAAACATCAAAAACATCATAAACATAAAAAACATTAAAAACATCAATTACATAATAAGCATAAAAAACATAATAACATCAAAAACATCAAAAAATCATAAACATAATAAACATTTAAAACATCAAAAACATCAATAACATAATAAGCATAAAAAACATAATAACATCAAAAACATCAAAAACATCAAAAACATCAAAACAGCAAAACATCAAAACATCAAAACATCAAAAACATCATAAATATAAAAAACATTAAAAACATCAAAAACATAATAAACATAAATTACATAAAAACATCAAAAACAACAAAACATCAAAAACAACAAAACATCAAAAAAATCAAAAAACATCAAAATATCGAACACATCAAAAACATCAAAAACATCAAAAACATCAAAAACATCAAAAACATCAAAAACATCAAAAACATCAAAAACATCAAAAACATCAAAAACATCAAAAACATCAAAAACATCAAAAACATCAAAAACATCAAAAACATCAAAAACATCAAAACCATCAAAACCATCAAAAACATTAAAAACATCATAAACATCAAGAACATCATATATATTAAAAACCTCAAGACATCAGAAACATTAAAAACCTCAAAAACATCAAATACGTCATAAAATAAAAACATCAAAAGAAAATAAAAAAACATCAAAAACATAAAAAATAACATCAAAAACATCAAAACATCAAAAACATCAAAAATCAAAAACATCAAACATCAAAAGAAAAAAACATCAAAACAGCAAAACATCAAAACATCAAAAACATCATAAATATAAAAACATTAAAAACATCAAAAACATACTAAACATAAATTACATAAAAACATCAAAAACAACAAAACATCAAAAAAAATCAAAATATCGAAAACATCAAAAACATCAAAAACATCAAAAACATCAAAAACATCAAAAACATCAAAAACATCAAAAACATCAAAACATCAAAAACATCAAAACATCAAAACATCAAAAACATCAAAAACATCAAAAATATCAAAAACATCAAAAACATCAAAAACATCAAAAACATCAAAAACATCAAAAATATCAAAAACATCAATAACATCAAAAAAATCAAAAACATCAAAAACATCAAAAACATCGAAAACATCAAAAACCTAAAAAACATCAAAAAAATCAAAATATCGAAAACATCAAAGAGATGAAAAACATCAAAAATATCAACAACATCAAAAACATCATGAACATAAAAAACATTAAAAACATCAACAACATAATAAACATAAAAAACATAATAACATCAAAAACATCAAAAACAAAAAAACATCAAAAACATCAAAATCATCAAAAACATCATAAACATGAAAAACATTTAAAACATTAAAATCATCAGATACATCAACACATCAAAAACCTCAAAAACATTAAAAACATCAAATACGTTCTTAAATAAAAACGTCAAAAACAAAAAAAAAATAAAAAAAAATTAAAACATCAAAAAAATCGAAAACATCAAAAACATCAAAAACATTAAAAACAGCAAAACATCAAAAACATCATAAATATAAAAAACATTAAGAGCATCAAAAACATAATAAACATAAATTACATAAAAACATCAAAAACAACAAAACATCAAAAAAATTAAAATATCGAAAACATCAAAAACATCATAAACATAAAAAAACATTAAAAACATCAAAAACATCAATAACATAATAAACATAAAAAACATAATAACATCAAAAACATCAAAAACATCAATGACAACAAAAAATCAAAAACATCAAAAACATCAAAACAGCAAAACATCAAAACATCAAAAACATCATAAATATAAAAAACATTAAAAACATCAAAAACATAATAAACATAAATTACATAAAAACATCAAAAACAACAAAACATCAAAAAAATCAAAAAATCGAAAACATCAAAAACATCAAAAACATCAAAAATATCAAAACATCTATAACATCAAAAACATCAAAAATATCAAAAACATCAAAAATATCAAAAACATCAAAACCTAAAAAAAACATCAAAAAAATCAAAATATCGAAAACTTCAAAAAACATCATAAATATAAAAACATTAAAAACATCAAAAACATAATAAACATCAAAATCAACAAAACATCAAAAAAAATCAAAATATCGAAAACATCAAAAAGATGAAAAACATCAAAAATATCAACAACATCAAAAACATCATGAACATAAAAACATTAAAAACATCAAAAACATCAACAACATAATAAACATAAAAAACATAATAACATCAAAACATCAAAAACAACAAAACATCAAAAATATCAAAATCATCAAAAACATCATAAACATGAAAAACATTTAAAACATTAAAATCATCAGAAACATCAACACATCAAAAACCTCAAAAACATTAAAAGCATCAAATACGTTCTTAAATAAAAACATCAAAAACATAAAAAAAAAACATCACAAAATTAAAACATCAAAAAAATCGAAAACATCAAAAACATCAAAAACATTAAAAACAGCAAAACATCAAAAACATCATAAATATAAAAAAACATTAAAAACATCAAAAACATAATAAACATCAAAATCAACAAAACATCAAAAAAATCAAAATATCGAAAACATCAAAAAGATGAAAAACATCAAAAATATCAACAACATCAAAAACATCATGAACATAAAAAACATTAAAAACATCAAAAACATCAACAACATAATAAACATAAAAAACATTAAAAACATCAAAAACATCAATAACATAATAAGCATAAAAAACATAATAACATCAAAAACATCAAAAACATCAAAAACATCAATAACAACAAAACATCAAAAACATCAATAGCAACAAAACATCAAAAACATCAAAAACATCAAAAACATCAAAACAGCAAAACATCAAAACATCAAAAACATCATAAATATAAAAAACATTAAAAACATCAAAAACATAATAAACATAAATTACATAAAAACATCAAAAACAACAAAACATCAAAAACATCAAAAACATCAAAACATCAAAAACATCAAAAACATCAAAAACATCAAAAACATCAAAAACATCAAAAACATCAAGAACATCAAAAACATCAAAAACATCAAAAACATCAAAAATATCAAAAACATCAATAACATCAAAAACATCAAAAATATCAAAAACATCAAAAACATCGAAAACATCAAAAACCTAAAAAACATCAAAAAAATCAAAATATCGAAAACCTCAAAAACATCATAAATATAAAAAACATTAAAAACATCAAAAACATAATAAACATCAAAATCAACAAAACATCAAAAAAATCAAAACATCGAAAACATCAAAAAGATGAAAAACATCAAAAATATCAACAACATCAAAAACATCATGAACATAAAAACATTAAAAACTTCAAAACATCAACAATATAATAAACATAAAAAACATAATAACATCAAAAACATCAAAAACAACAAAACATCAAAAAATTTAAAATATCGAAAACATCAAAAAGATGAAAAACATCAAAAATATCAACAACATCAAAAACATCATGAACATAAAAAACCTTAAAAACATCAAAAACATCAACAACATAATAAACATAAAAAACATAATAACATCAAAAACATCAATAACAACAAAACATCAAAAATATCAAAATCATCAAAAACATCATAAACATGAAAAACATTTAAAACATTAAAATCATCAGAAACATCAACACATCAAAAACCTCAAAAACATTAAAAACAGCAAAACATCAAAAACATCATAAATATAAAAAACATTAAAAACATCAAAAACATAATAAACATCAAAATCAACAAAACATCAAAAAAATCAAAATATCGAAAACATCAAAAAGATGAAAAACATCAAAAATATCAACAACATCAAAAACATCATGAACATAAAAAACATTAAAAACGTCAAAAACATCAACAACATAATAAACATAAAAAACATAATAACATCAAAAACATCAAAACAACAAAACATCAAAACATCAAAATCATCAAAACATCATAAACATGAAAAACATTTAAAACATTAAAATCATCAGAAACATCAACACATCAAAAACCTCAAAAACATTAAAAGCATCAAATACGTTCTTAAATAAAAACATCAAAAACATAAAAAAAAACATCAAATAATTAAAACATCAAAAAAATCGAAAACATCAAAAACATCAAAAAACATCAAAAACATCATAAACATAAAAAACATTAAAAACATCAAAAGCATCAATAACATAATAAGCATAAAAACATAATAACATCAAAAACATCAAAAACATCAATAACAACAAAACATCAAAAACATCAAAAACATCAATAACAACAAAACATCAAAAACATCAAAAACATCAAAAACATCAAAAACATCAAAACAGCAAAACATCAAAACATCAAAAACATCATAAATATAAAAAACATTAAAAACATCAAAAACATAATAAACATAAATTACATAAAAACAACAAAACATTAAAAAAATCAAAATATCGAAATCATCAAAAACATCAAAAACATCAAAAACATCAAAAACATCAAAAACATCAAAAACATCAAAAACATCAAAAACATCAAAAACATCAAAAACATCAAAAACATCAAAAACATCAAAAACATCAAAAACATCAAAAACATCAAAAACATCGAAAACATCAAAAACCTAAAAAACATCAAAAAAATCAAAATATCGAAAACTTCAAAAACATCATAAATATAAAAAACATTAAAAACATCAAAAACATAATAAACATCAAAATCAACAAAACACCAAAAAAATCAAAACATCGAAAACATCAAAAAGATGAAAAACATCAAAAATATCAACAACATCAAAAACATCATGAACATAAAAAACATTAAAAACTTCAAAAACATCAACAACATAATAAACATAAAAAACATAATAACATCAAAAACATCAAAAACAACAAAACATCAAAACATCAAAATCATCAAGAACATCATAAACATGAAAAACATTTAAAACATTAAAATCATCAGAAACATCAACACATCAAAAACCTCAAAAACATTAAAAGCATCAAATACGTTCTTAAATAAAAACATCAAAAACATAAAAAAAAACATCAAAAAATTAAAACATCAAAAAAATCGAAAACATCAAAAACATCAAAAACATCATAAACATAAAAAACATTAAAAACATCAAAAACATCAATAACATAATAAGCATAAAAAACATAATAACATCAAAAACATCAAAAACATCAATAACAATAAAACATCAAAAACATCAAAACAGCAAAACATCAAAACATCAAAAATATCATAAATATAAAAAACATTAAAAACATCAAAAACATAATAAACATAAATTACATAAAAACATCAAAAACAACAAAACATCAAAAAAATCAAAAAAATCAAAATATCGAAAACATCAAAAACATCAAAAACATCAAAACATCAAAAACATCAAAAACATCAAAAACATCAAAAACATCAAAAACATCAAAAACATCAAAAATATCAAAAACATCAATAACATCAAAAACATCAAAAATATCAAAAACATCAAAAACATCAAAAACATCAAAAACATCAAAAACATCATGAACATAAAAAAACATTAAAAACATCAAAAACATCAACAACATAATAAACATAAAAAACATAATAACATCAAAAACATCAAAAACATCAAAAACAACAAAACATCAAAACATCAAAAAAATCAAAATATCGAAAACATCGAAAAGATGAAAAACATCAAAAATATCAACAACATCAAAAACATCATGAACATAAAAAACATTAAAAACATCAAAAACATCAACAACATAATAAACATAAAAAACATAATAACATCAAAAACATCAAAAACATCAAAAACAACAAAATATCAAAACATCAAAATCATCAAAAACATCATAAACATGAAAAACATTTAAAACATTAAAATCATCAGAAACATCAACACATCAAAAACCTCAAAAACATTAAAAGCATCAAATACGTTCTTAAATAAAAACATCAAAAACATAAAAAAACATCAAAAAATTAAAACATCAAAAAAATCGAAAACATCAAAAACATCAAAAACATCAAAAACATCATAAACATTAAAAACATTAAAAACATCAAAAACATCAATAACATAATAAGCATAAAAAACATAATAACATCAAAAACATCAAAAACATCAAAAACATCAATAACAACAAAACATCAAAAACATCAAAAACATCAAAACAGCAAAACATCAAAACACCAAAAACATCATAAATATAAAAAACATTAAAAACATCAAAAACATAATAAACATAAATTACATAAAAACATCAAAAACAACAAAACATCAAAAAAAACAAAAAAATCAAAATATCGAAAACATCAAAAACATCAAAACATCAAAAACATCAAAAACATCAAAAACATCAAAACATCAAAAACATCAAAAACATCAAAAACATCAAAAACATCAAAAACATCAAAAATATCAAAAACATCAAAAACATCAAAAACATCAAAAAACATCAAAAATATCAAAAACATCAAAAACATCAAAAACATCGAAAACATCAAAAACCTAAAAAACATCAAAAAAATCAAAATATCGAAAACTTCAAAAACATCATAAATATAAAAAACATTAAAAACATCAAAAACATAATAAACATCAAAATCAACAAAACATCAAAAAAATCAAAATATCGAAAACATCAAAAAGATGAAAAACATCAAAAATATCAACAACATCAAAAACATCATGAACATAAAAAACATTAAAAACTTCAAAAACATCAACAACATAATAAACATAAAAAACATAATAACATCAAAAACGTCAAAAACAACAAAACATCAAAACATCAGAATCATCAAAAACATCATAAACATGAAAAACATTTAAAACATTAAAATCATCAGAAACATCAACACATCAAAAACCTCAAAAACATTAAAAGCATCAAATACGTTCTTAAATAAAAACATCAAAAACATAAAAAAAAATATCAAAAAATTAAAACATCAAAAAAATCGAAAACATCAAAAACATCAAAAACATCATAAACATAAAAAACATTATAAACATCAAAAACATCAATAACATAATAAGCATAAAAAACATAATAACATCAAAAACATCAATAACAATAAAACATCAAAAACATCAAAAACATCAAAACATCAAAACATCAAAAACATCATAAATATAAAAAACATTAAAAACATCAAAAACATAATAAACATAAATTACATAAAAACATCAAAAACAACAAAACATCAAAAAAATCAAAATATCGAAAACATCAAAAACATCAAAAACATCAAAAACATCAAAAACATCAAAACATCAAAAACATCAAAAACATCAAAAACATCAAAAAACATCAAAAACATCGAAAACATCAAAAACATCAAAAATATCAAAAACATCAATAACATCAAAAACATCAAAAATATCAATAAACATCAAAAACATCAAAAACATCGAAAACATCAAAAACCTAAAAAACATCAAAAAAATCAAAATATCGAAAACTTCAAAAACATCATAAATATAAAAAACATTAAAAACATCAAAAACATAATAAACATCAAAATCAACAAAACATCAAAAAAATCAAAATATCGAAAACATCGAAAAGATGAAAAACATCAAAAATATCAACAACATCAAAAACATCATGAACATAAAAAACATTAAAAACTTCAAAAACATCAACAACATAATAAACATAAAAAACATAATAACATCAAAAACAACAAAACATCAAAAACATCAAAATCATCAAAAACGTCATAAACATGAAAAACATTTAAAACATTAAAATCATCAGAAACATCAACACATCAAAAACGTCAAAAACATTAAAAGCATCAAATACGTTCTTAAATAAAAACATCAAAAACATAAAAAAAAAACATCAAAAAATTAAAACATCAAAAAAATCGAAAACATCAAAAACATCAAAAACATTAAAAACAGCAAAACATCAAAAACATCATAAATATAAAAACATTAAGAACATCAAAAACATAATAAACATAAATTACATAAAAACATCAAAAACAACAAATCATCAAAAAAATCAAAATATTGAAAAAATCAAAAACATCAAAAACATCATAAACATAAAAAACATTAAAAACATCAAAAACATCAATAACATAATAAACATAAAAAACATAATAACATCAAAAACATCAAAAACATCAATAACAACAAAACATCAAAAACATCAAAATCATCAAAATCATTATAAACATGAAAAACATTTAAAACATTAAAATCATCAGAAACATCAACACATCAAAAACCTTAAAAACATTAAAAGCATCAAATACGTTATTAAATCAAAAACATCAAAAACATAAAAAAAAAACATCAAAAAAATCAAAACATCAAAAAAATCGAAAACATCAATAACGTCAAAAACATATAAAACATCAAAAACATCCAAAACAACAAGATCATCAAAAACATATAAAACATCAAAAACATCGAAAACATCAAAAACATTAAAAAAACATTAAAAAAATTAAAAAACATTAAAAACATAAAAAACAACAAAACAACAAAATATTAAATCATTAAAAACATTAAAAACATCAAAAACATCAATAACATCAAAAACATCAAAAGCTTCAAAAACATCAAAAACATAAGAAATATCAAAAGATCAAAAACATCATAAACATCATAAACATAAAAACATCAAGTACATCAAAAACATCAAAATAATCAAAAACATCAAAAACAACAAAACATCAAGACATCAAAAACATCAAAACAATCGAAAACATCAAAGCAATCCAAAAAATCAAAAACAACAAAACTTCAAAAACATCAAAAACATCAAATACATCAAAAACATCAAAAACATCAAAATAATCAAAAACATCAAAAACAACAAAACATCTAAGCATCAAAAACATAGAAAACATCAAAATGTAGAAATATATAAAACATCAAAACGTAGAAATGTAAAAAACATCAAAATAATCAAAAACATCAAAAACATCAAAAACATTTAAAACATTAAAATCATCAGAAACATCAAAACATCAAAAACCTCAAAAGTATTAACAGCATCAAATACGTTATAAAATCAAAAACATCAAAAAACATAAAAAAAACATCAAAAACATAAAAAAAATAACATAAAAAAAAATCAAAACATCAAAAAAATCAAAACATCAAAAAAATCGAAAACATTAAAAACATCAAAAACATATAATACATCAAAAACATCCAAAACATCAAAATCATCCAAAACATCAAAAACATTAAAACAACATTAAAAAAATTAAAAACATTTAAAAAAAATAAAGAACAACAAAATATCAAAAACATTAAAAACATTAAAAATTTTAAAAACATCAAAAACTTTAAAAACATCAAAAACATCAAAAATATTAAAAACATCAAAACATCAAAAACATCATAAATATAAAAAACATTAAAAACATCAAAAAACATAATAAACATAAATAACATAAAACATCAAAAACAACAAAACATCAAAAACATCAAAAATATTAAAAACATCAAAACCATCAAAAACATCAAAAACATCAAAAACATAAAAAACATCAAAAACATCAAAAACATCAAAAACATCAAAAACATCAAAAACATCAAAAACATCAAAAACATCAAAAACATCATAAACATAAAAAACATTAAAAACATCAAAAATCATCAGAAACATCAAAACATCAAAAACCTCAAAAGTATTAAATATGTTATGAAATCAAAAACATCAAAAACATAAAAAAAATCATAAAAAAACATAAAAAAAACATCAAAAAAATCAAAACATCAAAAAAATCAAAACATCAAAAAAATCGAAAACATTAAAAACATCAAAAACATATAATACATCAAAAACATCCAAAACATCAAAATCATCCAAAACATCAAAAACATTAAAAAAATTAAAAAAACATTTAAAAAATAAAAAACAACAAAAATATCAAAAACATTAAAAACTTTAAAAACATCAAAAACATCAAAAACTCTAAAAACATCAAAAACATCAAACACATTAAAAACATCAAAAACATAATAAACATAAATAACATAAAAACATCAAAAACAACAAAACATCAAAAAAATCAAAATATCGAAAACATCAAAAACATCAAAAACTCTAAAAACATCAAAAACATCAAACACATTAAAAACATCAAAAACATAATAAACATATAATACATCAAAAACATCCAAAACATCAAAATCATCCAAAACATCAAAAACATCAAAAACATCAAAAACATCAAAAACATCAAAAACATCAAAAACATCAAAAACATCAAACACATCAAAAACATCAAAAACATTAAAAACATCAAAAAAACATCAAAAATATCAAAAACATGAAAATCATCAAAAACATCAAAAACATCAAAACATCAAAACATCAAAAACATCAAAAACATCAAAAACATAAAAACATAAAAAAACATCAAAAACATAAAAAAAAAACATAAAAAAAAATCAAAACATCAAAAAAATTAAAACATCAAAAAAATCGAAAACGTTAAAAACATCAAAAACATATAATACATCAAAAACATCCAAAACATCAAAATCATCCAAAATCATCCAAAAAACATATAATACATCAAAAACATCCAAAACATCAAAATCATCCAAAACATCAAAAACATTAAAAAAAAACATTAAAAAAATTAAAAAACATTTAAAAAATAAAAAACAACAAAATATCAAAAACATTAAAAACATTAAAAACTTTAAAAACATCAAAAACATCAAAAACTCTAAAAACATCAAAAACATCAAAAACATCAAACACATTAAAAACATCAAAAACATAATAAACATAAATAACATAAAAACATCAAAAACTACAAAACATCAAAAACATCAAAAAAATCAAAATATCGAAAACATCAAAAACATCAAAAATATTAAAAACAGCATAACATCAAAAAACATCAAACACATCAAAAACAACATAACATCAAAAACATCAAAATCATCCAAAACATCAAAAACAATAAAAAAAACATTAAAAAACATTTAAAAAACTAAAAAACAACAAAATATCAAAAACATTAAAAACATTAAAAACTTTAAAAACATCAAAAACATCAAAAAACATCATAAACATCATAAACAATAAAAACATTAAAAACATCAAAAACATCAAAAACTTAATAAACATAAAAATCATAAAAACATCAAAAACATCAAAAACATCAAAAACATCAAAAACATCATAAACATCATAAACATAAAAAACATTAAAAACATTAAAAACATCAAAAACATCAAAAACATCAAAAACATAATAAACATAAAAATCATAAAAACATCAAAAACATCACAAACAACAAAACATCAAAAACATCAAAAAAATTAAAAAAATCAAAGTATCGAAAACATCAAAAGCATCAAAAAGATCAAAAACATCAAAAACATCAAAAACATCATAAACATGAAAAACATTTAAAACATTAAAATCATCAGAAACATCAACACATCAAAAACCTCAAAAACATTAAAAGCATCAAATACGTTCTTAAATAAAAACATCAAAAACATAAAAAAAACATCAAAAAATTAAAACATCAAAAAAATCGAAAACATTAAAAACATCAAAAACATTAAAAAACAGCAGAACATCAAATACATCATAAATATAAAAAACATTAAGAACATAAAAACATAATAAACATAAATTACATAAAAACATCAAAAACAACAAAACATCAAAAAAATCAAAATATCGAAAACATCAAAAACATCAAAAACATCATGAACATAAAAAGCATTAAAAACATCAAAAACATCAATAACATAATAAACATAATAACATCAAAAACATCAAAAACATCAAAAACATCAAAAACATCAAAAACATCAAAAACATCATAAACATCATAAACATAAAAAACATTAAAAACATCAAAAACATCAAAAATCATCAGAAACATCAAAACATCAAAAACCTCAAAAGTATAAAATATGTTATAAAATCAAAAACATCAAAAACATAAAAAAAACATAAAAAAAAACATCAAAAAAATCAAAAATATCAAAACATCAAAAACATCATAAACATAAAAACATCAAGTACATCAAAAACATCAAAATAATCAAAAACATCAAAAACAACAAAACATCAAGACATCAAAAACATCCAAACAATCGAAAACATCAAAACAATCCAAAAAATCAAAAACAACAAAACTTCAAAAACATCAAATACTTCAAAAACATCAAAATAATCAAAAACATCAAAAACATTAAAAAAACATTAAAAAAATTAAAAAACATTAAAATCATAAAAAACAACAAAACAACAAAACAACAAAACATTAAAAACATTAAAAACATCAAAAACATCAATAACATCAAAAACATCAAAAGCTTTAAAAACATCAAAAACATCAAAAATATCAAAACATCAAAAACATCATAAACATAAAAACATCAAGTACATCAAAAACATCAAAATAATCAAAAACATCAAAAACAACAAAACATCAAGACATCAAAAACATCCAAACAATCGAAAACATCAAAACAATCCAAAAAATCAAAAACAACAAAACTTCAAAAACATCAAATACTTCAAAAACATCAAAAACATCAAAATAATCAAAAACATCAAAAACATCAAAAACAACAAAACATCTAAACATCAAAAACATAGAAAACATCAAAATGTAGAAATATAAAAAACATCAAAACGTAGAAATGTAAAAAACATCAAAATAATCAAAAACATCAAAAACATGAAAAACATTTAAAACATTAAAATCATCAGAAACATCAAAAACCTCAAAAGTATTAAAAGCATCAAATACGTTAGAAAATCAAAAACATCAAAAACGTAAAAAAAACATCAAAAACATAAAAAAAAAAACATAAAAAAATCAAAACATCAAAAAAATTAAAACATCAAAAAAATCGAAAACATTAAAAACATCAAAAACATATAATACATCAAAAACATCCAAAACATCAAAATCATCCAAAACATCAAAAACATTAAAAAAACATTAAAAAAATTGAAAAACATTTAAAAAAAATAAAGAACAACAAAATATCAAAAACATTAAAAACATTAAAAACTTTAAAAACATCAAAAACATAAAAAACATCAAAAACTTTAAAAACATCAAAAACATCAAAAATATTAAAAACATCAAAACATCATAAATATAAAAAACATTAAAAACATCAAAAACATAATAAACATAAATAACATAAAACATCAAAAACAACAAAACATCAAAAAAAAAAACAAAACATCAAAAACATCAAAAAAATCAAAATATCGAAAACATTAAAAACATCAAAAACATCAAAAATATTAAAAACATCAAAACATCAAAAACATCAAACTCATCAAAAACAACATAACATCAAAAACATCAAAAACATCAAAAACATCAAAAACATCAAAAACATCAAAAACATCAAAAACATCAAAAACATCAAAAACATCAAAAACATCAAAACATCAAAACATCAAAAACCTCAAAAGTATTAAATATGTTATAAAATCAAAAACATCAAAAACATAAAAAAAAAAACATCAAAAACATAATAAAAAACATCAAAAAAATCAAAACATCAAAGAAATCAAAACATCAAAAAAATCGAAAACATTAAAAACATCAAAAACATATAATACATCAAAAACATCCAAAACATCAAAATCATCCAAAACATTAAAAAAAACATTAAAAAAATTAAAAAACATTTAAAAAATAAAAAACAACAAAATATCAAAAACATTAAAAACATTAAAAACTTTAAAAACATCAAAAACTTCAAAAACATCAAAAACTCTAAAAACATCAAAAACATCAAACACATTAAAAACATCAAAAACATAATAAACATAAATAACATAAAAACTTCAAAAACAACAAAACATCAAAAACATCAAAAAAATCAAAATATCGAAAACACCAAAAACATCAAAAACATCAAAAATATTAAAAACAGCATAACATCAAAAACATCAAACACATCAAAAACAACATAACATCAAAAACATCAAAACATCAAAAACATCAAAAACATCAAAAACATCAAAATCATCCAAAACATCAAAAACAATAAAAAAAACATTAAAAAAATTAAAAAACATTTAAAAAAATAAAAAACAACAAAATATCAAAAACATTAAAAACATTAAAAACTTTAAAAACATCAAAAACATCAAAACATCATAAACATCATAAACAATAAAAACATTAAAAACATCAAAAACATCAAAAACTTAATAAACATAAAAATCATAAAAACATCAAAAACATCAAAAACTTAATAAACATAAAAATCATAAAAACATCAAAAACATCAAAAACATCAAAAACATCAAAAACATCAAAAACATCAAAAACATCAAAAACATCAAAAACATCAAAACATCAAAAACATCAAAAACATCAAAAACATCAAAAACATCAAAAACATCATAAACATAAAAATCATAAAAACATCAAAAACATCAAAAACATAATAAACATAAAAATCATAAAAACATCAAAAACATCACAAACAACAAAACATCAAAAACATCAAAAAAATTAAAGAAATCAAAATATCGAAAACATCAAAAACATCAAAAACATCATAAACATGAAAAACATTTAAAACATTAAAATCATCAGAAACATCAACACATCAAAAACCTCAAAAACATTAAAAGCATCAAATACGTTCTTAAATAAAAACATCAAAAACATAAAAAAAAAAACATCAAAAATTAAAACATCAAAAAAATCGAAAACATCAAAAACATCAAAAACATTAAAAACAGCAAAACATCAAAAACATCATAAATATAAAAAACATTAAGAACATAAAAAACATAATAAACATAAATTACATAAAAACATCAAAAACAACAAAACATCAAAAAAAATCAAAATATCGAAAACATCAAAAACATCATAAACATAAAAAGCATTAAAAACATCAAAAACATCAATAACATAATAAACATAATAACATCAAAAACATCAAAAACATCAAAAACATCAAAAACCTCAAAAACATTAAAAGCATCAAATACGTTATTAAATCAAAAACATCAAAAACATAAAAAAAAAACATCAAAAAAATCAAAACATCAAAAAAATCGAAAACATCAAAAACGTCAAAAACATATAAAACATCAAAAACATCATAGACATCAAAAACATTAAAAACATCAAAAATATCAAAAATATCAAAAACATCATAAACATAAAAAGCATTTAAAACATAAAAATCATCAGAAACATCAAAACATCAAACCATCAAAAACCTCAAAGACATTAAAAGCATAAAATTCGTTATAAAATCAATAACATCAAAAACATAAAAAAAACATTAAAAACATCAAAAAAATCAAAACATCAAAAAAATCGAAAACATTAAAACATCACATACATAAAAACATAAAACATCAAAAACATCAAAATCATCAAAAACACTAAAAAAAACTTAAACAAAATTAAAAATATAAAAAACATTAAAAAAATTAAAAACATTGAAAACATTAAAAACATTAAAAACATTAAAAACATTAAAAACATTAAAAACATTAAAAACATTAAAAACATTAAAAACATTAAAAACATTAAAAATATTAAAAATATTAAAAACATTAAAAACATCAAAAACATCAAAAACATCAAAAACACCAAAAACATCAAAAACATCAAAAACATCAAAAATATCAAAAACATCAATAACATCAAAAACATCAAAAATATCAAAAAACATCAAAAACATCGAAAACATCAAAAACCTAAAAAACATCAAAAAAATCAAAATATCGAAAACTTCAAAAACATCATAAATATAAAAAACATTAAAAACATCAAAAACATAATAAACATCAAAAACAACAAAACATCAAAAAAATCAAAATATCGAAAACATCAAAAAGATGAAAAACATCAAAAATATCAACAACATCAAAAACATCATGAACATAAAAAACATTAAAAACATTAAAATCATCAGAAACATCAACACATCAAAAACCTCAAAAACATTAAAAGCATCAAATACGTTCTTAAATAAAAACATCAAAAACATAAAAAAAAAAAACATCAAAAAATTAAACATCAAAAAAATCGAAAACATCAAAAACATTAAAAACATCAAAAACATCAAAAACATCAAAAACATCAAAATCATCAAAAACATCATAAACATGAAAAACATTTAAAACATTAAAATCATCAGAAACATCAAAAACATCAAAAACATCAAAAACATCAAAAACATCAAAAACATCAAAAACATCAAAAACATCAAAAACATCAAAAACATCAAAAACATCAAAAACATCAAAAACATCAAAAACATCAAAATCATCAAAAACATCATAAACATCATAAACATGAAAAACATTAAAAACATTAAAATCATCAGAAACATCAACACATCAAAAACCTCAAAAACATTAAAAGCATCAAATACGTTCTTAAATAAAAACATCAAAAACATAAAAAAAAAACATCAAAAAATTAAACATCAAAAAAATCGAAAACATCAAAAACATCAAAAACATTAAAAACAGCAAAACATCAAAAACATCATAAATATAAAAAACATTAAGAACATCAAAAACATAATAAACATAAATTACATAAAAACATAAAAAAAAACAAAACATCAAAAAAATCAAAGACATCAAAAAACATCAAAAACATCAAAAACATCAAAAACATCAAAAACATCAAAAACATCAAAAACATCAAAAACATCAAAATCATCCAAAACATCAAAAACATCAAAAACATTAAAAAAAACATTAAAAAAAATTAAAAAACATTTAAAAAATAAAAAAACAACAAAATATCAAAAACATTAAAAACATTAAAAACTTTAAAAACATCAAAAACATCAAAAACATCAAAAACTCTAAAAACATCAAAACATCAAACACATTAAAAACATCAAAAAACATAATAAACATAAATAACATAAAAACTTCAAAAAACAACAAAACATCAAAAACATCAAAAAAATCAAAATATCGAAAACACCAAAAACATCAAAAATATTAAAAACAGCATAACATCAAAAACATCAAAAACATCAAAAACATCAAAATCATCCAAAACATCAAAAACAATAAAAAAAACATTAAAAAAATTAAAAAAACATTTAAAAAAATAAAAAACAACAAAATATCAAAAACATTAAAAACATTAAAAACTTTAAAAACATCAAAAACATCATAAACATCATAAACAATAAAAACATTAAAAACATCAAAAACATCAAAAACTTGATAAACATAAAAATCATAAAACATCAAAAACATCAAAAACTTAATAAACATAAAAATCATAAAAACATCAAAAACATCAAAAACATCAAAAACATCAAAAACATCATAAACATCATAAACATAAAAAACATTAAAAACATCAAAAACATCAAAAACATAATAAACATAAAAATCATAAAAACATCAAAAACATCACAAACAACAAAACATCAAAAACATCAAAAAAATTAAAGAAATCAAAATATCGAAAACATCAAAAACATCAAAAAGATCAAAAAGATCAAAAACATCAAAAACATCAAAAACATCATAAACATGAAAAACATTTAAAACATTAAAATCATCAGAAACATCAACACATCAAAAACCTCAAAAACATTAAAAGCATCAAATACGTTCTTAAATAAAAACATCAAAAACATAAAAAAAAAACATCAAAAAATTAAAACATCAAAAAAATCGAAAACATCAAAAACATCAAAAACATTAAAAACAGCAAAACATCAAAAACATCATAAATATAAAAAACATTAAGAACATAAAAAACATAATAAACATAAATTACATAAAAACATCAAAAACAACAAAACATCAAAAAAATCAAAATATCGAAAACATCAAAAACATCATAAACATAAAAAGCGTTAAGAACATCAAAAACATCAATAACATAATAAACATAATAACATCAAAAACATCAAAAACATCAAAAACATCAAAAACATCAAAAACATCAATAACAACAAAACATCAAAAACATCAAAATCATCAAAAACATCATAAACATGAAAAACATTTAAAACATTAAAATCATCAGAAACATCAACACATCAAAAACCTCAAAACATTAAAAAGCATCAAATACGTTATTAAATCAAAAACATCAAAAACATAAAAAAAACATCAAAAAAATCAAAACATCAAAAAAATCGAAAACATCAAAAACGTCAAAAACATATAAAACATCAAAAACATCAAAAACATCATAGACATCAAAAACATTAAAAACATCAAAAATATCAAAAACATCATAAACATAAAAAGCATTTAAAACATAAAAATCATCAGAAACATGAAAACATCAAACCATCAAAAACCTCAAAGACATTAAGAGCATAAAATTCGTTATAAAATCAATAACATCAAAAACATTAAAAAAACATCAAAAACATCAAAAAAATCAAAACATCAAAAAAATCGAAAACATTAAAACATCACATACATAAAAACATAAAACATCAAAAACATCAAAATCACCAAAATCATCAAAAACACTAAAAAACTTAAACAAAATTAAAAACATAAAAAACATTAAAAAAATTAAAAACATTGAAAACATTAAATACATTAAAAACATTAAAAACATTAAAAACATTAAAAATATTAAAAACATTAAAAACATTAAAAACATTAAAAACATTAAAAACATTAAAAACATTAAAAACATTAAAAACATTAAAAACATTAAAAACATCAAAACCATCAAAAACATTAAAAACATCATAAACATCAAGAACATCATATATATTAAAAACCTCAAGACATCAGAAACATCAAAAACCTCAAAAACATCAAATACGTCATAAAATAAAAAACATCAAAAAGAAAATAAAAAAAACATCAAAAACATAAAAAATAACATCAAAAACATCAAAAACATTTAAAACATCATAAGCTTCAAAAACGACAAAAACATCAAAAACATCAAAAACGTCAAAAACATCAAAAACATCAAAAACATCAAAAACATCAAAAACATCAATAACATCAAAACACCAAACACATCAAAAACATCAAAAACATCAAAAATATCAAAAACATCAAAAACATCAAAAATATCAAAAATATCAAAAAACATCAAAAACATCGAAAACATCAAAAACCTTAAAAACATCAAAAAAATCAAAATATCGAAAACTTCAAAAACATCATAAATATAAAAAACATTAAAAACATCAAAAACATAATAAACATCAAAAACAACAAAACATCAAAAAAATCAAAATATCGAAAACATCAAAAAGATGAAAAACATCAAAAATATCAACAACATCAAAAACATCATGAACATAAAAAACATTAAAAACATCAAAAATATCAACAACATAATAAACATAAAAAACATAATAACATCAAAAACATCAAAAACATCAAAACATCAAAAACATCAAAATCATCAAAAACATCATAAACATGAAAAACATTTAAAACATTAAAATCATCAGAAACATCAACACATCAAAAACCTCAAAAACATTAAAAGCATCAAATACGTTCTTAAATAAAAACATCAAAAACATAAAAAAAAAACATCAAAAAATTAAACATCAAAAAAATCGAAAACATCAAAATCATCAAAAACATTAAAAACAGCAAAACATCAAAAACATCATAAATATAAAAAAACATTAAGAACATCAAAAACATAATAAACATAAATTACATAAAAACATCAAAAAAAACAAAACATCAAAAAAATCAAAATATCGAAAACATCAAAAACATCAAAAACATCAATAACATCAGAAACATAAAAAACATTAAAAACATCAAAAACATCAATAACATAATAAACATAAATAACATAATAACATCAAAATCATCAAAAACATCAATAACAACAAAACATCAAAAACATCAAAATCATCAAAAACATCATAAACATGAAAAACATTTAAAACATTAAAATCATCAGAAACATCAACACATCAAAAACCTCAAAAACATTAAAAGCATCAAATACGTTATTAAATCAAAAACATCAAAAACATAAAAAAAAAACATCAAAAAAATCAAAACATCAAAAAAATCGAAAACATCAAAAACGTCAAAAACATATAAAACATCAAAAACATCCAAATCAACAAGATCATCAAAAACATATAAAACATCAAAAACATCAAAAACATTAAAAAAACATTGAAAAAATTAAAAAGCATTAAAAACATAAAAAACAACAAAACAACAAAACATTAAAAACATTAAAAACATTAAAAACATCAAAAACATCAATAACATCAAAAACATCAAAAGCTTCAAAAACATCAAAAACACCAAAAACATCAAAAATATCAAAACATCAAAAACATCATAAACATCATAAACATAAAAACATCAAATACATCAAAAACATCAAAATAATCAAAAACAACAAAACATCAAGACATCAAAAACGTCAAAACAATCGAAAACATCAAAACAATCCAAAAAATCAAAAACAACAAAACATCAAAAACATCAAAAACATCAAATACATCAAAAACATCAAAAACATTAAAATAATCAAAAACATCAAAAACAACAAAACATCTAAACATCAAGAACATAGAAAACACCAAAATGTAGAAATATAAAAAACATCAAAACGTAGAAATATAAAAAACATCAAAATAATCAAAAACATCAAAAACATCGAAAACATCAAAAACATCAAAAACATCAAAAACATCAAAAACATCAAAAACATGAAAAAACATTTAAAACATTAAAATCATCAGAAACATCAAAACATCAAAATCCTCAAAAGTATTAAAAGCATCAAATACGTTATAAAATCAAAAACATCAAACAAAAAAAAACATCAAAAAATCAAAACATCAAAAAAATCAAAACATCAAAAAAATCGAAAACATTAAAAACATCAAAAACACGTAATACATCAAAAACATCCAAAACATCAAAATCATCTAAAACATCAAAAACATTAAAAACATCAAAAACATCAAAAATATCAATAACATCAAAAACATCATAAATATAAAAAACATTAAAAACATCAAAAACATAATAAACATAAATAACATAAAAACATCAAAAACAACAAAGCATCAAAAAAATCAAAATATCGAAAACATCAAAAACATCAAAAATATTAAAAACAGCAAAACACAAAAACATCAAAAACCTCAAATGTATTAAAAGCATCAAAAACATAAAAAAACATCAAAAACATAAAAAAAAAACATCAAAAAAATCAAAACATCAAAAAAATCAAAACATCAAAAAAATCGAAAACATTAAAAACATCAATAACATATAATACATCAAAAACATATAAAACATCAAAATCATCCAAAACATCAAAAACATTAAAAAAAACATTAAAAAAATTAAAAAACATTTAAAAAATAAAAAACAACAAAATATCAAAAACATTAAAAACTTTAAAAAACATCAAAAACATCAAAAACTTTAAAAACATCAAACACATTAAAAACACCAAAAACATAATAAACATAAATAACATAAAAACATCAAAAAAATCAAAATATCGAAAACATCAAAAACATCAAAAACATCAAACACATCAAAAACAACATAACATCAAAAACATCAAAAACATCAAAAACATCAAAAACATCAAAAACATCAAAAACATCAAAAACATCAAAAACATTAAAATCATCCAAAACATCAAAAACATTAAAAAAAACATTAAAAAAATTAAAAAACATTTAAAAAAATAAAAAACAACAAAATATCAACAACATTAAAAACTTTAAAAACATCAAAAACATCAAAAACATCATAAACATCATAAACATCATAAACATTAAAAACATCAAAAACTTAATAAACATAAAAATCATAAAAACATCAAAAACATCATAAACATAAAAAACATTAAAAACATCAAAAACATCAAAAACATAATAAACATAAAAATCCTAAAAACATCAAAAACATCACAAACAACAAAACATCAAAAACTTCAAAAAAATTTAAAAATCAAAATATCGAAAACATCAATAACATCAAAAACATCAAAAACATCATAAACATCATAAACATAAAAAACATCAAAAACATCAAAAACATCATAAACATCAAAAACATAGAAAACATCAAAATGTAGATATATAAAAAACATCAAAGTAATCAAAAACATCAAAAACATCAAAAACATGAAAAACATCAAAAACATCATAAACATAAAAACATTAAAAACATCAAAACATCAAAAACATCATAAACATAAAAAACATGAAAACATCAAAAACAACAAAACATCAAAAACATCAAAATCATCAAAAACATCATAAACATGAAAAACATTTAAAACATTAAAATCATCAGAAACATCAACAAATCAAAAACCTCAAAAGTATTAAAAGCATCAAATACGTTATAAAATCAAAAACATAAAAAAAAAACATCAAAAACATAAAAATAAAAACATCAAAAAAATCAAAACATCAAAAAAATCGAAAACATTAAAAACATCAAAAACATATAATACATCAAAAACATCCAAAATATCAAAATCATCGAAAACATCAAAAACATCAAAAACTTCAAAAACATCAAAAACATCAAGAACATATAAAACACCAAAAACATAAAAAACATCAATAACATCAAACACATCAAAAACATCAAAAACATCATAAATATAAAAAACATTAAAAACATCAAAAACATAATAAACATAATAAACATAAATAACATAAAAACATCAAAAACATCAAGAACATCAAAAAAATCAAAATATCGAAAACATCAAAAATATCAAAAACATCAATAAGATCAAAAACATCAAAAACATCAAAAACATCAAAAACATCAAAAACATCAAAAACATCAAAAACATCAAAAACATCAAGCACATCAAAAACAACATAACATCAAAAACATCGAAAACATCAAAAACATCAAAAACATCAAAAACATCAAAAACATAATAAACATAAAAATCATAAAAACATCAAAAACATCATAAACATAAAAAACATTAAAAATATCAAAAACATCACAAACAACAAAACATCAAAAACATCAAAAAAATCAAAAAAATCAAAATATCGAAAACATCAAAAACATCAAAAACATCAAAAACATCAAAAACATCAAAAACATCACAAACATCAAAAACATCAAAAACATCATAAACATAAAAACATTAAAAACATCAAAAACATCAAAAACATCATAAACATAAAAAACATGAAAACATCAAAAACAACAAAACATCAAAAACATCAAAATCATCAAAAACATCATAAACATGAAAAACATTTAAAACATTAAAATCATCAGAAACATCAACAAATCAAAAACCTCAAAAGTATTAAAAGCATCAAATACGTTATAAAATCAAAAACATAAAAAAAAAACATCAAAAACATAAAAATAAAAACATCAAAAAAATCAAAACATCAAAAAAAACGAAAACATTAAAAACATCAAAAACATCAAAAACAAATAATATATCAAAAACATCTAAAACATCAAAATCATCGAAAACATCAAAAACATTAAAAAAAAACATTAAAAAAATTTAAAACATAAAAAACAACAAAGTATCAAAAACATCAAAAACATGAAAAACTTCAAAAACATCAAAAACATCAAAACATCACAAACATCAAAAATATCAAAAACATCATAAACATAAAAACATCAAATACATCAAAAACATCAAAATAATCAAAAACAACAACACATCAAGACATCAAAAACATCAAAACCATCGAAAACATCAAAACAATCAAAAAATTCAAAAACAACAAAACATCGAAAACATCAAATACATCAAAAACATTAAAACATCACAAACATCAAAAATATCAAAAACATCATAAACATCAAAAACATAAAAAACATCAAAAACATCAAAAACATCAAAAACATCAAAAACATCAAAAACATCAAAAACATCAAAAACATCAAAAATATCAAAAACATCAAAAACATCAAAAACAAATAATATATCAAAAACATCTAAAACATCAAAATCATCGAAAACATCAAAAACATTAAAAAAAAAACATTAAAAAAATTCAAAACATAAAAAACAACAAAGTATCAAAAACATCAAAAACATCAAAACTTCAAAAACATCAAAAACATCAAAAGCATCAAAACATCACAAACATCAAAAATATCAAAAACATCATAAACATAAAAACATCAAATACATCAAAAACATCAAGAACATATAAAACACCAAAAACATCAAAAACATCAATAACATATAAAACACCAAAAACATCAAAAACATCAATAACATCAAACACATCAAAAACATCAAAAACATCAAAAATATTAAAAACAGCAAAACATCAAAAACATCATAAATATAAAAAACATTAAAAACATCAAAAACATAATAAACATAAATAACATAAAAACATCAAAAACATCAAGAACATCAAAAAAATCAAAATATCGAAAACATCAAAAATATCAAAAACATCAATAAGATCAAAAACATCAAAAACATCAAAAACATCAAAAACATCAAAAACATCAAAAACATCAAAAACATCAAAAACATCAAAAACATCAAAAACATCAAAAACATCAAAAACATCAAAAACATCAAACACATCAAAAACAACATAATATCAAAAACATCGAAAACATCAAAAACATCAAAAACATCAAAAACATCAAAAACATCAAAAACATCAAAAACATCAAAAACATCAAACACATCAAAAACAACATAACATCAAAAACATCGAAAACATCAAAAACATCAAAAACATCAAAAACATCAAAAACATCAAAAACATCAAAAACATAATAAACATAAAAATCATAAAAACATCAAAAACATCATAAACATAAAAAACATTAAAAATATCAAAAACATCACAAACAACAAAACATCAAAAACATCAAAAAAATCAAAAAAATCAAAATATCGAAAACATCAAAAACATCAAAAACATCAAAAACATCAAAAACATCACAAACATCAAAAACATCAAAAACATCATAAACATAAAAACATTAAAAACATCAAAAACATCAAAAACATCAAAAACATCATAAACATAAAAAACATGAAAACATCAAAAACAACAAAACATCAAAAACATCAAAATCATCAAAAACATCATAAACATGAAAAACATTTAAAACATTAAAATCATCAGAAACATCAACAAATCAAAAACCTCAAAAGTATTAAAAGCATCAAATACGTTATAAAATCAAAAACATAAAAAAAACATCAAAAACATAAAAATAAAAACATCAAAAAAATCAAAACATCAAAAAAACGAAAACATTAAAAACATCAAAAACATCAAAAACATCAAAAACAAATAATATATCAAAAACATCTAAAACATCAAAATCATCGAAAACATCAAAAACATTAAAAAAAAACATTAAAAAAATTTAAAACATAAAAAACAACAAAGTATCAAAAACATCAAAAACATGAAAAACTTCAAAAACATCAAAAACATCAAAAACATCAAAACATCACAAACATCAAAAATATCAAAAACATCATAAACATAAAAACATCAAATACATCAAAAACATCAAAATAGTCAAAAACAACAACACATCAAGACATCAAAAACATCAAAACCATCGAAAACATCAAAACAATCAAAAAATTCAAAAACAACAAAACATCGAAAACATCAAATACATCAAAAACATTAAAACATCACAAACATCAAAAATATCAAAAACATCATAAACATCAAAAACATAAAAAACATCAAAAACATCAAAAACATCAAAAACATCAAAAACATCAAAAACATCAAAAACATCAAAAACATCAAAAACATCAAAAACATCAAAAATATCAAAAACATCAAAAACATCAAAAACAAATAATATATCAAAAACATCTAAAACATCAAAATCATCGAAAACATCAAAAACATTAAAAAAATTCAAAACATAAAAAACAACAAAGTATCAAAAACATCAAAAACATCAAAAACTTCAAAAACATCAAAAACATCAAAAGCATCAAAACATCACAAACATCAAAAATATCAAAAACATCATAAACATAAAAACATCAAATACATCAAAAACATCAAGAACATATAAAACACCAAAAACATCAAAAACATCAATAACATATAAAACACCAAAAACATCAAAAACATCAATAACATCAAACACATCAAAAACATCAAAAACATCAAAAATATTAAAAACAGCAAAACATCAAAAACATCATAAATATAAAAAACATTAAAAACATCAAAAACATAATAAACATAAATAACATAAAAACATCAAAAACATCAAGAACATCAAAAAAATCAAAATATCGAAAACATCAAAAATATCAAAAACATCAATAAGATCAAAAACATCAAAAACATCAAAAACATCAAAAACATCAAAAACATCAAAAACATCAAAAACATCAAAAACATCAAAAACATCAAAAACATCAAAAACATCAAACACATCAAAAACAACATAATATCAAAAACATCGAAAACATCAAAAACATCAAAAACATCAAAAACATCAAAAACATAATAAACATAAAAATCATAAAAACATCAAAAACATCATAAACATAAAAAACATTAAAAATATCAAAAACATCACAAACAACAAAACATCAAAAACATCAAAAAAATCAAAAAAATCAAAATATCGAAAACATCAAAAACATCAAAAACATCAAAAACATCACAAACATCAAAAACATCAAAAACATCATAAACATAAAAACATTAAAAACATCAAAAACATCAAAAACATCAAAAACATCATAAACATAAAAAACATGAAAACATCAAAAACAACAAAACATCAAAAACATCAAAATCATCAAAAACATCATAAACATGAAAAACATTTAAAACATTAAAATCATCAGAAACATCAACAAATCAAAAACCTCAAAATTATTAAAAGCATCAAATACGTTATAAAATCAAAAACATAAAAAAAAAACATCAAAAACATAAAAATAAAAACATCAAAAAAATCAAAACATCAAAAAAAACGAAAACATTAAAAACATCAAAAACATCAAAAACATCAAAAACAAATAATATATCAAAAACATCTAAAACATCAAAATCATCGAAAACATCAAAAACATTAAAAAAAACATTAAAAAAATTTAAAACATAAAAAACAACAAAGTATCAAAAACATCAAAAACATGAAAAACTTCAAAAACATCAAAAACATCAAAACATCACAAACATCAAAAATATCAAAAACATCATAAACATAAAAACATCAAATACATCAAAAACATCAAAATAATCAAAAACAACAACACATCAAGACATCAAAAACATCAAAACCATCGAAAACATCAAAACAATCAAAAAATTCAAAAACAACAAAACATCGAAAACATCAAATACATCAAAAACATTAAAACATCACAAACATCAAAAATATCAAAAACATCAAAAACATCAAAAACATAAAAACATCAAAACATCAAAAACATCAAAAACATCAAAAACATCAAAACATCAAAAACATCAAAAACATCAAAAATATCAAAAACATCAAAAACATCAAAAACAAATAATATATCAAAAACATCTAAAACATCAAAATCATCGAAAACATCAAAAACATTAAAAAAAAAACATTAAAAAAATTCAAAACATAAAAAACAACAAAGTATCAAAAACATCAAAAACATCAAAAACTTCAAAAACATCAAAAACATCAAAAGCATCAAAACATCACAAACATCAAAAATATCAAAAACATCATAAACATAAAAACATCAAATACATCAAAAACATCAAAATAATAAAAAACAACAAAACATCAAGACATCAAAAACATCAAAACCATCGAAAACATCAAAACAATCAAAAAATTCAAAAACAACAAAACATCGAAAACATCAAATACATCAAAAACATTAAAACATCACAAACATCAAAAATATCAAAAACATCATAAACATCAAAAACATAAAAAACATCAAAAACATCAAAAACATCAAAAACATCAAAAACATCAAAAACATCAAAAACATCAAAAACATCAAAAACATCAAAAACATCAAAAAACATCAAAAACATCAAAAACATCAAAAACATCAAAAATATCAAAAATATCAAAAACATAAAAAACATAAAAAACATCAAAAACATTAAAAACATCAAAAACATCAAAATCATCACAAACATCAAAAACATCAAAAACATCATAAACATAAAAACATTAAAAACATCAAAAACATCAAAAAGATCAAAAACATCATAAACATAAAAAACATGAAAACATCAAAAACAACAAAACATGAAAAAAATCAAAATATCAAAAACATTAAAAGCATCAAAAACATCAAAAACATCAAAAACATCAAAAATATCAAAAATATCAAAAACATCAATAACATCAAAAACATCAAAAACATCAAAAACATCAAAAACATCAAAAACATCAAAAACATCAAAAACATCGAAAACATCAAAAACCTAAAAAACATCAAGAACATCAAAAACATCAAAAACATCAAAAACATCAAAAACATCAAAAACAGCAAAATATCAAAACATCAAAAACATAAAAAAAAAACAAAATATCGAATTCATCAAAAACATCATATATATAAAAAACATTAAAAACATCAAAAACATAATAAACATAAATTACATAAAAACATCAAAAACAACAAAACATCAAAAAAATCAAAATATCGAAAACATCAAAAAGATCAAAAACATCAAAATCATCAAAAACATCATAAACATGAAATACATTTAAAACATTAAAATCATCAGAAACTTCAACACATAAAAACCTCAAAATTATTAAAAGCATCAAATACGTTATTAAATCAAAAACATCAAAAACATAATAAAAAAAAACATCAAAAACATCAAAAAAATCAAAATATCGAAAACATAAAAAACATCATAAATACAAAAAACATTAAAAACATCAAACACATAATAAACATAAATTACATAAAAACAACAAAACATCAAAAAAGTCAAAATATCGAAAACATCAAAAAGATCAAAAACATCAAATATATCAAAAACATCAAAAGCATCAAAAACATCGAAAACATCAAAAACCTCAAAAACATCAAAAAAAATCAAAAAAATCAAAATATCGAAAACATCAAAAACATCATAAATATAAAAAACATTAAAAACATCAAAAACATAATAAACATAAATTACATAAAAACATCAAAAACAACAAAACATCAAAAAAATCAAAATATCGAAAACATCAAAAAGATCAAAAACATCAATAACATCAAAAACATCATAAACATAAAAAACATCAAAAACATATAAAACATCAAAAACATCCAAAACAACAAAATCATCAAAAACATACAAAACATCAAAAACATCGAAAACATCAAAAACATTAAAAAAATTAAAAAACATTAAAAACATAAAAAACAACAAAATAACAAAACATTAAAAACATTAAAAACATCAAAAACATCAAAAGCTTCAAAAACATTAAAAAGCATCAAAAACATCAAAAATATCAAAACATCAAAAACATCATAAACATCATAAACATAAAAACATCAAATACATCAAATACATCAAAAACATCAAGATAATCAAAGACATCAAAAACAAGAAAACATCAAGACATCAAAAACATCAAAACCATCGAAAACAACAAAACAATCCAAAAAATCAAAAACAACAAAACATCAAAAACATCAAAAACATCAAATTCATCAAAAACAACAAAAGATCTAAACATTAAAAACATAGAAGACATCAAAACGTAGAAATATAAAAAACATCAAAACGTAGAAATATAAAAAACATTAAAAACATCAAAAACATCAACAACATCAACAATATCAAAAGCATCAAAAACATCAAAAACATCAAAAAAAATCAAAATATCGAAATCATCAAAAACATTATAAATATAAAAAACATTAAAAACATCAAAAACATAATAAACATAAATTACATAAAAACATCAAAAACAACAAAACATCAATCAAAATATCGAAAACATCAAAAAGATCAAAAACATCAAAAACATCATAAATATAAAAAACATTAAAAACATCAAAGACATAATAAACATAAATTACATAAAAACATCAAAAACAACAAAACATCAAAAAAATCAAAATATCGAAAACATCAAAAAGATCAAAAACATCAAAAACATCAATAACATCAAAAACATCAAAAATATCAAAAACATCAAAAGCATCAAAAACATCGAAAACATCAAAAACCTCAAAAACATCAAAAAAAAATCAAAATATCGAAAACATCAAAAACATCATAAATATAAAAAACATTAAAAACATCAAAAACATAATAAACATAAATTACATAAAAACATCAAAAACAACAAAACATCAAAAAAATCATAATATCGAAAACATCAAAAAGATCAAAAACATCAAAAACATCAATAACATCAAAAACATCATAAACATAAAAAACATCAAAAACATATAAAACATCAAAAACATCCAAAACAACAAAATCATCAAAAACATTAAAAAAATTAAAAAACATTAAAAACATGAAAAACAACAAAATAACAAAACATTAAAAACATTAAAAACATTAAAAACATTAAAAACATCAAAAACATCAAAAACATCAAAAACATCAAAAGCTTCAAAAACATCAAAAACATCAAAAACATCAAAACATCAAAAACATCATAAACATCAAAAACATCGAAAACATCAAAAACATTAAAAAAATTAAAAAACATTAAAAACATGAAAAACAACAAAATAACAAAACATTAAAAACATTAAAAACATCAAAAACATCAAAAACATCAAAAACATCAAAAGCTTCAAAAACATCAAAAACATCAAAAACATCAAAAATATCAAAACATCAAAAACATCATAAACATCATAAACATAAAAACATCAAAAACATCAAAATAATCAAAATATCGAAAAAACATCAAAAACATCATAAATATAAAAAACATTAGCAACATCAAAAACAAAATAAACATAAATTACATAAAAACAACAAAACATCAAAAAAATCAAAATATCGAAAACATCAAAAAGATCAAAAACATCAAAAACATCAATAACATCAAAAACATCATAAACATAAAAAACATTAAAAACATCAAAAACATCAAAAACATCAAAAACATCAAAATCATCAAAAACATCATAAACATGAAATATATTTAAAACATTAAAATCATCAGAAACATCAACACATAAAAACCTCAAAATTATTAAAAGCATCAAATACGTTATTAAATCAAAAACATCAAAAAAATCAAAATATCGAAAACATCAAAAACATCATAAATATAAAAAACATTAAAAACATCAAAAACATAATAAACATAAATTACATAAAAACAACAAAACATTAAAAAAATCAAAATATCGAAAACATCAAAAAGATCAAAAACATCAATAACATCAAAAACATCAAAAATATCAAAAACATCAAAAACATCGAAAACATCAAAAACCTCAAAAACATCAAAAACATCAAAAAAATCAAAATATCGAAAACATCAAAAACATCATAAATATAAAAAACATTAAAAACATCAAAAACATAATAAACATAAATTACATAAAAACATCAAAAACAACAAAACATCAAAAAAATCAAAATATCGAAAACATCAAAAAGATCAAAAACATCAAAAACATCAATAACATCAAAAACGTCATAAACATAAAAAACATCAAAAACATATAAAACATCAAAAACATCCAAAACAACAAAATCATCAAAAACATATAAAACATCAAAACATCGAAAACATCAAAAACATTAAAAAAACATTAAAAAAATTAGAAAACATTAAAAACATAAAAAACAACAAAATATCAAAACATTAAAAACATTGAAAACATTAAAAACATCTAAAACATCAAAAAAATCAAAAACATCAAAAACATCAAAAGCTTCAAAAACATCAAAAACATCATAAACATCATAAACATAAAAACATCAAATACATCAAAAACATCAAATTAATCAAAGACATCAAAAACAACAAAACATCAAGACATCAAAAACATCAAAACCATCGAAAACAACAAAACAATCCAAAAAATCAAAAACAACAAAACATCAAAAACATCAAAAACATCAAATACATCAAAAACATCAAAAACAACATAACATCAAAGACATAAAAACCATCAAAAACATCAAAAACAACAAAACATCAAAAACATTAAAACATCAAAAACATCAAAACATCAAAAACTTCAAAAACATCAAAAACATCAAAAACATCAAAAACATCAAAAACATCAAAAATATCAAAACATCAAAAACTTCAAAAACATCAAAAACATCAAAAACATCAAAAACATCAAAAATATCAAAAATATCAAAAACATCAAAAACATCAAAAACATCAAAAACATCAAAAACATCAAAAGCATCAAAAACATCAAAACATCAAAAACATTAAAAACATCAAAAACATCAAAAACATCAAAAACATCAAAAACATCAAACACATCAAAAACATCAAAAACAACATAACATCAAAGACTTAAAAACCATCAAAAACATCAAAAACAACAAAACATTAAAAACATCAAAACATCAAAAACATCAAAAATATTAAAAACACTAAAAACATCAAAAACATCAAAAGCATCAAAAACATCAAAACATAAAAAACATCAAAAACAACAAAACATTAAAAACATCAAAAACATCAAAAACACCAAACACATCAAAAACAACATAACATCAAAGACTTAAAAACCATCAAAAACAACAAAACATCAAAAACATCAAAAACATCAAAAACATTAAAAACAGCAAAACATCTAAAACATCAAAAATATTAAAAACATTAAAAACATCAAAAACATCAAAAGCATCAAAAACATCAAAACATCAAAAATATTAAAAACATTAAAAACATCAAAAACAACAAAACATTACAAACATCAAAAACATCAAAAACATCAAACACATCAAAAACAACATAACATCAAAGACTTAAAAACCATAAAAACAACAAAACATCAAAAACATCAAAACATCAAAAACATCAAAAACATCAAAAACATTAAAAACATCAAAAGCATCAAAAACATCAAAACATCAAAAACATCGAAAACATTAAAAACATCAAAAACATCAAAAACATTAAGAACATTAAAACATCAAAAACATCAAAAACATTAAGAACATTAGAAACATCAAAAACATCAAAAACATCAAAACATCAAAAACATCAAAAACATCAAAAACGTCAAAAACATCAAAAACATCAAAAACATCAAAAACATCAAAAACATCAAAAACATCAAAAATATTAAAAACATTAAAAACATCAAAAAACAACAAAACATTAAAAACATCAAAAGATCAAAAACATCAAAAATATCAAAAACATCAAAAACATCAAACACACCAAAAACAACATAACATCAAAGACATAAAAACCATCAAAAACATCAAAAACAACAAAAATCAAAAACATCAAAAACATCAAAACATCAAAAACTTCAAAAACATCAAAAACATCAAAAACATCAAAAACATCAAAAATATCAAAACATCAAAAACTTCAAAAACATCAAAAACATCAAAAACATCAAAAACATCAAAAATATCAAAAATATCAAAAACATCAAAAACATCAAAAACATCAAAAATATCAAAAACATCAAAAACATCAAAAACATCAAAAACATCAAAAACATCAAAAAATCAAAACATCAAAAACATCAAAAACATCAAAAACATCAAAAACATCAAAAACATCAAAAACATCAAAAACATCAAAAACATCAAAAACATCAAAAACATCAAAAACATCAAAAGCATCAAAAACATCAAAACATCAAAAACATTAAAAACATCAAAAACATCAAAAACATCAAAAACATCAAAAACATCAAAAACATCAAAAACATCAAACACATCAAAAACATCAAAAACAACATAACATCAAAGACTTAAAAACCATCAAAAACATCAAAAACAACAAAACATTAAAAACATCAAAACATCAAAAACATCAAAAATATTAAAAACATTAAAAACATCAAAAACATCAAAAGCATCAAAAACATCAAAACATAAAAAACATCAAAAACATTAAAAACATCAAAAACATCAAAATCATCAAAAACATCAGAAGCATCAAAAACATCAAAAACATTAAAAACAGCAAAACATCTAAAACATCAAAAATATTAAAAACATTAAAAACATCAAAAACATCAAAAGCATCAAAAACATCAAAAACAAAAAAAATATTAAAAACATTAAAAACATCAAAAACAACAAAACATTAAAAACATCAAAAACATCAAAAACACCAAACACATCAAAAACAACATAACATTAAAGACTTAAAAACCATCAAAAACAACAAAACATCAAAAACATCAAAAACATCAAAAACATTAAAAACAGCAAAACATCTAAAACATCAAAAATATTAAAAACATTAAAAACATCAAAAACATCAAAAGCATCAAAAACATCAAAAACATCAAAATATTAAAAACATTAAAAACATCAAAAACAACAAAACATTAAAAACATCAAAAACATCAAAAACATCAAACACATCAAAAACAACATAACATCAAAGACTTAAAAACCATAAAAACAACAAAACATCAAAAACATCAAAAACATCAAAAACATCAAAAACATCAAAAACATTAAAAACATCAAATGCATCAAAAACATCAAAACATCAAAAACATCGAAAATATTAAAAACATCAAAAACATCAAAAACATTAAGAACATTAAAAACATCAAAAACATCAAAAACATTAAGAACATTAGAAACATCAAAAACATCAAAAACATCAAAAACATCAAAAACATCAAAAACATCAAAAACATCAAAAACATCAAAAACATCAAAAACATCAAAAACGTCAAAAACATCAAAAACATCAAAAACATTAAGAACATTAAAAACATCAAAAACATCAAAAACATCAAACACATCAAAAACAACATAACATCAAAGACTTAAAAATCATCAAAAACATCAAAAACAACAAAACATCAAAATCATCAATACATCAAAAACATCAAAAATATTAAAAACATCAAAAACATCAAAAACACTAAAAACATCAAAAACATCAAAAACATCAAAAACATCAAAAACATCAAAAACATCAAAAACATCAAAAATATTAAAAACATTAAAAACATCAAAAAACAACAAAACATTAAAAACATCAAAAGATCAAAAACATCAAAAACATCAAAAACATCAAAAACATCAAAAACATCAAAAACATTAAAAACATCAAAAGCATCAAAAACATCAAAACATCAAAAACATCGAAAACATTAAAAACATCAAAAACATCAAAAACATTAAGAACATTAAAAACAGCAAAACATCAATAACATCAAACACATCAAAAACAACATAACATCAAAGACTTAAAAACCATCAAAAGCAACAAAACATCAAAAACATCAAAAGATCAAAAACATCAAGAACATCAAAAACATCAAAAACATTAAAAACATCAAAAGCATCAAAAACATCAAAACATAAAAAACACCGAAAACATTAAAAACATCAAAAACATCAAAAACATTAAGAACATTTAAAACAGCAAAACATCAAAAACATCAATACATCAAAAACATCGAAAACATCAAAAACATCACAAACATCAAAAACATCAAAAACATCAAAAACATCAAAAACATCAAAAACATCAAAAACATCAAAAACATCAAAAACGTCAAAAACATCAAAAACATCAAAAACATTAAGAACATTAAAAACATCAAAAACATCAAAAACATCAAACACATCAAAAACAACATAACATCAAAGACTTAAAAATCATCAAAAACATCAAAAACAACAAAACATCAAAATCATCAATACATCAAAAACATCAAAAATATTAAAAACATCAAAAACATCAAAAACACTAAAAACATCAAAAACATCAAAAACATCAAACACATCAAAAACATTAAAAATAGCAAAACAAAAACATCAAAAACATCATAAATATAAAAAACATTAAAAACATCAAAAACATAATAAACATAAATAACATAAAAACATCAAAAACAACAAAACATCAAAATCATCAAAAACATATATAACATCAAAAACATCGAAAACATCAAAAAACATAAAAAAAATTAAAAAACATTAAAAACATAAAAAACAACAAAACATAAAAAACAACAAAACATTAAAAACATCATAAACATAAAAACATCAAATACATCAAAAACATCAAAATAATCAAAAACATCAAAAACAACAAAACATCAAAAACATATATAACATCAAAACACTAAAAACATCAAAAACATCAAAAACATCAAAATCATCAAAAACATCAAAAACATCAAAAACATCAAAACATCAAAACATCAAAAACTTTGAAAACATCAAAAACATCACAAACATCAAAAACATCAAAAACATCAAAAACATCAAAAACATCAAAAACATCAAAAACATCAAAAACAACAAAAACATCAAACACATTAAAAACATTAAAAACAGCAAAAAAAACATCAAAAACATCATAAATATAAAAAACATTAAAAACATCAAAAACATAATAAACATAAATAACATAAAAACATCAAAAACAACAAAACATCAAAATCATCAAAAACATATATAACATCAAAAACATCGAAAACATCAAAAAAATTAAAAAAAACATTAAAAAAATTAAAAAACATTAAAAACATAAAAAACAACAAAACATTAAAAACATCAAATACATCAAAAACATCAAAATAATCAAAAACATCAAAAACAACAAAACATCATGACATCAAAAACATCAAAACCATCGAACATATCAAAACAATCCAAAAAATCAAAATCAACAAAACATCAAAAACATCGAAAACATCAAATACATCAAAAACATCAAAATAATCAAAAACTTCAAAAACAACAAAACATCTAAACATCTAAACATCAAAAACATAGAAAACATCAAAACGTAGAAATATAAAAAACATCAAAAACATCAAAAACATCAACAACATCAAAAACATCAAAAACATCAAAAACATCAAAAACTTAAAAACTTAAAAACTTAAAAACTTAAAAAATATCAAAAACAACAAAACATCAAAAACATCAAAAACATCAAAACATCAAAACATCAAAAAACATCAAAAACATCAAAAACATCAAAAACATCAAAAACATCAAAAAGCATCAAAAACATCAAAAGCATCAAAAACATCAAAACATCAAAAACATGAAAAACATTAAAAACAGCAAAACATCAAAAACATCAAAAACATCAAAACATCAAAAACATCAAAAACATTTAAAATATCAAAAGCATCAAAAACAACAAAACATCTAAACATCTAAACATCAAAAACATAGAAAACATCAAAACGTAGAAATATAAAAAACATCAAAAACATCAAAACATCAAAAACATTAAAAACACTAAAAACATCAAAAAGATCAAACACATCAAAAACAACATAACATCAAAGACTTAAAAACCATCAAAAACATCAAACACAACAAAACATCAAAAACATCAAAACATCAAAAACATCAAAACATCAAAAACATCAAAAACATCAAAAACATCAAAAGCATCAAAAACATCAAAAGCATCAAAAACATCAAATCATCAAAAACATCAAAAACATTAAAATCAGCAAAACATCAAAAACATCAAAAACATCAAAAACATCAAATCATCAAAAACATCAAAAACATTAAAAACAGCAAAAACATTAAAAACATCAAAAACATCAAAAACATCAGAAACATCAAAAACATTAAAAACATTAAAAACATCAAAAACATCAAAAACATCAAATACATCAAAAACAACATAACATCAAAGATTTAAAAACCATCAAAAACATCAAAAACAATAAAACATCAAAAACATCAAAACATCAAAAACATCAAATATATTAAAAACATCAAAAACATCAAAAACATCAAAACATAAAAACATCAAAACACCAAAAACATCAAAAACATCAAAAACATCAAAAACATCAAAAGCATCAAAAACATCAAAAGCATCAAAAACATCAAATCATCAAAAACATCAAAAACATTAAAAACAGCAAAACATCAAAAACATCAAAAACATCAAAAATATCATAAACACCAAAAACATCAAAAACATCAAAAACATCAAAAACATCAAAAACATCAAAAACATCAAAAACATCAAAAACATCAAAAACATCAAAAACATCAAAAACATCAAAAACATCAATAACATCAATAACATCAAAAACATCAAAAACATCAAAAACATCACACACATCAAAAACGTTAAAAACAGCAAAACAAAGATATCAAAAACATCATAAATATAAAAAACATCAAAAACATCAAAAACATTATAAACAGCAAAACATCAAAAACATCAAAAATATCAAAAACATCAAAAACATCAAAAACATCAAAAACATCAAAAACATCAAAAACATCAAAAACATCAAAAACACCAAAAACATCAAAAACATCAAAAACTTAAAAACATCAAAAACATCAAAAACATCAAAAACATCAAAAACATCAAAAACATCAAAAACATCAAAAACATCAAAAACATCAAAAACACCAAAAACATCAAAAACATCAAAAACTTAAAAACCATCAAAAACATCAAAAACAACAAAACATCGAAAACATCAAAACATCAAAAACATCAAAAATATTAAAAACATCAAAAACACTAAAAACAGCAAAACATCAAAAATATCAAAAACATTAAAAACAGCAAAACATCAAAAACTTCAACAACATCAAAAACATCAAAAGATCAAAAACATCAAAAACATCAAAAACATCAAAAACATCAAAAACATCAAAAACATCAAAAACATCAAAAACATCAAAAACATCAAAAACATCAAAAACATCAAAAACATCAAAAACATCAAAAACATCAAAAACATCAAAAACATCAAAAACATCAAAAACACCAAAAACATCAAAAACTTAAAAACCATCAAAAACATCAAAAACAACAAAACATCGAAAACATCAAAACATCAAAACTTAAAAACCATCAAAAACATCAAAACATCATAAACAACAAAACATCAAAAACATCAAAAACTTCAACAACAACAAAAACATCAAAAACATCAAAAATATCAAAAACATCAAAAACATCAAAAATATCAAAAACTTCAACAACATCAAAAACATCAAAAACATCAAAAACGATCAAAAACACTAAAAACAGCAAAACATCAAAAACATCAAAAACATTAAAAACAGCAAAACATCAAAAACTTCAACAACAACAAAAACATCAAAAACATCAAAAACATCAAAAACATCAAAAACATCAAAAACATCAAAAACATTAAAAACAGCAAAACATCAATAACTTCAACAACAACAAAAACATCAAAAACATCAAAAACATCAAAAACATCAAAAACATGAAAAACATCAAAAACATCAAAAACATCAAAACATCAAAACATCAAAAACATCAAAAACACCAAAAACATCAAAAACATCAAAAACATCAAAAACATCAAAAACATCAAAAACATCAAAAACATCAAAACATCAAAAACATCAAAAACATCAAAAACATCAAAAACATCAAAAACATCAAAAACATCAATAACATCAAAAACATCAAAAACATCAAAACATCAAAAACATCAAAAACATCAAAAACATCAAAAACATCAAAACATCAAAAACATCAAAAACATCAAAAACATCAAAAACATCAAAAACATCAAAAACATCAAAAACATCAAAACATCAAAAACATCAAAAACATCAAAAACATCAAAACATCAAAAACATCAAAAACATCAAAAACATCAAAAAACATCAAAAACATCAAAACATCAAAAACACCAAAAACATCAAAAACATCAAAAACATCAAAAACTTAAAAACCATCAAAAACAACAAAACATCAAAAACATCAAAACATCAAAAACTTAAAAACTTAAAAACCATCAAAAACATCAAAAACATCAAAAACAACAAAACATCAAAACATCAAAAACTTCAATAACAACAAAAACATCAAAACATCAAAAATATCAAAAACATCAAAAACATCAAAAACTTCAACAACAACAAAAACATCAAAAACATCAAAAATTTAAAAACCATCAAAAACATCAAAAACAACAAAACATCAAAAACATCAAAACATCAAAAACATCAAAAATATTAAAAACATTAAAAACATCAAAAACATCAAAAGCATCAAAAACATTAAAACATCAAAAACATCAATAACATTAAAAACATTAAAAACATCAAAAACATCAAAAACATCAAACACATCAAAAACAACATAACATCAAAGACTTAAAAACCATCAAAAACATCAAAAACAACAAAACATCAAAAACATCAAAACATCAAAAACATCAAAAATGTCAAAAACATCAAAAGCATCAAAAACATCAAAAGCATCAAAAACATCAAAACATCAAAAACATTAAAAACAGCAAAACATCAAAAACATCAAAAATATTAAAAACATTAAAAACATTAAAAACATCAAAAACATCAAAAACATCAAAAACATCAAAAGCATCAAAAACAGCAAAAACATCAAAAATAATAACAAACATTAAAAACATCAAAAACAACAAAACATCAAAACATCAAAAACATCGAAAACATTAAAAGCATTAAAAACATCAAAAACATCAAAAACATCAAAAACATCAAAAAGATCAAAAAGATCAAAAACATCAAAAACATCAAAAACGTCAAAAACATCAAAAGCATCAAAAACATCAAAAGCATCAAAAACATCAAAACATCAAAAACTTCAACAACATCAAAAACATCAAAAAGATCTAAAACATCAAAAACATCAAAAACATCAAAAACATCAAAAACATCAAAAACATCAAAAACATCAAAAACATTAAAACATCAAAAACATCAAAAACGTCAAAAACATCAAAAGCATCAAAAACATCAAAAGCATCAAAAACATCAAAACATCAAAAACTTCAACAACATCAAAAACATCAAAAACATCAAAAACACTAAAAACAGCAAAACATCAAAAACAACAAAACATCATAAACATCAAAACATCAAAAACATCAAAAATATTAAAAACATCAAAAACATCAAAAGCATCAAAAACATTAAAACATCAAAAACATCAAACACATCAAAAACAACATAACATCAAAGACTTAAAAACCATCAAAAACATCAAAAACAACAAAACATCAAAAACATCAAAACATCAAAAACTTAAAAACCATCAAAAACATCAAAAACAACAAAACATCAAAAACATCAAAACATCAAAAACATCAAAAATATTAAAAACATTAAAAACATCAAAAACATCAAAAGCATCAAAAACATTAAAACATCAAAAACATCAATAACATTAAAAACATTAAAAACATCAAAAACATCAAAAACATCAAACACATCAAAAACAACATAACATCAAAGACTTAAAAACCATCAAAAACAACAAAACATCAAAAACATCAAAACATCAAAAACATCAAAAACGTCAAAAAACATCAAAAGCATCAAAAACATCAAAAGCATCAAAAACATCAAAACATCAAAAACATTAAAAACAGCAAAACATCAAAAACATCAAAAATATTAAAAACATTAAAAACATCAAAAACATCAAAAACATCAAAAACATCAAAAGCATCAAAAACAGCAAAAACATCAAAAATAATAAAAACATTAAAAACATCAAAAACAACAAAACATCAAAACATCAAAAACATCGAAAACATTAAAGGCATTAAGAACATCAAAAACATCAAAAACATCAAAAACATCAAAAACATCAAAAACATCAAAAACATCAAAAACATCAAAAACGTCAAAAACATCAAAAGCATCAAAAACATCAAAAGCATCAAAAACATCAAAACATCAAAAACTTCAACAACATCAAAAACATCAAAAACATCAAAAGATCAAAAACATCAAAAACATCAAAAACATCAAAAACATCAAAAACATCAAAAACATCAAAAACATCAAAACAATCAAAAACATCAAAAACATCAAAAACATCAAAACATCAAAAACATCAAAAACGTCAAAAACATCAAAAGCATCAAAAACATCAAAAGCATCAAAAACATCAAAACATCAAAAACTTCAACAACATCAAAAACATCAAAAACATCAAAAACATCAAAAACACTAAAAACAGCAAAACATCAAAAACATTAAAACAGCAAAACATCAAAAACTTCAACAACAACAAAAACATCAAAAACATCAAAAACATCAAAAACTTAAAAACCATCAAAAACATCAAAAACAACAAAACATCAAAAACATCAAAACATCAAAAAGATCAAAAATATTAAAAACATCAAAAACATCAAAAGCATCAAATACATTAAAACATCAAAAACATCAAAAACATCAAACACATCAAAAACAACATAGCATCAAAGACTTAAAAACCATCAAAAACATCAAAAACAACAAAACATCAAAAACATCAAAACATCAAAAACATCATAAATATTAAAAACATCAAAAACATCAAAAGCATCAAAAACATTAAAACATCAAAAACATCAAAAACATCAAACACATCAAAAACAACATAACATCAAAGACTTAAAAACCATCAAAAACATCAAAAACAACAAAACATCAAAAACGTCAAAAACGTCAAAAACATCAAAAGCATCAAAAACATCAAAAGCATCAAAAACATCAAAACATCAAAAACATCAAAAACATTAAAAACAGCAAAACATCAAAAATATCAAAAATATTAAAAACATTAAAAACATCAAAAACATCAAAAACATCAAAAACATCAAAAACATCAAGAGCATCAAAAACAGCAAAAACATCAAACATAATAAAAACATTAAAAACATCAAAAACAACAAAACATCAAAACATCAAAAACATCGAAAGCATTAAAAGCATTAAAAACATCAAAAACATCAAAAAGATCAAAAACATTAAAAACAGCAAAACATCAACATAACTCAAAGACTTAAAAACCATCAAAAACATCAAAAACAACAAAACATCAAAAACATCAAAACATCAAAAACATCAAAAACATCAAAAGCATCAAAAACATCAAAAGCATCAAAAACATCAAAACATCAAAAACATCAAAAACATTAAAAACAACAAAACAGCAAAACATCAAAAACATCAAAAACATCAAAAATATTAAAAACATTAAAAACATCAAAAACAACAAAACATGATAAACATCAAAACATCAAAAACATCGAAAACATTAAAAACATCAAAAACATCAAAATCATCAAAAACTTCAACAACATCAAAAACATCAAAAACATCAAAAACATCAAAAACATCAAAAACATCATAAACACCAAAAACATCAAAAACATCAAAAACATCAAAAACATCAAAAACATCAAAAACATCAAAAACATCAAAAACATCAAAAACATCAAAAACATCAAAAACATCAAAAACATCAAAAACATCAAAAACATCAAAAACATCAAAAACATCAAAAACATCAATAACATCAAAAACATCAAAAACATCAAAAACATTAAAAACATCAAAAACATCAAAAACATCAAAAACATCAAAAACATCAAAAACATCAAAAACATCAATAACATTAAAAACATAAAAAACATCAAAAACATCAAACACATCAAAAACAACATAACATCAAAGACTTAAAAACCATCAAAAACATCAAAAACAATAAAACATCAAAAACATCAAAAGCATCAAAAACATCAAAAGCATCAAAAGCATCAAAACATCAAAAACATCAAAAACATTAAAAACAGCAAAACATCAAAAACATCAAAAACATCAAAAACATCAAAACATCAAAACATCAAAACGTCAAAAACATCAACAGCATCAAAAACATCAAAAGCATCAAAAACATCAAAACATCAAAAACTTCAACAACATCAAAACATCAAAAACATCAAAACACTAAAAACAGCAAAACATCAAAACATCAAAAACATCAAAACATCAAAAACATTAAAAACAGCAAAACATCAAAACTTCAACAACAACAAAACATCAAAAACATCAAAACATCAAAAACTTAAAAACCATCAAAAACATCAAAAACAACAAAACATCAAAAACATCAAAACATCAAAAACATCAAAAATATTAAAAACATCAAAAACATCAAAAGCATCAAAAACATTAAAACATCAAAAACATCAAAAACATCAAACACATCAAAAACAACATAACATCAAAGACTTAAAAACCATCAAAAACATCAAAAACAACAAAACATCAAAAACATCAAAACATCAAAAACATCAAAACGTCAAAAACATCAAAAAGCATCAAAACATCAAAAGCATCAAAAACATCAAAACATCAAAAACATCAAAAACATTAAAAACAGCAAAACATCAAAAACATCAAAAATATTAAAAACATTAAAAACATCAAAAACATCAAAAGCATCAAAAACAGCAAAAACATCAAAAATAATAAAAACATCAAAAACAACAAAACATCAAAACATCAAAAACATCGAAAACATTAAAAGCATTAAAAACATCAAAAACATCAAAAACATCAAAAACATCAAAAACATTAAAAACAGCAAAACATCAACATAACTCAAAGACTTAAAAACCATCAAAAACATCAAAAACAACAAAACATCAAAAACATCAAAACATCAAAAACATCAAAAGCATCAAAAACATCAAAAGCATCAAAAACATCAAAACATCAAAAACATCAAAAACATTAAAAACAGCAAAACAGCAAAACATCAAAAACATCAAAAATATTAAAAACAGTAAAAACATCAAAAACATCAAAAGCATCAAAAACATTAAAAATATTAAAAACATTAAAAACATCAAAAACAACAAAACATGATAAACATCAAAACATCAAAAACATCGAAAACATTAAAAACATCAAAAACATCAAAAACATCAAAAACATCAAAAACATCAAAAACATCAAAAACTTCAACAACATCAAAAACATCAAAAACATCAAAAACATCAAAACACATCAAAAACATCGTAAACACCAAAAACATCAAAAACATCAAAAACATCAAAACATCAAAAACATCAAAAACATCAAAAACATCAAAAACATCAAAAACATCAAAACATCAAAAACATCAAAAACATCAAAAACATCAAAAACATCAAAAACATCAAAAACATCAAAAACATCAAAAACATCAAAAACATCAATAACATCAAAAACATCAAAAACATCAAAAACATCAAAAACATTAAAAACATCAAAAACATCAAAAACATCAAAAACATCAAAAACTTCAAAAACATCGATAACATCAAAAACACTAAAAACAGCAAAACATCAAAAACTTCAACCACATCAAAACATCAAAAACATCAAAAACATCAAAAACAAACAAAAACATCAAAAACACTAAAAACAGCAAAACATCAAAAACATCAAAAACATTAGAAACATTAAAAACAGCAAAACATCAAAAACTTCAACAACAACAAAAACATCAAAAAGATCAAAAACATCAAAAACATCAAAAACATCAAAAACATCAAAAACATCAAAAACATCAAAAACATCAAAAACATCAAAAACATCAAAAACATCAAAAACATCAAAAACATCAAAAACATCAAAAACATCAAAAACATCAAAAACATCAAAAACATCAAAAACATTAAAAACATCAAAAACATCAAAAACTTAAAAACATCAAAAACATCAAAAACATCAAAAACTTCAACAACATCAAAAACATCAAAAACATCAAAAACACTAAAAACAGCAAAACATCAAAAACATCAAAAACATTAAAAACAGCAAAACATCAAAAACTTCAACAACAACAAAAACATCAAAAACATCAAAAACATCAAAAACATCAAAAACTTAAAAACCATCAAAAACAACAAAACATCAAAAACATCAAAACATCAAAAACATCAAAAATATTAAAAACATCAAAAACATCAAAAACATTAAAACATCAAAAACATCAATAACATTAAAAACATTAAAAACATCAAAAACATCAAAAACATCAAACACATCAAAAACAACATAACATCAAAGACTTAAAAACCATCAAAAACATCAAAAACAACAAAACATCAAAAACATCAAAACATCAAAAATATCAAAAACGTCAAAAACATCAGAAGCATCAAAAACATCAAAAGCATCAAAAACATCAAAAACATCAAAACATCAAAAACTTCAACAACATCAAAAACATCAAAAACTTCAAAAACATCAAAAACATCAAAAACATCAAAAACATCAAAAACATCAAAAACATCAAAAATATCAAAAACATCAAAAACATCAAAAACATCAAAAACATCAAAAACATCATAAGCACCAAAAACATCAAAAACATCAAAAACATCAAAAACATCCAAAACATCAAAAAGATCAAAAACATCAAAAACATCAATAACATCAAAAACATCAAAAACATCAAAAACATCACACACATCAAAAACATTAAAAACAGCAAAACAAAGACATAAAAAACATCATAAACATCAAAAACATCAAAAACATCAAAAACATTAAAAACAGCAAAACTTCAAAAACATCAAAAATATCAAAAACATCATAACATCAAAAACATCAAAAACATCAAAAACATTAAAAACATCAAAAACATCAAAAACATCAAAAACATCAAAAACATCAATAACATTAAAAACATAAAAAACATCAAAAACATCAAACACATCAAAAACAACATAACATCAAAGACTTAAAAACCATCAAAAACATCAAAAACAATAAAACATCAAAAACATCAAAACATCAAAAACATCAAAAATATTAAAAACATCAAAAACATCAAAAACATCAAAAACACTAAAAACAGCAAAACATCAAAAACTTCAACCACATCAAAAACATCAAAAAGATCAAAAACATCAAAAACAAACAAAAACATCGAAAACACTAAAAACAGCAAAACATCAAAAACATCAAAAACATTAAAAACATTAAAAACAGCAAAACATCAAAAACTTCAACAACAACAAAAACATCAAAAAGATCAAAAACATCAAAAACATCAAAAAACACCAAAAATATCAAAAACATCAAAAAACATCAAAAACATCAAAACATCAAAAACATCAAAACATCAAAAACTTCAACAACATCAAAAACATCAAAAACATCAAAAACATCAAAACATCAAAAACATCAAAAACATCAAAACATCAAAACATCAAAACATCAAAAACATCAAAAACATCAAAAACATCAAAAACATCAAAAACATCATAAACACCAAAAACATCAAAAACATCAAAAACATAAAAAACATCAAAAACATCAAAAACATCAAAAACATCACACACATCAAAAACATTAAAAACAGCAAAGCAAAGACCTAAAAAACATCATAAACATCAAAAACAACAAATTCATTTAAAACAGCAAAACATCAAAAACATCAAAAACATCAAAAATATCAAAAACATCATAACATCAAAAACATCAAAAACATTAAAAACATCAAAAACATCAAAAACATCAAAAACATCAATAACATTAAAAACATAAAAAACATCAAAAACATCAAACACATCAAAAACAACATAACATCAAAGACTTAAAAACCATCAAAAACATCTAAAACAATAAAACATCAAAAACATCAAAACATCAAAAACATCAAAAATATTAAAAACATCAAAAACATCAAAAACACTAAAAACAGCAAAACATCAAAAACTTCAACCACATCAAAAAGATCAAAAACATCAAAAACAAACAAAAACATCGAAAACACTAAAAACAGCAAAACATCAAAAACATCAAAAACATTAAAAACAGCAAAACATCAAAAACTTCAACAACAACAAAAACATCAAAAGGATCAAAAACATCAAAAACATCAAAAACATCAAAAACACCAAAAACATCAAAAACATCAAAAACATCAAAAACATCAAAAACATCAAAAACATCAAAAACATCAAAAACAACAAAAACATCAAAAACATCAAAAACATTAAAAACATCAAAAACTTAAAAACATCAAAAACATCAAAAACATCAAAAACTTCAACAACATCAAAAACATCAAAAACATCAAAAACACTAAAAACAGCAAAACATCAAAAACATCAAAAACAGTAAAAACAGCAAAACGTCAAAAACTTCAACAACAACAAAAACATCAAAAACATCAAAAACTTAAAAACCATCAAAAACAACAAAACATCAAAAACATCAAAACATCAAAAACATCAAAAATATTAAAAACATTAAAAACATCAAAAACATCAAAAGCATCAAAAACATTAAAACATCAAAAACATCAATAACATTAAAAACATTAAAAACATCAAAAACATCAAAAACATCAAAAACATCAAAAACATCAAAAACATCAAAAACAGCAAAACATCAAAAACATCAAAAACATCACACACATCAAAAACAGCAAAACAAAGACATCAAAAACATCATAAATGTAAAAAATATCAAAAACATCAAAAACATTAAAAACAGCAAAACATCAAAAACATCAAAAACATCAAAAACACTAAAAACAGCAAAACATTAAAAACAGCAAAACATCAAAAACTTCAACAACAACAAAAACATCAAAAACTTAAAAACCATCAAAAACATCAAAAACAACAAAACGTCAAAAACATCAAAACATCAAAACATCAAAAACATCAAAAATATTAAAAACATCAAAAACATCAAAAGCATCAAAATCATTAAAACATCAAAAACATCAAAAACATTAAAAACATTATAAACATCAAAAACATCAAACACATCAAAAACAACATAACATCAAAGACTTAAAAACCATCAAAAACATCAAAAACAACAAAACATCAAAAACATCAAAACATCAAAAACATCAAAAACGTCAAAAACATCAAAAGCATCAAAAACATCAAAAGCATCAAAAACATCAAAACATCAAAAACATCAAAAACATCAAAAACATCAAAAATATTAAAAACATTAAAAACATCAAAAACATCAAAAGCATCAAAAACATCAAAAACATCAAAAATATTAAAAACATTAAAAACATCAAAAACAACAAAACATCATAAACATCAAAAACATCGAAAACATTAAAAACATTAAAAACATCAAAAACATCAAAAACATCATAAACATCAAAACATCAAAAACATCAAAAACAACAAAACATCAAAAACATCAAAACATCAAAAACATCAAAAACATCAAAACCATCAAAAGCATCAAAAACATCAAAGCATCAAAAACATCAAAAACATCAAAAACATCAAAAACATCAAAAACATCATAAACACCAAAAACATCAAAAACATCAAAAACATCAAAAACATCAAAAACATCAAAAACATCAAAAACATCACACACATCAAAAACATTAAAAACAGCAAAACAAAGACATCAAAAACATCATAAATGTAAAAAATATCAAAAACATCAAAAACATTAAAAACAGCAAAACATCAAAAACATCAAAAACATCAAAAATATCAAAAACATCAAAACATCAAAAACATCAAAAACATTAAAAACATCAAAAACATCAAAAACATCAAAAACATCAAAAACATCAAAAACATCAATAACATTAAAAACATAAAAAAACATCAAAAACATCAAACACATCAAAAACAACATAACATCAAAGACTTAAAAACCATCAAAAATGTCAAAAACAATAAAACATCAAAAACATCAAAATATCAAAAACATCAAAAATATTAAAAAACATCAAAAACATCAAAAACATCAAAAACACTAAAAACAGCAAAACATCAAAAACATCAAAACATTAAAAACATCAAAAACATCAAAAACATCAAAAACTTCAACAACATCAAAAATATCAAAAACATTAAAAACAGCAAAACATCAAAAACATCAAAAACATTAAAAACAGCAAAACATCAAAAACTTCAACAACAACAAAAACGTCAAAAACATCAATAACATTAAAAACATTAAAAACATCAAAAACATCAAACACATCAAAAACAACATAACATCAAAGACTTAAAAACCATCAAAAACATCAAAAACAACAAAACATCAAAAACATCAAAATATCAAAAACATCAAAAACGTCAAAAACATCAAAAGCATCAAAAACATCAAAAGCATCAAAAACATCAAAACATCAAAAACTTCAACAACATCAAAAACATCAAAAACACTAAAAACAGCAAAACATTAAAAACAGCAAAACATCAAAAACTTCAACAACAACAAAAACATCAAAAACTTAAAAACCATCAAAAACATCAAAAACAACAAAACATCAAAAACATCAAAACATCAAAAACATCAAAAACGTCAAAAACATCAAAAGCATCAAAAACATCAAAAGCATCAAAAACATCAAAACATCAAAAACATCAAAAACATCAAAAACATCAAAAATATTAAAAACATTAAAAACATCAAAAACATCAAAAGCATCAAAAACATCAAAAACATCAAAAATATTAAAAACATTAAAAACATCAAAAACAACAAAACATCATAAACATCAAAACATCAAAAACATCGAAAACATTAAAAACATTAAAAACATCAAAAACATCAAAAACATCATAAACATCAAAACATCAAAAACATCGAAAACATTAAAAACATTAAAAACATCAAAAACATTAAAAACCATCAAAAACATCAAAAACAACAAAACATCAAAAACATCAAAACATCAAAAACATCAAAAACATCAAAACCATCAAAAGCATCAAAAACATCAAAGCATCAAAAACATCAAAAACATCAAAAACATCAAAAACATCAAAAACATCAAAAACACCAAAAACATCAAAAACATCAAAAACATCAAAAACATCAAAAACATCAAAAACATCAAAAACGTCAAAAACATCAAAAACATCAAAAACATCAAAAACATCAAAAACATCAAAAACATCAAAAACATCAAAAACATCAAAAACATCAAAACATCAAAAACATCAAAAACATCAAAACATCAAAAACATCAAAAACATCAAAAACATCAAAAACATCAAAAACATCAATAACATCAATAACATCAAAATCATCAAAAACATCAAAAACATCACACACATCAAAAACATTAAAAACAGCAAAACAAAGACATCAAAAACATCATAAATATAAAAAATATCAAAAACATCAAAAACATCAAAAACATTAAAAACATCAAAAACATCAAAAACATCAAAAACATCAAAAACATCAATAACATTAAAAACATAAAAAAACATCAAAAACATCAAACACATCAAAAACAACATAACATCAAAGACTTAAAAACCATCAAAAACGTCAAAAACAATAAAACATCAAAAACATCAAAACATCAAAAACATCAAAAATATTAAAAACATCAAAAACACTAAAAACAGCAAAACATCAAAAACATCAAAAACATTAAAAACATTAAAATCAGCAAAACATCAAAAACTTCGACAACAACAAAAACATCAAAAACATCAAAAACATCAAAAACATCAAAAACATCAAAAACATCAAAAACATCAAAAACATCAAAAACATCAAAAACATCAAAAAACATCAAAAACATCAAAAACATCAAAAACATCAAAACATCAAAAACATCAAAAACATCAAAAACATCAAAAACATCAAAACATCAAAAACATCAAAAACATCAATAACATCAAAAACATCAAAAACATCAAAAAAACATCAAAAACATCAAAAACATCAAAAACATCAAAAACATCAAAATCATCAAAAACATCAAAACCATCAAAAACATCAAAAACATCAAAAACATCAAGAACATCAAAAACATCAAAATATCAAAACATCAAAAACATCAAAAAAATCAAAATATCGAATTCATCAAAAACATCATAAATATAAAAAACATTAAAAACATCAAAATCATAAAAAAACATAAATTACATAAAAACATCAAAAACAACAAAACATCAAAAAAATCAAAATATCGAAAACATCAAAAAGATCAAAAACATCAAAAATATAAAAAACATTAAAAACATCAAAAACATAATAAACATAAATTACATAAAAACATCAAAAACCACAAAACATCAAAAAAATCAAAATATCGAAAACATCAAAAACATCAAAAACATCAAAAACATCAAAAACATCAAAAACATCAAAAACATCAAAAACATGAAATACATTTAAAACATTAAAATCATCAGAAACTTCAACACATAAAAACCTCAAAATTATTAAAAGCATCAAATACGTTATTAAATCAAAAACATCAAAAACATAAAAAAAAAAAACATCAAAAACATCAAAAAAATCAAAATATCGAAAACATCAAAAACATCATAAATACAAAAAACATTAAAAACGTCAAACACATAATAAAAATAAATTACATAAAAACAACAAAACATCAAAAAAGTCAAAATATCGAAAACATCAAAAAGATCAAAAACATCAATAACATCAAAAACATAAAAAATATCAAAAACATCAAAAGCATCAAAAGCATCAAAAACATCGAAAACATCAAAAACCTCAAAAACATCAAAAAAATCAAAATATCGAAAACATCAAAAACATCATAAATATAAAAAACATTAAAAACATAATAAACATAAATTACATAAAAACATCAAAAACAACAAAACATCAAAATCATCAAAAACATATATAACATCAAAAACACTAAAAACATCAAAAACCTCAAAAACATCAAAATCATCAAAAACATCAAAAACATCAAAAACATCAAAAACATCAAAAACATCAAAACATCAAAAACTTTGAAAACATCAAAAACATCACAAACATCAAAAACATCAAAAACATCAAAAACATCAAAAACATCGAAAACATCAAAAACATCAAAACCATCAAAAACATCAAAAACATCAAAAACAACAAAAACTTCAAACACATTAAAAACATTAAAAACAGCAAAAAAAAAAACATCAAAAACATCATAAATACAAAAAACATTAAAAACATCAAAAACATAATAAACATAAATAACATATAAACATCAAAAACAACAAAACATCAAAATCATCAAAAACATATATAACATCAAAAACATCGAAAACATCAAAAACATTAAAAAAAACATTAAAAAAATTAAAAAACACTAAAAACATAAAAAACAACAAAACATTAAAAACATCATAAACATAAAAACATCAAATAACTCAAAAACATCAAAATAATCAAAAACATCAAAAACAACAAAACATCATGACATCAAAAACATCAAAACCATCGAACATATCAAAATAATCCAAAAAATCAAAATCAACAAAACATCAAAAACATCGAAAACATCAAATACATCAAAAACATCAAAATAATCAAAAACTTCAAAAACAACAAAACATCTAAACATCAAAAACATAGAAACATCAAAACGTTGAAATATAAAAAACATCAAAAACATCAAAAACATCAACAACATCAAAAACATCAAAAACATCAAAAACATCAAAAACATCAAAAACATCAAAAACATCAAAAACATCAAAAACATCAAAAACTTAAAAACTTAAAAACCATCAAAAACATCAAAAACATCAAAAACATCAAAAGCATCAAAAACACCAAAAGCATCAAAAACATCAAAACATCAAAAAACATCAAAAACGTTAAAAACAGCAAAACATCAAAAACATCAAAAACATCAAAAACATCAAAAACATCAAAAACATCAAAAACATCAAAACATCAAAAACATCAAAAACATCAAAACATTTAAAATATCAAAAACATCAAAAACAACATAACATCAAAAACATCAAAACATCAAAAACATTAAAAACACTAAAAACATCAAAAACAACATAACATCAAAGACTTAAAAACCATCAAAAACATCAAACACAACAAAACATCAAAAACATCGAAAACATCAAATACATAAAAACATCAAAAACATCAAAATAATCAAAAACTTCAAAAACAACAAAACATCTAAACATCAAAAACATAGAAACATCAAAACGTAGAAATATAAAAAACATCAAAAACATCAACAACATCAAAAACATCAAAAACTTAAAAACTTAAAAACCATCAAAAACATCAAAAACATCAAAAACATCAAAAGCATCAAAAACATCAAAAGCATCAAAAACATGAAAACATCAAAAACATCAAAAACATTAAAAACAGCAAAACATCAAAAACATCAAAAACATCAAAAACATCAAAAACATCAAAACATCAAAAACATCAAAAACATTTAACATATCAAAAACATCAAAAACAACAAAACATCAAAAACATCAAAACATCAAAAACATTAAAAACACTAAAAACATCAAACACATCAAAAACAACATAACATCAAAGACTTAAAACCATCAAAACATAAAACACAACAAAACATCAAAAACATCAAAACATCAAAAACATCAAAAACATCAAAAACATCAAAAACATCAAAAGCATCAAAAACATCAAAAGCATCAAAAACATCAAAAACATCAAAAACATCAAAAACATTAAAAACATTAAAAACATCAAAAACATCAAAAACATCAAAAACATCAAAAACATCAAAAACATGAATAACATTAAAACATAAAAGACAGCAAAACATCAAAAACATCAAAAACATCAAAAATATCAAAAACATCATAACATCAAAAACATCAAAAACATCAAAAACATTAAAAACATCAAAAACATCAAAAACATCAAAAACATCAAAAACATCAAAAACATCAAAAACATCAAAAACATCAAAAACATCAATAACATCAATAACATTAAAAACATAAAAAACATCAAAAACATCAAACACATCAAAAACAACATAACATCAAAGACTTAAAAACCATCAAAAACATCAAAAACAATAAAACATCAAAAACATCAAAACATCAAAAACATCAAAAATATTAAAAACATCAAAAACATCAAAAACATCAAACACATCAAAAACAACATAACATCAAAGACTTAAAAACTATCAAAAACATCAAAAACAATAAAACATCAAAAACATCAAAACATCAAAAACATTAAATATATTAAAAACATCAAAAACATCAAAAATATCAAAACATCAAAACATCAAAAACATCAAAAACATCAAAAACATCAAAAACATCAAAAACATCAAAAACTTCAACAACATCAAAAACATCAAAAACATCAAAAACATCAAAAACATCATTAACACCAAAAACATCAAAAACATCAAAAACATCAAAAACATCAAAAACATCAAAAACATCAAAAACATCACACACATCAAAAACATTAAAAACAGCAAAACAAAGACATCAAAAACATCATAAATATAAAAAACATTAAAAACATCAAAAACATTAAAAACAGCAAAACATCAAAAACATCAAAAATATCAAAAACATCATAACATCAAAAACATCAAAAACATCAAAAACATTAAAAACATCAAAAACATCAAAAACATCAAAAACATCAATAACATTAAAAACATAAAAAACATCAAAAACATCAAACACTTCAAAAACAACATAACATCAAAGACTTAAAAACCATCAAAAACATCAAAAACAATAAAAACATCAAAACATCAAAAACATCAAAAATATTAAAAACATCAAAAACATCAAAAACATCAAAAACATTAAAAACATTAAAAACAGCAAAACATAAAAAACTTCAACAACAACAAAAACATCAAAAACATCAAAAACATCAAAAACATCAATAACATCAAAAACATCAAAAACATCAAAAACATCAAAAACATCAAAAACATCAAAAACATCAAAAACATCAAAAACATCAAAAACATCAAAACATTAAAAACATTAAAAACATTAAAAACAATAAAACATAAAAACTTCAACAACAACAAAAACATCAAAAACATCAAAAACATCAAAAACATCAATAACATCAAAAACATCAAAACATCAAAAACATCAAAAACATCAAAAACATCAAAACATCAAAACATCAAAACATCAAAAACATCAAAAACATCAAAAACATCAAAAACATCAAAAACATCAAAAACATCAAAACATCAAAAACATCAATAACATTAAAAACATAAAAAACATCAAAAACATCAAACACTTCAAAACAACATAACATCAAAGACTTAAAAACCATCAAAAACATCAAAAACAATAAAAACATCAAAACATCAAAAACATCAAAAATATTAAAAACATCAAAAACATCAAAAACATTAAAAACATTAAAAACAGCAAAACATAAAAAACTTCAACAACAACAAAAACATCAAAAACATCAAAAACATCAAAAACATCAAAAACATCAAAAACATCAAAAACATCAAAAACATCAAAAACATCAAAAACATCAATAACATCAATAACATCAAAAACATCAAAAACATCAAAAACATCAAAAACATCAAAAACATCAAAAACATCAAAAACATCAAAAACATCAAAAACATCAAAAACATCAAAAACATTAAAAACAGCAAAACAAAGACATCAAAAACATCATAAATATAAAAAACATTAAAAACATCAAAAACATTAAAAACAGCAAAACATCAAAAACATCAAAAATATCAAAAACATCATAACATCAAAAACATCAAAAACATCAAAAACATTAAAAACATCAAAAACATCAAAAACATCAAAAACATCAATAACATTAAAAACATAAAAAACATCAGAAACATCAAACACTTCAAAAACAACATAACATCAAAGACTTAAAAACCATCAAAAACATCAAAAACAATAAAAACATCAAAACATCAAAAACATCAAAAATATTAAAAACATCAAAAACATCAAAAACATTAAAAACATTAAAAACAGCAAAACATAAAAACTTCAACAACAACAAAAACATCAAAAACATCAAAACATCAAAACATCAAAAACATCAAAAACATCAAAAAACATCAAAAACATCAAAACCTCAAAAACATCAAAAACCTCAAAAACATCAAAAACATCAAAACATCAAAAACATCAAAAACATCAAAAACACCAAAAACATCAAAAACATCAAAAACATCAAAAACATCAAAAACATCAAAAACATCAAAAACATCAAAAACATCAAAAACATCAAAAACATCAAAAACATCAATAACATCAATAACATCAAAAACATCAAAAACATCAAAAACATCAAAAACATCAAAAACATCAAAAACATCAAAAACATCAAAAACATCAAAAACATCAAAAACATCGAAAACATCAAAAACATCAAAAACATCAAAAACATCAAAAACATCAAAAACATCAAAAACATCAAAAACTTCAAAACATCAAAAACTTAAAAACCATCAAAACATCAAAAACAACAAAACATCAAAAACATCAAAACATCAAAAACTTAAAAACCATCAAAAACATCAAAAACATCAAAAACAACAAAACATCAAAAACATCAAAACCTCAACAACAACAAAAACATCAAAAACATCAAAAACATCAAAAACATCAAAAACTTCAACATCAAAAACATCAAAAACATCAAAAACATCAAAAACATCAAGAACATCAAAAACATCAAAAACATCAAAAACACTAAAAACAGCAAAACATCAAAAACATCAAAAACATTAAAAACAGCAAAACATCAAAAACTTCAACAACAACAAAAACATCAAAAACATTAAAAACTTAAAAACCATCAAAAACATCAAAAACAACAAAACATCAAAAACATCAAATCATCAAAAACTTAAAAACCATCAAAAACATCAAAAACATCAAAAAGAACAAAACATCAAAAACTTCAACAACAACAAAAACATCAAAAACATCAAAAACATCAAAAACATCAAAAACATCAAAAACATCAAAAACATCAAAAACTTCAACAACCTCAAAAACATCAAAAACATCAAAAACATCAAAAACATCATAAACATCAAAAACATCAAAAACACTAAAAACAGCTAAACATCAAAAACATCAAAAACACTAAAAACAGCAAAACATCAAAAACTTCAACAACAACAAAAACATCAAAAACATCAAAAAACTTAAAAACCATAAAAAACATCAAAAACAACAAAACATCAAAAACATCAAAACATCAAAAACATCAAAAATATTTAAAACATTAAAAACATCAAAAACATCAAAAGCATCAAAAACATTAAAACATCAATAACATTAAAAACATTACAAACATCAAAAACATCAAAAACATCAAACACATCAAAAACAACATAACATCAAAGACTTAAAAACCATCAAAAACATCAAAAACAACAAAGCATCAAAAACATCAAAACATCAAAAACATCAAAAACGTTAAAAACATCAAAAGCATCAAAAACATCAAAAGCATCAAAAACATCAAAACATCAAAACATCAAAAACATCAACAACATCAAAAACATCAAAAACATCAAAAACATCAAAAACATCAAAAACACTAAAAACAGCAAAACATCAAAAACATTAAAAACAGCAAAACATCAAAAACTTCAACAACAACAAAAACATCAAAAACATCAAAAACATCAAAAACTTAAAAACTTAAAAACCATCAAAAACATCAAAAACAACAAAACATCAAAATCATCAAAACATCAAAAACATCAAAAATATTAAAAACATTAAAAACATCAAAAACATCAAAAGCATCAAAAACATTAAAACATCAAAAACATCAAAAACATTAAAAACATTATAAACATCAAAAACATCAAACACATCAAAAACAACATAACATCAAAAACTTCAACAACAACAAAAACATCAAAAACATCAAAAACATCAAAAACTTAAAAACTTAAAAACCATCAAAAACATCAAAAACAACAAAACATCAAAAACATCAAAACATCAAAAACATCAAAAATATTAAAAACATTAAAAACATCAAAAACATCAAAAACATCAAAAATATTAAAAACATTAAAAACATCAAAAACATCAAAAGCTTCAAAAGCATCAAAAACATCAAAAACATCAAAAATATTAAAAACATTAAATACATCAAAAACAACAAAACATCATAAACATCAAAACATCAAAAACATCGAAAACATTAAAAACCTTAAAAACATCAAAAACATCAAAAATATCAAAAACATCAAAAACATCAAAAACATCAAAAACATCAAAAACATCAAAAACATCAAAAACATCAATAACATCAAAAACATCAAAAACATCAAAAATACAAAACATCAAAAACATCACACACATCAAAAACATTAAAAACAGCAAAACAAAGACATCAAAACATCATAAATATAAAAACATTAAAAACATCAAAAACATTAAAAACAGCAAAACATCAAAAACATCAAAAATATCAAAAACATCATAACATCAAAAACATCAAAAACATCAAAAACATTAAAAACATCAAAAACATCAAAACATCAAAAACATCAATAACATTAAAAACATAAAAAACATCAAAAACATCAAACACTTCAAAACAACATAACATCAAAGACTTAAAAACCATCAAAAACATCAAAAACAATAAAAACATCAAAACATCAAAAACATCAAAAATATTAAAAACATCAAAAACATCAAAAACATCAAAAACATTAAAAACATCAAAAACATAAAAACTTCAACAACAACAAAAACATCAAAACATCAAAAACATCAAAAACATCAAAAACATCAAAAACATCAAAAACATCAAAAACATCAAAAACATCAAAAACATCAAAAACATCAAAAAACATCAAAACATCAAAAACATCAAAACATCAAAAACATCAAAAACATCAAAAACACCAAAAACATCAAAAACATCAAAAACATCAAAAAACATCAAAAACATCAAAAACATCAAAAACATCAAAAACATCAAAAACATCAAAAACATCAAAAACATCAAAAACATCAAAAACATCAAAACATCAATAACATCAATAACATCAATAACATCAAAAACATCAAAACATCAAAAACATCAAAAACATCAAAAACATCAATAACATCAAAAACATCAAAAACATCAAAAACATCGAAAACATCAAAAACATCAAAAACATCAAAAACATCAAAAACATCAAAAACATCAAAAACTTCAAAAACATCAAAAACTTAAAAACCATCAAAAACATCAAAAACAACAAAACATCAAAAACATCAAAACATCAAAAACTTAAAAACCATCAAAAACATCAAAAACATCAAAAACAACAAAACATCAAAAACATCAAAAACTTCAAAAACAACAAAAACATCAAAAACATCAAAAACATCAAAAACTTCAACAACATCAAAAACATCAAAAACATCAAAAACATCAAAAACATCAAAAACATCAAAAACATCAAAAACACTAAAAACAGCAAAACATCAAAAACATCAAAAACATTAAAAACAGCAAAACATCAAAAACTTCAACAACAACAAAAACATCAAAAACAATAAAAACTTAAAAACCATCAAAAACATCAAAAACAACAAAACATCAAAAACATCAAATCATCAAAAACTTAAAAACCATCAAAAACATCAAAAACATCAAAAACAACAAAACATCAAAAACTTAAACAACAACAAAAACATCAAAAACATCAAAAACATCAAAAACATCAAAAACTTCAACAACATCAAAAACATCAAAAACATCAAAAACATCAAAAGCATCAAAAACACTAAAAACAGCAAAACATCAAAAACATCAAAAACACTAAAAACAGCAAAACATCAAAAACTTCAACAACAACAAAAACATCAAAAACATCAAAAAACTTAAAAACCATCAAAAACATCAAAAACAACAAAACATCAAAAACATCAAAACATCAAAAACATCAAAAATATTAAAAACATTAAAAACATCAAAAACATCAAAAGCATCAAAAACATTAAAACATCAATAACATTAAAAACATTACAAACATCAAAAACATCAAAAACATCAAACACATCAAAAACAACATAACATCAAAGACTTAAAAACCATCAAAAACATCAAAAACAACAAAGCATCAAAAACATCAAAACATCAAAAACATCAAAAACGTTAAAAACATCAAAAGCATCAAAAACAACAAAAGCATCAAAAACATCAAAACATCAAAACATCAAAAACATCAACAACATCAAAAACATCAAAAACATCAAAAACATCAAAAACACTAAAAACAGCAAAACATCAAAAACATTAAAAACAGCAAAACATCAAAAACTTCAACAACAAAAAAAACATCAAAAACATCAAAAACATCAAAAACTTAAAAACTTAAAAACCATCAAAAACATCAAAAACAACAAAACATCAATATCATCAAAACATCAAAAACATCAAAAACATCAAAAACATCAAAAACATCAAAAACATCAAAAACATCAAAAACATCAAAAACATCAAAAACATCAATAACATCAAAAACATCAAAAACATCAAAAATATCAAAAACATCAAAAACATCACACACATCAAAAACATTAAAAACAGCAAAACAAAGACATCAAAAACATCATAAATATAAAAAACATTAAAAACATCAAAAACATTAAAAACAGCAAAACATCAAAAACATCAAAAATATCAAAAACATCATAACATCAAAAACATCAAAAACATCAAAAACATTAAAAACATCAAAAACATCAAAAACATCAAAAACATCAATAACATTAAAAACATAAAAAACATCAAAAACATCAAACACTTCAAAAACAACATAACATCAAAGACTTAAAAACCATCAAAAACATCAAAAACAATAAAAACATCAAAACATCAAAAACATCAAAAATATTAAAAACATCAAAAACATCAAAAACATTAAAAACATTAAAAACAGCAAAACATAAAAAACTTCAACAACAACAAAAACATCAAAAACATCAAAAACATCAAAAACATCAAAAACATCAAAAACATCAAAAACATCAAAAACATCAAAAACATCAAAAACATCAAAAACATCAAAAACATCAAAAACATCAAAAACATCAAAAACATCAAAAACATCAAAAACATCAAAAACATCAAAAACATCAAAAACATCAAAAACATCAAAAACATCAAAAACATCAAAAACACCAAAAACATCAAAAACATCAAAAACATCAAAAACATCAAAAACATCAAAAACATCAAAAACATCAAAAACATCAAAAACATCAAAAACATCAAAAACATCAAAAACATCAAAAACATCAAAAACATCAAAAACATCAATAACATCAATAACATCAAAAACATCAAAAACATCAAAAACATCAAAAACATCAAAAACATCAAAAACATCAAAAACATCAAAAACATCAAAAACATCAAAAACATCAAAAACATCGAAAACATCAAAAACATCAAAAACATCAAAAACATCAAAAACATCAAAAACATCAAAAACATCAAAAACATCAAAAACATCAAAAACATCAAAAACTTCAAAAACATCAAAAACTTAAAAACCATCAAAAACATCAAAAACAACAAAACATCAAAAACATCAAAACATCAAAAACTTAAAAACCATCAAAAACATCAAAAACATCAAAAACAACAAAACATCAAAAACATCAAAAACTTCAACAACAACAAAAACATCAAAAACATCAAAAACATCAAAAACATCAAAAACTTCAACAACATCAAAAACATCAAAAACATCAAAAACATCAAAAACATCAAAAACATCAAAAACACTAAAAACAGCAAAACATCAAAAACATCAAAAACATTAAAAACAGCAAAACATCAAAAACTTCAACAACAACAAAAACATCAAAAACATTAAAAACTTAAAAACCATCAAAAACATCAAAAACAACAAAACATCAAAAACATCAAATCATCAAAAACTTAAAAACCATCAAAAACATCAAAAACATCAAAAACAACAAAACATCAAAAACTTCAACAACAACAAAAACATCAAAAACATCAAAAACATCAAAAACATCAAAAACATCAAAAACATCAAAAACTTCAACAACATCAAAAACATCAAAAACATCAAAAACATCAAAAACATCAAAAACATCAAAAACACTAAAAACAGCAAAACATCAAAAACATCAAATACACTAAAAACAGCAAAACATCAAAAACTTCAACAACAACAAAAACATCAAAAACATCAAAAAACTTAAAAACCATCAAAAACATCAAAAACAACAACACATCAAAAACATCAAAACATCAAAAACATCAAAAATATTAAAAACATTAAAAACATCAAAAACATCAAAAGCATCAAAAACATTAAAACATCAATAACATTAAAAACATTACAAACATCAAAAACATCAAAAACATCAAACACATCAAAAACAACATAACATCAAAGACTTAAAAACCATCAAAAACATCAAAAACAACAAAGCATCAAAAACATCAAAACATCAAAAAAAAACATCAAAAACGTTAAAAACATCAAAAGCATCAAAAACATCAAAAGCATCAAAAACATCAAAACATCAAAACATCAAAAACATCAACAACATCAAAAACATCAAAAACATCAAAAACATCAAAAACATCAAAAACATCAAAAACACTAAAAACAGCAAAACATCAAAAACATTAAAAACAGCAAAACATCAAAAACTTCAAAAACAACAAAAACATCAAAAACATCAAAACTTAAAAACTTAAAAACCATCAAAACATCAAAAAACAACAAAACATCAAAACATCAAAACATCAAAAACATCAAAAACATTAAACACATCAAAAAAAACATAACATCAAAAACTTCAACAACAACAAAAACATCAAAACATCAAAAAACATCAAAAACTTAAAAACCTAAAAACCATCAAAAACATCAAAAACAACAAAACATCAAAAACATCAAAACATCAAAAACATCAAAAATATTAAAAACATTAAAAACATCAAAAACATCAAAAACATCAAAAATATTAAAAACATTAAAAACATCAAAAACATCAAAAACATCAAAAACATTAAAAACATCAAAAACATCAAAATATTAAAAACATTAAAAACATCAAAAACAACAAAACATCATAAACATCAAAACATCAAAAACATCGAAAACATTAAAAACCTTAAAAACATCAAAAACATCAAAAATATCAAAAACATCAAAAACATCAAAAACATCAAAAACCTCAAAAACATTAAAAACAGCAAAACATCAAAAACTTCAACAACAACAAAAACATCAAAAACTTAAAAACCATCAAAAACATCAAAAACAACAAAACATTAAAAACATCAAAACATCAAAAACATCAAAAATATTAAAAACATCAAAAACATCAAAAGCATCAAAAACATTAAAACATCAAAAACATCAAAAACATCAAAAACATTAAAAACATTAAAAACATCAAACACATCAAAAACAACATAACATCAAAGACTTAAAAACCATCAAAAACATCAAAAACAACAAAACATCAAAAACATCAAAACATCAAAAACATCAAAAACGTCAAAAACATCAAAAGCATCAAAAACATAAAAAGCATCAAAAACATCAAAACATCAAAACATCAAAAACATTAAAAACAGCAAAACATCAAAAACATCAAAAACATCAAAAATATTAAAAACATTAAAAACATCAAAAGCATCAAAAACATCAAAAATATTAAAAACATTAAAAACATCAAAAACAACAAAACATGATAAATATTAAAACATCAAAAACATCGAAAACATTAAAAACATTAAAAACATCAAAAACATCAAAAACATCAAAAACATCAAAAACATCAAAAACATCAAAAACTTCAACAACATCAAAAAAATCAAAAACATCAAAAACATCAAAAACATCAAAAACATCAAAAACATCAAAAACATCATAAACACCAAAAACATCAAAAACATCAAAAACATCAAAAACATCAAAAACATCAATAACATCAAAAACATTAAAAACACCAAAACAAAGACATAAAAAACATCATAAATATAAAAAACATCAAAAACATCAAAAACATTAAAAACAGCAAAACATCAAAAACATCAAACACATCAAAAATATCAAAAACATCAAAAACATCAAAAACATCAATAACATTAAAAACATCAAAAACATCAATAACATTAAAAACATAAAAAACATCAAACAGATCAAAAACAACATAGACTTAAAAACCATCAAAAACATTAAAAACAATAAAACATCAAAAACATCAAAACATCAAAAACATCAAAAATATTAAAAACATCAAAAACACTAAAAACAGCAAAACATCAAAAACATTAAAAACATCAAAAACATCAAAAACACTAAAAACAGCAAAACATCAAAAACATTAAAAACAGCAAAACATCAAAAACTTCAACCAAATCAAAAACATCAAAAAGATCAAAAACATCAAAAACATCAAAAACATCAAAAACACTAAAAACAGAAAAACATCAAAAACATCAAAAACATTAAAAACATTAAAAATAGCAAAACATCAAAAACTTCAACCACATCAAAAACATCAAAAAGATCAAAAACATCAAAAACATCAAAAACATCAAAAACATCAAAAACATCAAAAACATCAAAAACATCAAAAACATCAATAACATCAAAAACATCAAAAACATCAAAAACATCAATAACATCAAAAACATCAACAACATCAAAAACATCAAAAACATCAAAAACATCAAAAACATCAAAAACATTAAAAACATCAAAAACTTAAAAACATCAAAAACATCAAAAACTTCAACAACATCAAAAACATCAAAAACATCAAAAACATCAAAAACATCAAAAACACTAAAAACAGCAAAACATCAAAAACATCAAAAACATTAAAACAGCAAAACATCAAAAACTTCAACAACAACAAAAACATCAAAAGCTTAAAAACCATCAAAAACAACAAAGCATCAAAAACATCAAAAACATCAAAACATCAAAAACATCAAAAATATTAAAAACATTAAAAACATCAAAAACATCAAAAGCATCAAAAACATTAAAACATCAAAAACATCAATAACATTAAACCTATTAAAAACATCAAAAACATTAAAAACATCAAACACATCAAAAACAACATAACATCAAAGACTTAAAAACCATCAAAAACATCAAAAACAACAAAACATCAAAAACATCAAAACATCTAAAACATCAAAAACATCAAAAACAACAAAACATCAAAAACATCAAAACATCAAAAACGTCAAAAACATCAAAAACTTAAAAACATCAAAAACATCAAAAACTTCAAAAACATCAAAAACATCAAAAACATGAAAAACATCAAAACAAAACATAAAAACATCAAAAACTTCAACAACATCAAAAACATCAAAAACATCAAAACATCAAAAACATTAAAACATCAAAAACATCAATAACGTTAAAAACATTAAAAACATCAAAAACATCAAACACATCAAAAACAACATAACATCAAAGACTTAAAAACCATCAAAAACATCAAAAACAACAAAACATCAAAAACATCAAAACATCAAAAACATCAAAAACGTCAAAAACATCAAAAGCATCAAAAACATCAAAAGCATCAAAAACATCAAAACATCAAAAACATCAAAATATCAAAAACATCAAAATATTAAAAACATTAAAAACATCAAAAACATGAAAAACATCAAAAACATCAAAAACATCAAAAATATTAAAAACATTAAAAACTTCAAAAACAACAAAACATCATAAACATCAAAACATCAATTACATTAAAAACATTACAAACATCAAAAACATCAAACACATCAAAAACAACATAACATCAAAGACTTAAAAACCATCAAAAACATCAAAAACAACAAAGCATCAAAAACATCAAAACATCAAAAACATCAAAAACGTTAAAAACATCAAAAGCATCAAAAACATCAAAAGCATCAAAAACATCAAAACATCAAAACATCAAAACATCAAAAACATCAACAACATCAAAAACATCAAAAACATCAAAAACATCAAAAAAATCAAAAACACTAAAAACAGCAAAACATCAAAAACATTAAAAACAGCAAAACATCAAAAACTTCAACAACAACAAAAACATCAAAAACATCAAAAACTTAAAAACTTAAAAACCATCAAAAACATCAAAAACATCAAAAACATCAAAAACATCATAAACACCAAAAACATCAAAAACATCAAAAACATCAAAAACATCAATAACATCAAAAACATTAAAAACACCAAAACAAAGACATAAAAAACATCATAAATATAAAAAACATCAAAAACATCAAAAACATTAAAAACAGCAAAACATCAAAAACATCAAACACATCAAAAATATCAAAAACATCAAAAACATCAAAAACATCAAAAACATCAATAACATTAAAAACATCAAAAACATCAATAACATTAAAAACATAAAAAACATCAAACACATCAAAAACAACATAGACTTAAAAACCATCAAAAACATTAAAAACAATAAAACATCAAAAACATCAAAACATCAAAAACATCAAAAATATTAAAAACATCAAAAACACTAAAAACAGCAAAACATCAAAAACATTAAAAACATCAAAAACATCAAAAACACTAAAAACAGCAAAACATCAAAAACTTCAACCACATCAAAAACATCAAAAACTTCAACCACATCAAAAACATCAAAAAGATCAAAAACATCAAAAACATCAAAAACAGAAAAACATCAAAAACATCAAAAACATTAAAAACATTAAAAATAGCAAAACATCTAAAACTTCAACCACATCAAAAACATCAAAAAGATCAAAACATCAAAAACATCAAAAACATCAGAAACATCAAAAACATCAAAAACATCAATAACATCAAAACATCAAAAACATCAAAAACATCAAAAACATCAATAACATCAAAAACATCAACAACATCAAAAACATCAAAAACATCAAAAACATCAAAAACATCAAAAACATCAAAAACATCAAAAACATCAAAAACATCAAAAACATTAAAAACATCAAAAACTTAAAAACATCAAAAACATCAAAAACTTCAACAACATCAAAACATCAAAACATCAAAAACATCAAAAACATCAAAACACTAAAAAACAGCAAAACATCAAAAACATCAAAAACATTAAAACAGCAAAACATCAAAACTTCAACAACAACAAAACATCAAAAGCTTAAAAACCATCAAAAACAACAAAGCATCAAAAACATCAAAAACATCAAAACATCAAAAACATCAAAAATATTAAAAACATTAAAAACATCAAAAACATCAAAAGCATCAAAAACATTAAAACATCAAAAACATCAATAACATTAAAACTATTAAAAACATCAAAAACATTAAAAACATCAAACACATCAAAAACAACATAACATCAAAGACTTAAAAACCATCAAAAACATCAAAAACAACAAAACATCAAAAACATCAAAACATCTAAAACATCAAAAACAACAAAACATCAAAAACATCAAAACATCAAAACGTCAAAACATCAAAACTTAAAAACATCAAAACATCAAAACTCAAAAACTTCAAAACATCAAAAACATCAAAAACATCAAAAACACTAAAAACATCAAAAACTTCAACAACATCAAAAACATCAAAAACATCAAAAGCATCAAAAACATTAAAACATCAAAAACATCAATAACGTTAAAAATATTAAAAACATCAAAAACATCAAACACATCAAAAACAACATAACATCAAAGACTTAAAAACCATCAAAAACATCAAAAACAATAAAACATCAAAAACATCAAAAGCGTCAAAAACATCAAAAGCATCAAAAACATCAAAACATCAAAAACTTCAACAACATCAAAAACATCAAAAACATCAAAACATCAAAAACATCAAAAACGTCAAAAACATCAAAAGCATCAAAAACATCAAAAGCATCAAAAACATCAAAACATCAAAAACATCAAAAATATCAAAAACATCAAAAATATTAAAAACATTAAAAACATCAAAAACATGAAAAACATCAAAAACATCAAAAACATCAAAAACATCAAAAATATTAAAAAACATTAAAAACATCAAAAACAACAAAACATCATAAACATCAAAACATCAAAATCATCGAAAACATTAAAAACATTAAAAACATCAAAAACATCAAAACATCATAAACATCAAAACATCAAAAACATCTAAAACATTAAAAACATTAAAAACATCAAAGCATCAAAAACATCAAAAGCATCAAAAACATCAAAAACATCAAAAACATCAAAACATCATAAACACCAAAACATCAAAAACATCAAAAACATCAAAAACATCAAAAACATCAAAAACGTCAAAAACATCAAAAACATCAAAACATCAAAACATCAAAAACATCAAAAACATCAAAACATCAAAACATCAAAAACATCAAAAACATCAAAAACATCAAAAACATCAAAAACATCAAAAACATCAAAAACATCAAAAACATCAAAACATCAAAAACATCAAAAACATCAAAAACATCAAAAAACATCAAAAACATCAAAAACATCAAAAACATCAAAAACATCAAAAACATCAAAAACATCAAAAACATCAAAAACATCAAAAACATCAAAAACATCAATAACATCAAAAACATCAAAAACATCACACACATCAAAAACATTAAAAACAAAAACAAAAGACATCAAAAACATCATAAATATAAAAATATCAAAAACATCAAAAACATAAAAACAGCAAAAACATCAAAAACATCAAAAATATCAAAAACATCAAAATATCAAAAACATCAAAAACATCAAAAACATTAAAAACATCGAAAACATCAAAAACATCAAAAACATCAAAACATCAAAAACACCAAAAAAACACCAAAAACATCAAAAACATCAAAAACATCAAAAACATAAAACATCAAAAACATCAATAACATCAAAAACATCAAGAACATCAAAAACATCAAAAACATCAAAAACATCAAAAACATCAACAACATCAAAAACATCAAAAACACTAAAAACAGCAAAACATCAAAAACATCAAAAGATCAAAAACAGCAAAACATCAAAAACTTCAACAACAACAAAACATCAAAACATCAAAAACATCAAAAACTTAAAAACCATCAAAACAACAAAACATAAAAAACATCAAAACATCAAAACATCAAAAATATTAAAAACAATAAAAACATCAAAAACATCAAAAGCATCAAAAACACTAAAACATCAAAAACATCAAAAACATTAAAAACATTAAAAACATCAAAAACATCAAAAACATCAAAAACATCAAACACATCAAAAACAACATAACATCAAAGACTTAAAACCATCAAAAACATCAAAAACAACAAAACATCAAAAACATCAAAACATCAAAAACATCAAAAACGTCAAAAACATCAAAAGAATCAAAAACATCAAAAGCATCAAAAACATCAAAAACATCAAAACATCAAAAACATCAAAAACATCATAAACACCAAAAACATCAAAAACATCAAAAACATCAAAAACATCAAAAACATCAAAAACATCAAAAACATCAAAAACATCAAAAACATCAAAAACATCAAAAACATCAAAAACATCAAAAACATCAAAACATCAAAAACATCAAAAACATCAAAAACATCAAAAACATCAAAAACATCAAAAACATCAAAAACATCAAAAACATCAAAAACATCAAAAACATCAAAAACATCAAAAACATCAAAAACATCAAAAACATCAAAAACATCAAAAACATCAATAACATCAAAAACATCAAAACATCACACACATCAAAAACATTAAAAACAGCAAAACAAAAGACATCAAAAACATCATAAATATAAAAATATCAAAAACATCAAAAACATAAAAAACAGCAAAACATCAAAAATATCAAAAACATCAAAAATATCAAAAACATCAAAACATCAAAAACATCAAAAACATTAAAAACATCGAAAACATCAAAAACATCAAAAACATCAAAAACACCAAAAACACCAAAAACATCAAAAACATCAAAATCATCAAAAACATAAAACATCAAAAACATCAATACCATCAAAAACATCAAAAACATCAAAAACATCAAAAACATCAAAAACATCAAAAACATCAAAAACATCAACAACATCAAAAACATCAAAAACACTAAAAACAGCAAAACATCAAAAACATCAAAAAGATCAAAAACAGCAAAACATCAAAAACTTCAACAACAACAAAAACATCAAAAACATCAAAAACATCAAAAACTTAAAAACCATCAAAAACATCAAAAACAACAAAACATAAAAAAACATCAAAACATCAAAAATATTAAAAACAATAAAAACATCAAAAACATCAAAAGCATCAAAAACACTAAAACATCAAAAACATCAAAAACATTAAAAACATTAAAAACATCAAAAACATCAAAAACATCAAAAACATCAAACACATCAAAAACAACATAACATCAAAGACTTAAAAACCATCAAAAACATCAAAAACAACAAAACATCAAAAACATCAAAACATCAAAAACATCAAAAACGTCAAAAACATCAAAAGAATCAAAAACATCAAAAGCATCAAAAACATCAAAACATCAAAAACATCAAAAACATTAAAAACAGCAAAACATCAAAAACATCAAAAACATCAAAAATATTAAAAACATTAAAAACATCAAAAACATCAAAAGCATCAAAAACGTCAAAAACATCAAAAATATTAAAAACATTAAAAACAACAAAACATCAAAAACATCAAAAACATCGAAAACAATAAAAACATTAAAAACATCAAAAACATCAAAAACATCAAAAACATCAAAAACATCAAAAACATCAAAAACATCAAACACATCAAAAACAACATAACATCGAAGACTTAAAAACCATCAAAAACATCAAAAACATAAAGCATCAAAAACATCAAAAGCATCAAAAACATCAAAACATCAAAAACATTAAAAACAGCAAAACATCAAAAACATCAAAAACATCAAAAACATCAAAACATCAAAAACATCAAAAACATCAAAAACATTAAAACATTAAAAACATCAAAAACATCAAAAACATCAAAAACATCAAAAACATCAAAAACATTAAAAACATTAAAAACATCAAAAATATCAAAAACATCAAACACATCAAAAACAACGTAACATCAAAGACTTGAAAACCATCAAAAACAATAAAACATTAAAAACATCAAAGCATCAAAAACATCAAAAATATTAAAAACATCAAAAACATCAAAAACACTAAAAACAGCAAAACATCAAAAACTTCAACAACATCAAAAACATCAAAAACATCAAAAACATCAAAAACACCAAAAACATCAAAAACATCAAAAACATCAAAAACATCAAAAACATCAATAACATCAAAAACATAAAAAACATCAAAAACATCAAAACCATCAAAAACATCAAAAACATTAAAAACAGCGAAACAAAGACATCAAAAACAACATAAATATAAAAAACATTAAAAACATCAAAAACATAATAAACATAAATAACATAAAAACATCAAAAACAACAAAACATCAAGATCATCAAAAACATATAAAACATCAAAAACATTAAAAACATTAAAAAAAAACATTAAAAAAATTAAAAAACATTAAAAACATAAAAAACAACATAACATTAAAAACATTGAAAACATTAAAAACATCAAAAACATCAAAAACATCAAAAGCTTCAAAAACATCAAAAATATCAAAACATCAAAAACATCATAAACATGAAAACATCAAAAACATCAAACTAATCAAAAACATCAAAAACAACAAAACATCAAGACATCAAAAACATCAAAACCATCGAAAACATCAAAACAATCCAAAAAATCAAAAACATCAAAATAATCAAAAACATCAAAAACATCAAAAATATCAAAAACATCAAACACATCAAAAACATTAAAAACAGCAAAACAAAAACATCAAAAACATCATAAATATAAAAAACATCAAAAACATAATAAACATAAATAACATAAAACATCAAAAACAACAAAACATCAAAAACATCGAAAACATCAAAAACATCAAAAACATCAAAAACATCAAAAAAAGAAAAACAGCAAAACATCAAAAACATCAAAAACATTAAAAACAGCAAAACATCAAAAACACCAAGAACATCCAATAGATCAAAAACATCAAAAGCGTCAAATACGTTATTAAATCAAAAACATCAAAAAAACATCAAAAAAATCAAAACATCAAAAAAATCGAAAACATCAAAAACATATAAAACATCAAAAACATCCAAAACATCAAAATCATCAAATACATCAAAAGCTTCAAAAACATCAAAAATATCAAAACATCAAAAACATCATAAACATAAAAACATCAAAAACATCAAAAACATCAAAAACATCAAAAACATCAAAAACATCAAAAACATCAAAAACATCAAAAACATCAAAAACATACAATACATCAAAAACATCAAAAACATTAAAAGCATCAAATACGTTATTAAATCAAAAACATCAAAAACATCAAAAAAATCAAAACATCAAAAAAATCGAAAACATCAAAATCATCAAATACATATAAAACATCAAAAACATCGAAAACATTAAAAAAATTAAAAAACATTAAAAACATAAAAAACAACATAACATTAAAAACATTGAAAACATTGAAAACATTAATAACATCAAAAACATCAAAAACATCAAAAGCTTCAAAAACATCAAAATTATCAAAACATCTAAAACATCATAAACATGAAAACATCAAATACATCAAAAACATCAAACTAATCAAAAACATCAAAAACAACAAAACATCAAGACATCAAAAACATCAAAACCATCGAAAACATCAAAACAATCCAAAAAATCAAAAACAACAAAACATCAAAAACATCACAAACATCAAAAACATCAAAAACATCAAAAATATTAAAAACATTAAAAACTTCAAAAACAACAAAACATCATAAACATCAAAACATCAAAATCATCGAAAACATTAAAAACATTAAAAACTTCAAAAACATCTAAAACATCATAAACATCAAAACATCAAAAACATCGAAAACATTAAAAACATTAAAAACATCAAAAACATCAAAAACCATCAAAAACATCAAAAACAACAAAACATCAAAAACATCAAAGCATCAAAAACATCAAAAACATCAAAACCATCAAAAGCATCAAAACCATCAAAAGCATCAAAAACATCAAAAACATCAAAAACATCATAAACACCAAAAACATCAAAAACATCAAAAACATCAAAAACATCAAAAACATCAAAAACATCAAAAACATGAAAAACATCAAAAACATCAAAAACATCAAAAATATTAAAAACATTAAAAACTTCAAAAACAACAAAACATCATAAACATCAAAACATCAAAATCATCGAAAACATTAAAAACATTAATAATATCAAAAACATCAAAAACATCATAAACATCAAAACATCAAAAACATCGAAAACATTAAAAACATTAAAAACATCAAAAACATCAAAAACTTTCAAAAACATCAAAAATAACAAAACATCAAAAACATCAAAGCATCAAAAACATCAAAAACATCAAAACCATCAAAAGCATCAAAAACATCAAAAGCATCAAAAACATCAAAAACATCAAAAACATCATGAACACCAAAAACATCAAAAACATCAAAAACATAAAAACATCAAAAACATCAAAAACATCAAAAACATCAAAAACATCAAAAACATCAAAAACATCAAAAACATTAAAAACATCAAAAACATCAAAAACATCAAAAACATCAAAAACATCAAAAACATCAAAACATCAATAACATCAAAAACATCAAAAACATCACTCACATCAAAACATTAAAAACAACAAAACAAAAGACATCAAAAACATCATAAACACCAAAAACATCAAAACATCAAAACCATCAAAAGCATCAAAAACATCAAAACATCATAAATATAAAAATATCAAAAACATCAAAACATTAAAAACAGCAAAACATCAAAAAACATCAAAAACATCAAAAATATCAAAAACATCAAAACATCAAAAACATCAAAAACATTAAAAACATCAAAAACATCAAAAACATCAATAACTTTAAAAACATAAAAAACATCAAAAACATCAAACACATCAAAAACAAGATAACATCAAAGACTTAAAAACCATCAAAAACATCAAAAAACAATAAAACATCAAAAACATCAAAAGCGTCAAAAACATCAAAAGCATCAAAAACATCAAAACATCAAAAACTTCAACAACATCAAAAACATCAAAAACATCAAACACATCAAAAACAACATAACATCAAAGACTTAAAAACCATCAAAAACATCAAAAACAACAAAACATCAAAAACATCAAAACATCAAAAACATCAAAAACGTCAAAAACATCAAAAGCATCAAAAACATCAAAAGCATCAAAAACATCAAAACATCAAAAACATCAAAAATATCAAAAACATCAAAAATATTAAAAACATTAAAAACATCAAAAACATGAAAAACATCAAAAACATCAAAAACATCAAAAACATCAAAAATATTAAAAACATTAAAAACATCAAAAACAACAAAACATCATAAACATCAAAACATCAAAATCATCGAAAACATTAAAAACATTAAAAACATCAAAAACATCAAAAACATCATAAACATCAAAACATCAAAAACATCGAAAACATTAAAAACATTAAAAACATCAAAAACATCAAAAACCATCAAAAACATCAAAAACAACAAAACATCAAAAACATCAAAGCATCAAAAACATCAAAAACATCAAAACCATCAAAAGCATCAAAAATATCAAAAGCATCAAAAACATCAAAAACATCAAAAACATCAAAAACATCATAAACACCAAAAACATCAAAAACATCAAAAACATAAAAACATCAAAAACATCAAAAACATCAAAACATCAAAACATCAAAAACATCAAAAACATCAAAACATCAAAAACATCAAAACATCAAAAACATCAAAAACATCAAAAACATCAAAAACATCAAAAACATCAAAAACATCAAAAACATCAAAAACATCAAAAACATCAAAAACATCAAAAGCTTCAAAAACATCAAAAATATCAAAACATCAAAAACATCATAAACATGAAAACATCAAAAACATCAAACTAATCAAAAACATCAAAAACAACAAAACATCAAGACATCAAAAATATCAAAACCATCGAAAACATCAAAACAATCAAAAAATCAAAAACAACAAAACATCAAAAACATCACAAACATCAAAAACATAAAATACCTCAAAAACATCAAAAACATCAAAATAATCAAAAACATCAAAAACAACAAAACATCAAGACATCAAAAACATCAAAACCATCGAAAACATCAAAACAATCCAAAAAATCAAAAACATCAAAATAATCAAAAACATCAAAAACATCAAAAATATCAAAAACATCAAACACATCAAAAACATTAAAAACAGCAAAACAAAAACATCAAAAACATCATAAATATAAAAAACATCAAAAACATAATAAACATAAATAACATAAAACATCAAAAACAACCAAACATCAAAAACATCAAAAATATCGAAAACATCAAAAACATCAAAAACATCAAAAAAAGAAAAACAGCAAAACATCAAAAACATTAAAAACAGCAAAACATCAAAAACACCAAGAACATCCAATAGATCAAAAACATCAAAAGCGTCAAATACGTTATTAAATCAAAAACATCAAAAAAACATCAAAAAAATCAAAACATCAAAAAAATCGAAAACATCAAAAACATCAAAAACATATAAAACATCAAAAACATCCAAAACATCAAAATCATCAAATACATCAAAAGCTTCAAAAACATCAAAAATATCAAAACATCAAAAACATCATAAACATAAAAACATCAAAAACATCAAAAACATCAAAAACATCAAAAACATCAAAAACATTAAAAGCATCAAATACGTTATTAAATCAAAAACATCAAAAACATCAAAAAAATCAAAACATCAAAAAAATCGAAAACATCAAAATCATCAAATACATATAAAACATCAAAAACATCGAAAACATTAAAAAAATTAAAAAACATTAAAAACATAAAAAACAACATAACATTAAAAACATTGAAAACATTGAAAACATTAAAAACATCAAAAACATCAAAAACATCAAAAGCTTCAAAAACATCAAAAATATCAAAACATCAAAAACATCATAAACATGAAAACATCAAATACATCAAAAACATCAAACTAATCAAAAACCTCAAAAACAACAAAACATCAAGACATCAAAAACATCAAAACCATCGAAAACATCAAAACAATCCAAAAAATCAAAAACAACAAAACATCAAAAACATCACAAACATCAAAAACATCAAAAACATCAAAAATATTAAAAGCAACAAAACATCATAAACATCAAAACATCAAAATCATCGAAAACATTAAAAACATTAAAAACTTCAAAAACATCTAAAACATCATAAACATCAAAACATCAAAAACATCGAAAACATTAAAAACATTAAAAACATCAAAAACATCAAAAACCATCAAAAACATCAAAAACAACAAAACATCAAAAACATCAAAGCATCAAAAACATCAAAAACATCAAAACCATCAAAAGCATCAAAACCATCAAAAGCATCAAAAACATCAAAAACATCAAAAACATCATAAACACCAAAAACATCAAAAACATCAAAAACATCAAAAACATCAAAAACATCAAAAACATCAAAAATATGAAAAACATCAAAAACATCAAAAACATCAAAAATATTAAAAACATTAAAAACTTCAAAAACAACAAAACATCATAAACATCAAAACATCAAAATCATCGAAAACATTAAAAACATTAATAATATCAAAAACATCAAAAACATCATAAACATCAAAACATCGAAAACATTAAAAACATTAAAAACATCAAAAACATCAAAAACTTTCAAAAACATCAAAAATAACAAAACATCAAAAACATCAAAGCATCAAAAACATCAAAAACATCAAAACCATCAAAAGCATCAAAAACATCAAAAGCATCAAAAACATCAAAAACATCAAAAACATCATGAACACCAAAAACATCAAAAACATCAAAAACATCAAAAACATCAAAAACATCAAAAACATCAAAAACATAAAAACATCAAAAACATCAAAAACATCAAAAACATCAAAAACATCAAAAACATCAAAAACATCAAAAACATTAAAAATATCAAAAACATCAAAAACATCAAAAACATCAAAAACATCAAAAACATCAATAACATCAAAAACATCAAAAACATCACACACATCAAAAACATTAAAAACAGCAAAACAAAGACATCAAAAACATCATAAACACCAAAAACATCAAAAACATCAAAACCATCAAAAGCATCAAAAACATCAAAAACATCATAAATATAAAAAATATCAAAAACATCAAAAACATTAAAAACAGCAAAACATCAAAAACATCAAAAACATCAAAAATATCAAAAACATCAAAACATCAAAAACATCAAAAACATTAAAAACATCAAAAACATCAAAAACATCAATAACTTTAAAAACATAAAAAACATCAAAAACATTAAACACATCAAAAACAAGATAACATCAAAGACTTAAAAACCATCAAAAACATCAAAAAACAATAAAACATCAAAAACATCAAAAGCGTCAAAAACATCAAAAGCATCAAAAACATCAAAACATCAAAAACTTCAACAACATCAAAAACATCAAAAACATCAAACACATCAAAAACAACATAACATCAAAGACTTAAAACCATCAAAAACATCAAAAACAACAAAACATCAAAAACATCAAAACATCAAAAACATCAAAAACGTCAAAAACATCAAAAGCATCAAAAACATCAAAAGCATCAAAAACATCAAAACATCAAAAACATCAAAAATATCAAAAACATCAAAAATATTAAAAACATTAAAAACATCAAAAACATGAAAAACATCAAAACATCAAAACATCAAAAACATCAAAAATATTAAAAACATTAAAAACATCAAAACAACAAAACATCATAAACATCAAAACATCAAAATCATCGAAAACATTAAAAACATCAAAAACATCAAAACATCATAAACATCAAAACATCAAAAACATCGAAAACATTAAAAACATTAAAAACATCAAAAACATCAAAAACCATCAAAAACATCAAAAACAACAAAACATCAAAAACATCAAAGCATCAAAAACATCAAAAACATCAAAACCATCAAAAACATCAAAAACATCAAAAGCATCAAAAACATCAAAAACATCAAAAACATCAAAAACATCATAAACACCAAAAACATCAAAAACATCAAAAACATAACAACATCAAAAACATCAAAAACATCAAAAACATCAAAAACATCAAAAACATCAAAAACATCAAAAACATCAAAAACATCATAAAAACATCAAAAACATCAAAACATCAAAAACATCAAAAACATCAAAACATCAAAAACATCAAAAACATCAAAAACATCAAAAACATCAAAACATCAATAACATCAATAACATCAAAAACATCAAAAACATCACACACATCAAAAACATTAAAAACAGCAAAACAAAGACATCAAAAACATCATAAATATAAAAAATATCAAAAACATCAAAAACATTAAAAACAGCAAAACATCAAAAACATCAAAAACATCAAAAATATCAAAAACATCAAAACATCAAAAACATCAAAAACATCAAAAACATTAAAAACATCGAAAACATCAAAAACATCAATAACTTTAAAAACATAAAAAACATCAAAAACATCAAACACATCAAAAACAACATAACATCAAAGACTTAAAAACCATCAAAAACATCAAAAACAATAAAACATCAAAAACATCAAAACATCAAAAACATCAAAAATATTAAAAACATCAAAAACATCAAAAACACTAAAAACAGCAAAACATCAAAAACATTAAAAACAGCAACACATCAAAATCTTCAACAACATCAAAAACATCAAAAACATCAAAAACATCAAAAACATCAAAAACACTTAAATCAGCAAAACATCAAAAACATCAAAAACATTAAAAACATTAAGATCAGCAAAACATCAAAAACTTCTCCAACAACAAAAACATCAAAAACATCAAAAACATCAAAAACATCAAAAACATCAAAAACATCAAAAACACCAAAAACACCAAAAACATCAACAACATCAAAAACATCAAAAACATCAAAAACATCAATAACATCAATAACATCAAAAACATCAAGAACATCAAAAACATCAAAAACATCAAAAACATCAAAAACATCAAAAACATCAAAAACACTAAAAACAGCAAAACATCAAAAACATCAAAAAGATCAAAAACAGCAAAACATCAAAAACTTCAACAACAACAAAAACATCAAAAACATCAAAAACATCAAAAACTTAAAAACCATCAAAAACATCAAGAATAACAAAACATAAAAAAACATCAAAACATCAAAAATATTAAAAACAATAAAAACATCAAAAACATCAAAAGCATCAAAAACACTAAAACATCAAAAACATCAAAAACATTAAAAACATTAAAAACATCAAAAACATCAAAAACATCAAACACATCAAAAACAACATAACATCAAAGACTTAAAAACCATCAAAAACATCAAAAACAACAAAACATCAAAAACATCAAAACATCAAAAACATCAAAAACGTCAAAAACATCAAAAGCATCAAAAACATTAAAAGCATCAAAAACATCAAAACATCAAAAACATCAAACACATTAAAAACAGCAAAACATCAAAAACATCAAAAACATCAAAAATATTAAAAACATTAAAAACATCAAAAACATCAAAAGCATCAAAAACATCAAAAACATCAAAAATATTAAAAACATTAAAAACAACAAAACATCAAAAACATCAAAAACATCGAAAACAATAAAAACCTTTAAAACATCAAAAACATCAAAAACATGAAAAACATCAAAAACATCAAAAACATCAAAAACATCAAAAACATCAAACACATCAAAAACAACATAACATCGAAGACTTAAAAACCATCAAAAACATCAAAAACAAAAAGCATCAAAAACATCAAAAGCATCAAAAACATCAAAACATCAAAACATCAAAAACATTAAAAACAGCAAAACATCAAAAACATCAAAAACATCAAAACATCAAAAACATCAAAAACATCAAAAACATCAAAAACATTAAAACATTAAAAACATCAAAAACATCAAAAACATCAAAAACATCAAAAACATCAAAAACATCAAAAACATTAAAAACATTAAAAACATCAAAAATATCAAAAACATCAAACACATCAAAAACAACGTAACATCAAAGACTTAAAAACCATCAAAAACAATAAAACATTAAAAACATCAAAGCATCAAAAACATCAAAAATATTAAAAACATCAAAAACATCAAAAACACTAAAAACAGCAAAACATTAAAAACATCAAAAACATTAAAAACAGCAAAACATCAAAAACTTCAACAACATCAAAAACATCAAAAACATCAAAAACATCAAAAACACCAAAAACACCAAAAACATCAAAAACATCAAAAACATCAAAAACATCAATAACATCAATAACATCAAAAACATAAAAAACATCAAAAACATCAAAAACATCAAAAACATCAAAAACATTAAAAACAGCGAAACAAAGACATCAAAAACATCATAAATATAAAAAACATTAAAAACATCATAAACATAATAATTATAAATAACAAAAAAACATCAAAAACAACAAAACATCAAGATCATCAAAAACATATAAAACATCAAAAACATTAAAAACATTAAAAACAACATTAAAAAAATTAAAAAACATAAAAAACAACAAAACATTAAAAATTGAAAACATTAAAAACATCATAAACATAAAAACACCAAATACATCAAAATAATCAAAAACAACAAAACATCAAGACATCAAAAACATCAAAACCATCGAAAACATCAAAACAATCCAAAAAATCAAAAACAACAAAACATCAAAAACATCGAAAACATCAAATACATCAAAAACATCAAAAACATCAAAATAATCAAAAACTTCAAAAACAACAAAACATCTAAACGTCAAAAATATCAAAAACATAGAAAACATCAAAACGTAGAAATATAAAAAACATCAAAAACATCAAAAACATCAAAAACATCAAAAACATCAGAAACATCAAAAACATCAAAAACATCAAAAACTTCAAAAACATCAAAAACATCAAAGACTTAAAAACCATCAAAAACATCAAAAACAACAAAACATCAAAAACATCAAAAACATCAAAAACGTCAAAAACATCAAAAGCATCAAAAACATCAAAAGCATCAAAAACATCAAAACATCAAAAACATCAAAAACATTAAAAACATCAAAAACATCAAAAACATCAAAAATATTAAAAACATTAAAAACATCAAAAACATCAAAAGCATCAAAAACATCAAAAACATCAAAAATATTAAAAACATTAAAAACAACAAAACATCAAAAACATCAAAAACATCGAAAACAATAAAAACATTAAAAACATCAAAAACATCAAAAACATCAAAAACATCAAAAACATCAAACACATCAAAAACAACATAACATCGAAGACTTAAAAACCATCAAAAACATCAAAAACAAAAAGCATCAAAAACATCAAAAGCATCAAAAACATCAAAACATCAAAAACATTAAAAACAGCAAAACATCAAAAACATCAAAAACATCAAAAACATCAAAACACCAAAAACATCAAAAACATCAAAAACATTAAAATATTAAAAACATCAAAAACATCAAAAACATCAAAAACATCAAAAACATCAAAAACATCAAAAACATCAAAAACATTAAAAACATTGAAAACATTAAAAATATCAAAAACATCAAACACATCAAAAACAACGTAACATCAAAGACTTAAAAACCATCAAAAACAATAAAACATTAAAAACATCAAAGCATCAAAAACATCAAAAATATTAAAAACATCAAAAACACTAAAAACATCAAAACATTAAAAACATCAAAAACATTAAAAACAGCAAAACATCAAAAACTTCAACAACACCAAAAACATCAAAAACATCAAAAACATCAAAAACACCAAAAACACCAAAAACATCGAAAACATCAAAAACATCAAAAACATCAATAACATCAATAACATCAAAAACATAAAAAACATCAAAAACATCAAAAACATCAAAAACATTAAAAACAGCGAAACAAAGACATCAAAAACATCATAAATATAAAAAACATCAAAAACATAATAAACATAAATAACATAAAAACATCAAAAACAACAAAACATCAAGATCATCAAAAACATATAAAACATAAAAAACATTAAATACATTAAAAAAATTAAAAAACATTAAAAACATAAAAAACAACAAAACATTAAAAATTGAAAACATTAAAAACATCATAAACATAAAAACACCAAATACATCAAAATAATCAAAAACAACAAAACATCAAGACATCAAAAACATCAAAACCATCGAAAACATCAAAACAATCCAAAAAATCAAAAACAACAAATCATCAAAAACATCGAAAACATCAAATACATCAAAAACATCAAAAACCTCAAAATAATCAAAAACTTTAAAAACAACAAAACATCTAAACGTCAAAAACATCAAAAACATAGAAAACATCAAAACGTAGAAATATAAAAAATCAAAAACATCAAAAACATCAAAAACATCAAAAACATCAAAAACATCAAAAACATCAAAAACATCAAAAACATCAAAAACATTAAAAACATTAAAAACATCAAAAACATCAAAATCATCAAAAACATCAAAACCATCAAAAACAACAAAACATCAAAAACATCAAACACATCACAAACAAACACATCAAAAACAACATAACATCAAAGACTTAAAAACCATCAAAAACATCAAAAACAACAAAACATCAAAAACATCAAAACATCAAAAAACATCAAAAATATTAAAAACATCAAAAACATCAAAAACATCAAAACACTAAAAACAGCAAAACATCAAAACATCAAAAACATTAAAAACTGCAAAACATCAAAACTTCAACAACATCAAAAACATCAAAAACACCAAAAACATCAAAACATCAAAAACATCAAAAACATCAAAAACATCAAAAACATCAAAAACATCAAAAATATCAAAAACATCAAGATCATCAAAAACATCAAATACGTTATTAAATCAAAAACATCAAAAACATCAAAAACATCAAACACATCAAAAACATTAAAAACAGCAAAAACAAAAACATCAAAAACATCATAAATATAAAAAACATTAAAAACATCACAAACATAATAAACATAAATAACATAAAAACCTCAAAAACAACAAAACATCAAAAAAATCAAAATATCGAAAACATCAAAAACATCAAAAATATAAAAAATGTAAAAAACAGCAAAACATCAAAATCATCAAAAACATAAAAAACAGCAAAACATCAAAAGCATCAAAAACATCAAAAACACCAAAACATCAAATACGTTATTAAATCAAAAACATCAAAAACATCAAAAACATCAAAAACATCAAAAGCATCAAGAACATCAAAAACATCAAATAAGTTATTAAATCAAAAACATAAAAAAAAACATCAAAAAAATCAAAAAATCAAAAAAATCGAAAACATCAAAAACATATAAAACATCAAAAACATCCAAAACATCAAAATCATCAAAAACATATAAAACATCAAAAACATCGAAAACATCAAAAACATTAAAAAAACATTAAAAAAATTAAAAAACATCATAAATATAAAAAACATCAAAAACATAATAAACATAAATAACATAAAAACATCAAAAACAACAAAACATCAAGATCATCAAAAACATATAAAACATAAAAAACATTAAATACATTAAAAAAATTAAAAAACATTAAAAACATAAAAAACAACAAAACATTAAAAATTGAAAACATTAAAAACATCATAAACATAAAAACACCAAATACATCAAAATAATCAAAAACAACAAAACATCAAGACATCAAAAACATCAAAACCATCGAAAACATCAAAACAATCCAAAAAATCAAAAACAACAAATCATCAAAAACATCGAAAACATCAAATACATCAAAAACATCAAAAACCTCAAAATAATCAAAAACTTTAAAAACAACAAAACATCTAAACGTCAAAAACATCAAAAACATAGAAAACATCAAAACGTAGAAATATAAAAAATCAAAAACATCAAAAACATCAAAAACATCAAAAACATCAAAAACATCAAAAACATCAAAAACATTAAAAACATTAAAAACATCAAAAACATCAAAATCATCAAAAACATCAAAACCATCAAAAACAACAAAACATCAAAAACATCAAACACATCACAAACAAACACATCAAAAACAACATAACATCAAAGACTTAAAAACCATCAAAAACATCAAAAACAACAAAACATCAAAAACATCAAAACATCAAAAACATCAAAAATATTAAAAACATCAAAAACATCAAAAACATCAAAAACACTAAAAACAGCAAAACATCAAAAACATCAAAAACATTAAAAACTGCAAAACATCAAAAACTTCAACAACATCAAAAACATCAAAAACACCAAAAACATCAAAAACATCAAAAACATCAAAAACATCAAAAACATCAAAAACATCAAAAACATCAAAAATATCAAAAACATCAAGATCATCAAAAACATCAAATACGTTATTAAATCAAAAACATCAAAAACATCAAACACATCAAAAACATTAAAAACAGCAAAACAAAAACATCAAAAACATCATAAATATAAAAAACATTAAAAACATCACAAACATAATAAACATAAATAACATAAAAACCTCAAAAACAACAAAACATCAAAAAAATCAAAATATCGAAAACATCAAAAACATCAAAAATATAAAAAATGTAAAAAACAGCAAAACATCAAAATCATCAAAAACATAAAAAACAGCAAAACATCAAAAGCATCAAAAACATCAAAAACACCAAAACATCAAATACGTTATTAAATCAAAAACATCAAAAACATCAAAAACATCAAAAGCATCAAGAACATCAAAAACATCAAATAAGTTATTAAATCAAAAACATAAAAAAAAACATCAAAAAAATCAAAAAATAAAAAAAATCGAAAACATCAAAAACATATAAAACATCAAAAACATCCAAAACATCAAAATCATCAAAAACATATAAAACATCAAAAACATCGAAAACATCAAAAACATTAAAAAAACATTAAAAAAATTAAAAAACATCATAAACATAAAAACATCAAATACATCAAAAACAACAAAAACATTAAAAACAGTAAAACATCAAAAACATCAAAAACATTAAAAACAGTAAAACATCAAAAACATCAAAAACATCAAAAACATCAAAAACATCAAAACATCAAAACATCAAAAACATCAAAAACATCAAAAACATCAAAAACACCAAAAACATCAAAAACATCAAAAACATCAAAAACATCAAAAACATCAAAAACATTAAAAACATTAAAAATATCAAAAACATCAAACACATCAAAAACAACGTAACATCAAAGACTTAAAAACCATCAAAAACAATAAATCATTAAAAACATCAAAGCATCAAAAACATCAAAAATATTAAAAACATCAAAAACACTAAAAACAGCAAAACATTAAAAAAATCAAAAACATTAAAAACAGCAAAACATCAAAAACTTCAACAACATCAAAAACATCAAAAACATCAAAAACATCAAAAACACCAAAAACACCAAAAACATCGAAAACATCAAAAACATCAAAAACATCAATAACATCAATAACATCAAAAACATAAAAAACATCAAAAACATCAAAAACATCAAAAACATCAAAAACATCAAAAACATTAAAAACAGCGAAACAAAGACATCAAAAACATCATAAATATAAAAAACATCAAAAACATAATAAACATAAATAACATAAAAACATCAAAAACAACAAAACATCAAGATCATCAAAAACATATAAAACATCAAAAACATTAAAAACATTAAAAAAAACATTAAAAAAATTAAAAAACATTAAAAACATAAAAAACAACAAAACATTAAAAATTGAAAACATTAAAAACATCATAAACATAAAAACACCAAATACATCAAAATAATCAAAAACAACAAAACATCAAGACATCAAAAACATCAAAACCATCGAAAACATCAAAACAATCCAAAAAATCAAAAACAACAAAACATCAAAAACATCGAAAACATCAAATACATCAAAAACATCAAAAACATCAAAATAATCAAAAACTTCAAAAACAACAAAACATCTAAACGTAAAAAACATCAAAAACATAGAACACATCAAAACGTAGAAATATAAAAAACATCAAAAACATCAAAAACATCAAAAACATCAAAAACATCAGAAACATCAAAAACATCAAAAACATCAAAAACTTTAAAAACATCAAAAACATCAAAAACATCAAAAAACATCAAAAACATCAAAAACATCAAAAACATCAAAAACATCAAAAACATCAAAAATATCAAAAACATCAAAAACATCAAAAACATCAAAAACATCAAAAAACATCAAAAACATCAAAAACATCAAAACATCAAAAACATCAAAAACATCAAAAACATCAAAAACATCAAAACATCAAAAACATCAAAAACATCAAAAACATCAAAAACATCAAAAACATCAAAAACATCAAAAACATCAAAAACATCAAAAACATCAAAAACATCAAAAACATCAAAAACATCAAAAACATCAAAAACATCAAAAACATCAAAAACATCAAAAACATTAAAAACATTAAAAACATCAAAAACATCAAACACATCAAAACATCAAAAACATCAAAATCATCAAAAACATCAAAAACATCAAAACCATCAAAAACAACAAAACATCAAAAACATCAAACACATCACAAACAAACACATCAAAAACAACATAACATCAAAGACTTAAAAACCATCAAAAACATCAAAAACAACAAAACATCAAAAACATCAAAACATCAAAAATATTAAAAACATCAAAAACATCAAAAACATCAAAAACACTAAAAACAGCAAAACATCAAAAACATCAAAAACATTAAAAACAGCAAAACATCAAAAACTTCAACAATATCAAAAACATCAAAAACATCAAAAAAAATTAAAAAACATTAAAAACATAAAAAACAACAAAACATTAAAAATTGAAAACATTAAAATCATCATAAACATAAAAACACCAAATACATCAAAAACATCAAAATAATCAAAAACAACAAAACATCAAGACATCAAAAACATCAAAACCATCGAAAACATCAAAACAATCCAAAAAATCAAAAACAACAAAACATCAAAAACATCGAAAACATCAAATACATCAAAAACATCAAAAACATCAAAATAATCAAAAACTTTAAAAACAACAAAACATCTAAACGTCAAAAACATCAAAAACATAGAAAACATCAAAACGTAGAAATATAAAAAATCAAAAACATCAAAAACATCAAAAACATCAAAAACATCAAAAACATCAAAAACATCAAAAACATCAAAATCATCAAAAACATCAAAACCATCAAAAACAACAAAACATCAAAAACATCAAACACATCACAAACAAACACATCAAAAACAACATAACATCAAAGACTTAAAAACCATCAAAAACAACAAAACATCAAAAACATCAAAACATCAAAAACATCAAAAATATTAAAAACATCAAAAACATCAAAAACACTAAAAACAGCAAAACATCAAAAACATCAAAAACATTAAAAACTGCAAAACATCAAAAACTTCAACAACATCAAAAACATCAAAAACACCAAAACATCAAAAACATCAAAAACATCAAAAACATCAAAAACATCAAAAACATCAAAAACATCAAAAACATCAAGATCATCAAAAACATCAAATACGTTATTAAATCAAAAACATCAAAAACATCAAAAACATCAAACACATCAAAAACATTAAAAACAGCAAAACAAAAACATCAAAAACATCATAAATATAAAAAACATTAAAAACATCACAAACATAATAAACATAAATAACATAAAAACCTCAAAAACAACAAAACATCAAAAAAATCAAAATATCGAAAACATCAAAAACATCAAAAACATCAAAAATAAAAAAAATGTAAAAAACAGCAAAACATCAAAATCATCAAAAACATAAAAAACAGCAAAACATCAAAAGCATCAAAAACATCAAAAACATCAAAAACATCAAATACGTTATTAAATCAAAAACATCAAAAACATCAAAAACATCAAAAACATCAAAAACATCAAAAACAACAAGAACATCAAAAACATCAAATAAATAATTAAATCAAAAACATAAAAAAAAAACATCAAAAAAATCAAAAAATCAAAAAAATCGAAAACATCAAAAACATATAAAACATCAAAAACATCCAAAACATCAAAATCATCAAAAACATATAAAACATCAAAAACATCAAAAACATTAAAAAAACATTAAAAAAATTAAAAAACATCATAAACATAAAAACATCAAATACATCAAAAACATCAAAAACATTAAAAACAGTAAAACATCAAAAACATCAAAAACATCAAAAACATCAAAAACATCAAAACATCAAAACATCAAAAACATCAAAAACATCAAAAACATCAAAAACACCAAAAACATCAAAAACATCAAAAACATCAAAAACATAAAAAACAACATAACATCAAAGACTTAAAAACCATCAAAAACATCAAAAACAACAAAAAATTTAAAAAACATCAAATCATCAAAAACATCAAAAACACTAAAAACAGCAAAACATCAAAAACATCAAAAACATTAAAAACAGCAAAACATCAAAAACTTCAACAACATCAAAAACATCAAAATTATCAAAAACATCAATAACATCAAAAACATCAAAAACATCAATAACATCAAAACATCAAAAACATCAAAAACATCAAAAACATATAAAACATCAAAAACATCCAAAACATCAAAATCATCAAAAACATATAAAACATCAAAAACATCAAAAGCATTAAAAACAGTAAAACATCAAAAACATCAAAAACATCAAAAACATCAAAAACATCAAAAACATCAAAAACATCAAAAACATCAAAAACATCAAAAACATCAAAAACATAAAAAACATCAAAAACATCAAAAACACCAAAAACATCAAAAACATCAAAAACATCAAAAACATCAAAAACATCAAAAACATCAAAAACATCAAAAACACCAAAAACATCAAAAACATCAAAAACATCAAAAACATAAAAAACAACATAACATCAAAGACTTAAAAACCATCAAAAACATCAAAAACAACAAAAAATTTAAAAAACATCAAATCATCAAAAACATCAAAAACACTAAAAACAGCAAAACATCAAAAACATCAAAAACATTAAAAACAGCAAAACATCAAAAACTTCAACAACATCAAAAACATCAAAATTATCAAAAACATCAATAACATCAAAAACATCAAAAACATCAATAACATCAAAACATCAAAAACATCAAAAACATCAAAAACATATAAAACATCAAAAACATCCAAAACATCAAAATCATCAAAAACATATAAAACATCAAAAACATCAAAAGCATTAAAAACAGTAAAACATCAAAAACATCAAAAACATCAAAAACATCAAAAACATCAAAAACATCAAAAACATCAAAAACATCAAAACATCAAAAACATCAAAAACATCAAAAACATCAAAACATCAAAAACATCAAAAACACCAAAAACATCAAAAACATCAAAACATCAAAAACATCAAAAACATCAAAAACATCAAAAACATCAAAAACATCAAAAACATCAAAAACATCAAAAACATCAAAAACATCAAAAACAACATAACATCAAAGACTTAAAAACCATCAAAAACATCAAAAACAACAAAAATTTAAAAAACATCAAATCATCAAAAACATCAAAAACACTAAAAACAGCAAAACATCAAAAACATCAAAAACATTAAAAACAGCAAAACATCAAAAACTTCAACAACATCAAAAACATCAAACACATCAAAAACATTAAAAACAGCAAAACAAAAACATCAAAAACATCATAAACATAAAAAACATTAAAAGCATCACAAACATAATAAACATAAATAACATAAAAACATCAAAAACAACAAAACATCAAAAAAATCAAAATATCGAAAACATCAAAAACATCAAAAATATAAAAAATCTAAAAAACAGCAAAACATCAAAATCATCAAAAACATAAAAAACAGCAAAACATCAAAAGCATCAAAAACATCAAAAACATCAAAAACATCAAAAAACATCAAAAACATCAAAAACATCAAAAACATTAAAAACGGCAAAACATCAAAAACATTAAAAGCAGCAAAACATCAAAAACATCAAAAACATTAAAAACATCAAAAACATCAAAACATCAATAACATCAAAACATCAAAAACATCAAAAACAACAAAACATCAAAAACATCAAAACATCAAAAACATCAAAAACATCAAAAACAACAAAAACATCAAAAACATCAAAAACATCAAAAACATAAAAACCATCAAAAACATCAAAAACATCAAAACATCAAAACATCAAAAACATCAAAAACATTAAAAACATTAAAAACATTAAAAACATCAAAAACATCAATAACATCAAAACATTAAAAACTGCAAAACATTAAAAGCATCAAAACATCAAAAACATCAAAAACATTAAAAACATCAAAAACATCAAAAACATCAAAAACATCAAAAACATCAAAAACATCAAAAACATCAAAAACATCAAAACATCAAAAACATCAAAAACAACAAAACATCAAGACATCAAAAACATCAAAACCATCGAAAACATCAAAACAATCCAAAAAATCAAAAACAACAAAACATCAAATACCTCAAAAACATCAAAAACATCAAAAACATCAAAATAATCAAAAACATCAAAAACAACAAAACATCAAGACATCAAAAACATCAAAACCTTCGAAAACATCAAAACAATCCAAAAAATCAAAAACATCAAAATAATCAAAAACATCAAAAACATCAAAAATATCAAAAACATCAAACACATCAAAAACATTAAAAACAGCAAAACAAAAACATCAAAAACATCATAAATATAAAAAACATTAAAAACATCAAAAACATAATAAACATAAATAACATAAAACATAAAAACAACAAAACATCAAAAACATCAAAAAAATCAAAATATCAAAAACATCAAAAACCACAAAAACATCAAAAAAAAAAAACATCAAAACATCAAAAACATCAAAAACATTAAAAACAGCAAACCATCAAAAACATCCAATAGATCAAAAACATCAAAAACATCACAAGCGTCAAATACGTTATTAAATCAAAAACATAAAAAAAACATCAAAAAAATCAAAACATCAAGAAAATCGAAAACATCAAAAACATATAAAACATCAAAAACATCCAAAACATCAAAATCATCAAATACATCAAAAGCTTCAAAAACATCAAAAATATCAAAAACATCAAAAACATCAAAAACATCAAAAACATCAAAAACATCAAAAACATCAAAAACATCAAAGACATAAAAACCATCAAAAACATCAAACACATCAAAAACATTAAAAACAGCAAAACAATAACACCAAAAACAACATAAATATAAAAAACATTAAAAACATCAAAAACATAATAAACATAAATAACATTAAACATCAAAAACAACAAAACATCAAAAACATCAAAAACATCAAAAACATTAAAAACAGCAAGACATCAAAAACATCAAAAACATCAAAAACATCAAAAACATCAAAAACATCAAAAACATCAAAAACATCAAAAACATCAAAAACATCAAAAACATACAATACATCAAAAACATTAAAAGCATCAAATACGTTATTAAATCAAAAACATCAAAAACATCAAAAAAATCAAAACATCAAAAAAATCGAAAACATCAAAATCATCAAATACATATAAAACATCAAAAACATCGAAAACATTAAAAAAAAAACATTAAAAAAATTAAAAAACATTAAAAACATAAAAAACAACATAACATTAAAAACATTGAAAACATTAAAAACATCAAAAACATCAAAAACATCAAAAGCTTCAAAAACATCAAAAATATCAAAACATCAAAAACATCAAAAACATCAAACTAATCAAAAACATCAAAAACAACAAAACATCAAGACATCAAAAACATCAAAACCATCGAAAACATCAAAACAATCCAAAAAATCAAAAACAACAAGACATCAAAAACATCACAAACATCAAAAACATCAAATACCTCAAAAACATCAAAAACATCAAAAACAACAAAACATCAAGACATCAAAAACATCAAAACCATCGAAAACATCAAAACAATCCAAAAAATCAAAAACATCAAAATAATCAAAAACATCAAAAACATCAAAAATATCAAAAACATCAAACACATCAAAAACATTAAAAACAGCAAATCAAAAACATCATAAATATAAAAAACATCAAAAACATAATAAACATAAATAACATAAAACATCAAAAACAACAAAACATCAAAAACATCAAAAAAATCAAAATATCCAAAACATCAAAAACATCAAAAACATCACAAAAACAAGTATGAAAGCTACTGTCGGGTGTGCTCGACCGTGAGATACCCGCCGCCCAATTTTACCATTAAAATAATATACTTTTCAAAAATATACTGAAAAAATACTACAAAAAATATACTAAAATTATACCAAAATAATATACCAAAATTTTCTTTGTTCGAAATTATAAGCTTGGCGGCACTTTAGTTGGTTTATTGAACACCATTATTATGTCACGGAGTGTCGTAGCAATTAACTATGTCACGGAGTGTCATAGCAACTAACTAGGGGCAGCTGCACGTGGTAACGCCTTATAAAAGTAATATCTTAATAACTTCTGTGTTTTTTATCCGATTGTAACCAAATTCGCAGAGATCATTAAGATGGTGATTAGTATTGTGCGTACCAAAATTGAACGTTTTAGGTTTAAAACGACGCTTGCAATTCGGTTTTATTCGATTTACGGGGGCGGAGGGGGCGTGGCCAAAATCAAAAACAAACTTGATCTGCGTGCAACAATAAGACATACTGTCGCGAAAAATTTGTTGCTCTATCTCTTATAGTCTCTGAGATCTAGGTGTTCATACGGACGGACAGACGGACAGACGGACAGACGGACGGACGGACAGACGGACATGGCTATATCGTCTCGGCTGTTGACGCTGATCAAGAATATATATACTTTATGGGGTCGGAGATGCTTCCTTCTGCCTGTTACATACATTTTCGGTCGGCACAAAGCCATAATACCCTTCTACCCTTTGGGTAGGCGGGTATAAAAAAACAGCAAAACATCAAAAACATCAAAAACATTAAAAACAGCAAAACATCAAAAACACCAAGAGCATCCAATAGATCAAAAACATCAAAAACATCAAAAGCGTCAAATACGTTATTAAATCAAAAACATCAAAAAAACATCAAAAAAATCAAAACATCAAAAAAATCGAAAACATCAAAAACATCAAAAACATATAAAACATCAAAAACATCCAAAACATCAAAATCATCAAATACATCAAAAGCTTCAAAAACATCAAAAATATCAAAACATCAAAAACATCATAAACATAAAAACATCAAAAACATCAAAAACATCAAAAACATCAAAAACATCAAAAACATCAAAAACATACAATACATCAAAAACATTAAAAGCATCAAATACGTTATTAAATCAAAAACATCAAAAAAATCAAAACATCAAAAAAATCGAAAACATCAAAATCATCAAATACATATAAAACATCAAAAACATCGAAAACATTAAAAAAAAAAACATTAAAAAAATTAAAAAACATTAAAAACATAAAAAACAACATAACATTAAAAACATTGAAAACATTGAAAACATTAAAAACATCAAAAACATCAAAAACATCAAAAGCTTCAAAAACATCAAAAATATCAAAACATCAAAAACATCATAAACATGAAAACATCAAATACATCAAAAACATCAAACTAATCAAAAACATCAAAAACAACAAAACATCAAGACATCAAAAACATCAAAACCATCGAAAACATCAAAACAATCCAAAAAATCAAAAACAACAAAACATCAAAAACATCACAAACATCAAAAACATCAAATACCTCAAAAACATCAAAAACATCAAAATAATCAAAAACATCAAAAACAACAAAACATCAAGACATCAAAAACATCAAAACCATCGAAAACATCAAAACAATCCAAAAAATCAAAAACATCAAAATAATCAAAAATATCAAAAACATCAAAAATATCAAAAACATCAAACACATCAAAAATATTAAAAACAGCAAAACAAAAACATCAAAAACATCATAAATATAAAAAACATCAAAAACATAATAAACGTAAATAACATAAAACATCAAAAACAACAAAACATCAAAAACATCAAAAAAATCAAAATATCGAAAACATCAAAAAAACAGCAAAACATCAAAAACCTCAAAAACATTAAAAACAGCAAAACATCAAAAACACCAAGAACATCCAATAGATCAAAAACAGCAAAAACATCAAAAGCGTCAAATACGTTATTAAATCAAAAACATCAAAAAAATCAAAACATCAAAAAAATCGAAAACATCAAAAACATCAAAAACATATAAAACATCAAAAACATCCAAAACATCAAAATCATCAAATACATCAAAAGCTTCAAAAACATCGAAAATATCAAAACATCAAAAACATCATAAACATAAAAACATCAAAAACATCAAAAACATCAAAAATATCAAGAACATCATAAACATACAAACATCAAATACATCAAAAACATCAAACTAATCAAAAACATCAAAAACAACAAAACATCAAGACATCAATAACATCAAAACCATCGAAAACATCAAAACAATCCATAAAATGAAAAACAACAAAACATCAAAAACATCACTAACATCAAAAACATCAAATACATCAAAAACATCAAAAACATCAAAAACATCAAAAATATCAAAAACATCAAAATAATCAAAAACATCAAGAACATCAAAAACATCAAAATAATCAAAAACATCAAAAACAACAAAACATCTAAACATCAAAAACATCAAAAACATAGAAAACATCAAAACGTAGAAATATGAAAAACATCAAAAACATCAAAAACATCAACAACATCAACAACATCAAAAACATCAAAAACATCAAAAACATCAAAAACATCAAAAACAACAAAAACATCAAAAACATCAAAAACATCAAAAACATCAAAAACATCAAAAACATCAAAAACATCAAAAACATCAAAAACATCAAAAACATCAAAACATCAAAAACATCAAAAACATCAAAACATCAAAAACATCAAAAACATCAAAACATCAAAAACATCAAAAACATCAAAAACACCAAAAACATCAAAAACATCAAAAACATCAAAAACATCAAAAACATCAAAAACATCAAAAACATCAGAAACATCAAAAACATCAAAAACATCAAAAACATCAAAACATCAAAACATCAAAAACATCAAAAACATCAAAAACATCAAAACATCAAAAACATCAAAAACATCAAAAACATTAAAAACATCAAACACATCAAAAACAACAAAAACATCAAAGACATAAAAACCATCAAAAACATCAAAAACAACAAAACATCAAAAACATCAAAACATCAGAAACATCAAAAATATTAAAAACATCAAAGACATAAAAACCATCAAAAACATCAAAAACAACAAAACATCAAAACATCAAAAACATCAAAAAAATCCAAAACATCAAAAACATCAAAAACATTAAAAGCATCAAATACGTTATTAAATCAAAAAAATAAAAAAAAACATCAAAAAAATCAAAACATCAAAAAAATCAAAACATCAAAAAAATCAAAACATCAAAAAAATCGAAAACATCAAAAACATATGAAACATCAAAAACATCATAAACATAAAAACATCAAAAACATCAAAAACATCAAAACCATCGAGAACATCAAAACAATCCAAAAAATCAAAAACATCAAAATAATCAAAAACATCAAAAATATCAAAAACATCAAACACATCAAAAACATAAAAACAGCAAAACAAAAACATCAAAAACATCATAAATATAAAAACATTAAAAACATCAAAACATAATAAACATAAATAACATAAAACATCAAAAACAATAAAACATCAAAAACATCAAAAACATCAAAAACATCAAAACATCAAAAACATCGAAAACATCAAAAACATCAAAAACATCAAAACATCAAAAACATCAAAAACATCAAAACATCAAAAACATCAAAAACATCAAAAACATCAAAAACATCAAAAACATCAAAAACATCAAAAACACCAAAAACATCAAAAACATCAAAAACATCAAAAACATCAAAAACATCAAAAACATCAGAAACATCAAAAACATCAAAAACATCAAAAACATCAAAAACATCAAAAACATCAAAAACATCAAAAACATCAAAAACATCAAAAACATCAAAAACATTAAAAACATCAAACACATCAAAAACAACAAAAACATCAAAGACATAAAAACCATCAAAAACATCAAAAATAACAAAACATCAAAAACATCAAAACATCAGAAACATCAAAAATATTAAAAACATCAAAGACATAAAAACCATCAAAAACATCAAAAACAACAAAACATCAAAACATCAAAAACATCAAAAAAATCAAAAACATCAAAGACATTAAAAGCATCAAATACGTTATTAAATCAAAAAAATAAAAAAAAAACATCAAAAAAATCAAAACATCAAAAAAATCAAAACATCAAAAAAATCGAAAACATCAAAAACATATGAAACATCAAAAACATCATAAACATAAAAACATCAAAAACATCAAAAACATCAAAACCATCGAGAACATCAAAACAATCCAAAAAATCAAAAACATCAAAATAATCAAAAACATCAAAAATATCAAAAACATCAAACACATCAAAAACATAAAAACAGCAAAACAAAAACATCAAAAACATCATAAATATAAAAAACATTAAAAACATCAAAAACATAATAAACATAAATAACATAAAACATCAAAAACAATAAAACATCAAAAACATCAAAAACATCAAAAACATCAAAACATCAAAAACATCGAAAACATCAAAAACATCAAAAACATCAAAAACATCAAAAACATCAAAACATCAAAAACATCAAAAACATCAAAAACATCAAAAACATCAAAAACATCAATAACATCAAAAACATCAAAAACATCAGAAACATCAAAAAAATCAAAAACATCAAAAACATCAAAAACATTAAAAGCATCAAATACGTTATTAAATCAAAAACATCAAAAACATAAAAAAAAAACCTCAACAAAATCAAAACATCAAAAGCTTCAAAAACATCAAAAACATCAAAACATCAAAAACATCATAAACATAAAAACATCAAAAACATCAAAACATCAAAAAAATCAAAAACATCAAAAACATCAAAAACATCAAAAACATCAAAATATCAAAAACATCAAACACATCAAAAACATTAAAAACAGCAAAACAAAAACATCAAAAACATCATAAATATAAAAAACATTAAAAACATCAAAAACATAATAAACATAAATAACATAAAACATCAAAAACAACAAAACATCAAAAACATCAAAACATCAAAAACATCGAAAATATCAAAAACATCAAAAACATCAAAATCATCAAAAACATCAAAAACATCAAAAACATCAAAAGCATCAAAAACATCAAAAACATCAAAAACATCAAAAACATCAAAAACATCATAAACATTAAAAACATTAAAAACATCAAAAACATCAAACACATCAAAAACAACATAACATCAAAGACTTAAAAACCATCAAAAACATCAAAAACAACAAAACATCAAAAGCATCAATACATCAAAAACATCAAAAATATTAAAAACATCAAAAACATCAAAAACACTAAAAACATCAAAAACATCAAAAACATCAAACATATCAAACACATCAAAAACATTAAAAACAGCAAAACAAAAACATCAAAAACATCATAAATATAAAAAACATTAAAAACATCAAAAACATAATAAACATAAATAACATAAAAACATCAAAAACAACAAAACATCAAAATCATCAAAAACATCAAAAACATCAAAAACATCACAAACATCAAAAACATCAAAAACATCAAAAACTAAAAAATTATCAAAAACATCAAAAACAACAAAACATCAAAAACATCAAAAACATCAAAAATATTAAAAACATTAAAAACATCAAAAACATTAAAAGCATCAAAAACATCAAAACATCAAAAACATCAAAAACATTAAGAACATCAAAAACATCAAAAACATCAAACACAACAAAAACAACATAACATCAAAGACTTAAAAACCATCAAAAACATCAAAAACAACAAAACATCAAAAACATCAAAACATCAAAAACATCAAAAACGTCAAAAACATCAAAAACATCAAAAACATCAAAAACATCAATAACATCAAAAACATCAAAAACATCAAACACATCAAACACATCAAAAACAACATAACATCAAAGACTTAAAAACCATCAAAAACATCAAAGACAACAAAACATCAAAAACATCAAAACATCAAAAACATCAAAAACATCAAAAACATCAAAAACATCAAAAGCATCAAAAACATCAAAAGCATCAAAAAGATCAAAACATCAAAAACATTAAAAACAGCAAAACATCAAAAACATCAAAAACATCAAAACATCAAAAACATCAAAAACATTAAAAACATCAAAAACATCAAAAACATCAAAAACATTAAAAACATCAAAAATATCAAAAATATCAAAAACATCAAACACATCAAAAACAACGTAACATCAGAGACTTAAAAACCATCAAAAACAATAAAACATTAAAAACATCAAAGCATCAAAAACATCAAAAATATTAAAAACATCAAAAACATCAAAAAAATCAAAAACAGTAAAACATCAAAAACATCAAAAACATTAAAAACAGCAAAACATCAAAAACTTCAACAACATCAAAAACATCAAAAACATCAAAAACATCAAAAACACCAAAAACATCAAAAACATCAAAAACATCAAAAACATCAATAACACCAAAAACATCAAAAACATCAAAAACATCAAAAACATCAAAAACATCAAACACATCAAAAACATTAAAAACAGCGAAACAAAGACATCAAAAACATCATAAATATAAAAACATCAAAACATAATAAACATAAATAACATAAAAACATCAAAAACATCATAAACATCAAAAACATCAAAAACATCAAAAACTTCAAAAACAACAAAAAATTTAAAAAACATCAAAAACATCAAAAATATTAAAAACATCAAAAACATTAAAAACACTAAAAACAGCAAAACATCAAAAACATCAAAAACATTAAAAACAGCAAAAACATCAAAAACATCAAAAACACCAAAAACATCAAAAACATCAAAAACATCAAAAACATCAAAAACATCAAACACATCAATAACATCAAAAACATCAAAAACATCAAAAACATCAATAACATCAAAAACATCAAAACATCAAAAACATCAAAAACATCAAAAACATCAATAACATCAAAAACATCAAAAACATCAAAAACATCAAAAACATCTAAAACATCAAAAACATCAAACACATCAAAAACAGCGAAACAAAGACATCAAAAACATCATAAATATAAAAACCATCAAAATCATCAAAAACATCAAAACATCAAAAACTTAAAAACCATCAAAAACATCAAAAATATTAAAAACATTAAAAACATCAAAAACATCAAAAGCATCAAAAGTATTAAAACATCAAAAACATCAAAAACATTAAAAACATCAAAAACATCAAAAACATCAAAAACATCAAAAACAACAAAACATCAAGATCATCAAAAACATATAAAACATCAAAAACATCAAAAACATTAAAAAAATCATTAAAAAAATTAAAAAACAATAAAAACATAAAAAACAACAAAACATTAAAAACATTGAAAACATTAAAAACATCATAAACATAAAAACACCAAATATATCAAAAACATCAAAATAATCAAAAACAACAAAACATCAAGACATCAAAAACATCAAAACCATCGAAAACATCAAAACAATCCAAAAAATCAAAAACAACAAAACATCAAAAACATCAAATACATCAAAATCATCAAAAACATCAAAATAATCAAAAACTTCAAAAACAACAAAACATCTAAACGTCAAAAACATCAAAAACATAGAAAACATCAAAACGTAGAAATATAAAAAACATCAAAAACATCAAAAACATCAAACACATCAAAAACATCAAAAACATCAAAAACATCAAAAACAGCAACAACATCAAAAACATCAAAAACATCAAAAACATCAAAATCATCAAAAACATCAAAAACATCAAAAACATCAAAAACATCAAAAACATCAAACACATCAAAAACATCAAAAACATCAAAAACATCAAAATCATCAAAAACATCAAAAACATCAAAACCATCAAAAACAACATAACATCAAAGACTTAAAAACCATCAAAAACATCAAAAACAACAAAACATCGAAAACATCAAAACATCAAAAACATCAAAAATATTAAAAATATCAAAAACATCAAAAACACTAAAAACAGCAAAACATCAAAAACATTAAAAACAGCAAAACATCAAAAACTTCAACAACATCAAAAACATCAAAAACATTAAAAACACCAAAAACATCAAAACATCAAAAACATCAAAAACATCAAAAACATCAAAACATCAAAAACATCAAAAACATCAAAAACATCAAAAACATCAAAGACATCAAAAACATCAAAACATCAAAACATCAAAAACATCAAAACATCAAAAACATCAAAAACATCAAAAACATCAAAAACATCAAAATCATCAAAAACATCAAAAACATCAAAAACATCAAAAACATCAAAAACATCAAAAACATCAAAAACATCAAAAACATCAAAAACATCAAAAACATTAAAAACATTAAAAACATCAAAAACATCAAGATCATCAAAAACATCAAATACGTTATTAAATCAAAAACATAAAAAAAACATCAAAAAATCCAAAAAATCGAGAACATCAAAAACATATAAAACATCAAAAACATCCAAAACATCAAAATCATCAAAAACATCAAGAACATCGAACACATCAAAATCATTAAAAAAAAAACATTTAAAAACATTAAAAACATCAAAAACATCAAAAGCTTCAAAAACATCGAAAACATCCAAAATATCAAAACATCAAAAACATCATAAACATCATAAACATAAAAACATCAAATACATCAAAAACATCAAAAACATTAAAAACAGCAAAACATCAAAAACATCAAAAACATTAAAAACAGCAAAACATCAAAAACATCAAAAACATCAAAAACATCAAAAGCTTCAAAAACATCAAAAACATCAAAAATATCAAAACATCAAAAACATCATAAACATCATAAACATAAAAAAACATCAAGTACATCAAAAACATCAAAAACATTAAAAACAGCAAAACATCAAAAACAACAAAACATCAAAAAAATCAAAATATCGAAAACATCAAAAACATCAAAAACATCAAAAATAAAAAAAATATAAAAAACAGCATAACATCAAAAACATCAAAAACATCAAAAACATCAAAAACATCAAAAACATCAAAAACATCAAAAACATCAAAAACATCAAAAACATCAAAAACATCAAAAACATCAAAAACATCAAAAACATCATAAACATCAAAAACATCAAAAACATCAAAAACATTAAAAACAGCAAAACAAAAACATCAAAAACATCATAAATATAAGAAACATTAAAAACATCACAAACATAATAAACATAAATAACATAAAAATATCAAAAACATCATAAACATCAAAAACATCAAAAACTTCAAAAACAACAAAAAATTTAAAAAACATCAAAACATCAAAAACATTAAAAATATTAAAAACATCAAAAACATCAAAAACACTAAAAACAGCAAAACATCAAAAACATTAAAAACAGCAAAACATCAAAAACTTCAACAACATCAAAAACATCAAAAACATCAAAAACATCAAAACATCAAAACATCAAAAACATCAAAACATCAAAAACATCAAAACATCAAAACATCAAAAACATCAAAAACATCAAAATCATCAAAAACATCAAAACATCAAAAACATCAAAAACATCAAAAACATCAAAACATCAAAACATCAAAAACACCAAAAACATCAAAAACATCAAAAACATCAAAAACATCAAAAACATCAAAAACATCAAAAACATCAAAAACATTAAAAACATTAAAAACATCAAAACATCAAAAACATCAAAAACATCAAAACATCAAAACATCAAAAGCATCACAAACATCAAAACATCAAAAACATCATAACATCAAAAACATCGAAAACATCAAAAAGATCAAAAACATCAAATACAACAAAAACATCAAAAACATCAAAAACAACAAAAAAATCAAAAAAATCAGAAACATCAAAAAAAAAAAACATCAATAACATCAAGACATCAAAAACATCACAAACATCAAAAACATCAAAAACATCAAAAACATCAAAAACATCAAAAACATCAAAAACATCAAAAACATCAAAAACATCAAAAACATAACAAACATCAAAAACATCAAAAACATCAAAAACATCAAAAGCATCAAAAACATCAAAAACATCAATAAAATCAATAACATCAAGACATCAAAAATATCAAAAACATCAAAAACATCACAAACATCAAAAACATCAAAAACATCGCAAATATCACAAATATCAAAAACATCAAAAATATCAAAAACATCAAATGCATCGAAAACATCGAAACATCAAAAACATCAAAAACATCAAAAACATCAAAAATATCAAAAAGATCAAAAACATCAAATACAACAAAAACATCAAAAACATAACAAACATCAAAAACATCAAAAACATCAAAAGCATCAAAAACATCAAAAACATCAAAAACATCAAAAACATAACAAACATCAAAAACATCAAAAACATCAAAAACATCAAAAACATCAAAAACATCAAAAACATCGCAAATATCACAAATATCAAAAACATCAAAAATATCAAAAACATCAAATGCATCGAAAACATCGAAACATCAAAAACATCAAAAACATCAAAAACATCAAAAACATCAAAAACATAACAAACATCAAAAACATCAAAAACATCAAAAGCATCAAAAACATCAAAAACATCAATAAAATCAATAACATCAAGACATCAAAAATATCAAAAACATCAAAAACATCAAAAACATCAAAAACATCAAAAACATCAAAAACATCAAAAACATCAAAAACATCAACAACATTAAAAATATCAAAAACATCAAAAACATCAAAAACATCAAAAACATCAAAAACATCAAAAACATCAAAAACATCGAAAACATCAAAGACATCAAAAACATCAAAAACATCAAAAACATCAAAAACATCAAAAACATCAAAAACATCGCAAATATCACAAATATCAAAAATATCAAAACATCAAATGCATCGAAAACATCGAAACATCAAAAACATCAAAAACATCAAAAATATCAAAAAGATCAAAAACATCAAATACAACAAAAACATCAAAACATCAAATACAACAAAAATCAAAAAAATCAGAACAACAAAAACCTCAAAAACATCAAGAACATCAATAACATCAAAAATATCGAAAACATCAATAAAATCAATAATATCAAAAACATCAAAAACATCAAAAACATCAAAAACATCAAAACATCAAAACATCAAAAGCATCACAAACATCAAAAACATCAAAAACATCATAACATCAAAAACATCGAAAACATCAAAAAGATCAAAAACATCAAATACAACAAAAACATCAAAAACATCAAATACAACAAAAAAATCAGAAACATCAAAAAAAAAAAAACATCAATAACATCAAGACATCAAAAACATCACAAACATCAAAAACATCAAAAACATCAAAAACATCAAAAACATCAAAAACATCAAAAACATCAAAAACATCAAAAACATCAAAAACATCAAAAACATCAAAAACATCAAAAACATCAAAAATACCAAAAACATCAAAAACATCAAAAACATCGCAAATATCACAAATATCAAAAACATCAAAAAATATCAAAAACATCAAAAGCATCGAAAACATCGAAACATCAAAAACATCAAAAACATCAAAAACATCAAAAATATCAAAAAGATCAAAAACATCAAATACAACAAAAACATCAAAAACATAACAAACATCAAAAACATCAAAAACATCAAAAGCATCAAAAACATCAAAAACATAACAAACATCAAAAACATCAAAAACATCAAAAACATCAAAAACATCAAAAACATCGCAAATATCACAAATATCAAAAACATCAAAAATATCAAAACATCAAATGCATCGAAAACATCGAAACATCAAAAACATCAAAACATCAAAAACATCAAAACATCAAAAACATAACAAACATCAAAAACATCAAAAACATCAAAAGCATCAAAAACATCAAAACATCAATAAAATCAATAACATCAAGACATCAAAAATATCAAAAACATCAAAAACATCAAAAACATCAAAAACATCAAAAACATCAAAAACATCAAAAACATCAAAAACATCAAAAACATCAACAACATTAAAAATATCAAAAACATCAAAAACATCAAAAACATCAAAAACATCAAAAACATCAAAAACATCAAAAACATCAAAAACATCGAAAACATCAAAGACATCAAAAACATCAAAAACATCAAAAACATCAAAAACATCAAAAACATCAAAAACATCGCAAATATCACAAATATCAAAAATATCAAAAACATCAAATGCATCGAAATCATCGAAACATCAAAAACATCAAAAACATCAAAAATATCAAAAAGATCAAAAACATCAAATACAACAAAAACATCAAAAACATCAAATACAACAAAAAAATCAAAAAAATCAGAACAACAAAAACCTCAAAAACATCAAGAACATCAATAACATCAAATATATCGAAAACATCAATAAAATCAATAATATCAAAAACATCAAAAACATCAAAAACATCAAAAACATCAAAACATCAAAACATCAAAAGCATCACAAACATCAAAAACATCATAACATCAAAAACATCGAAAACATCAAAAAGATCAAAAACATCAAATACAACAAAAACATCAAAAACATCAAAAACATCAAATACAACAAAAAAATCAGAAACATCAAAAAAAAAAAAACATCAATAACATCAAGACATCAAAAACATCACAAACATCAAAAACATCAAAAACATCAAAAACATCAAAAACATCAAAAACATCAAAAACATCAAAAACATCAAAAACATCAAAAACATCAAAAACATCAAAAACATCAAAAATACCAAAAACATCAAAAACATAAAAATATCAAAAACCTCAAAAACATCAAAAACATCAATAACATCAAAAACATCGAAAACATCAATAATATCAAAAACATCAAAAACATTAAACACAACAAAAACATCAAAAACATCGAATATAACAAAAAAATCAAAAAAAATCAAAACATAAAAAAAAAAAAAAAAATATCAATAACATCAAAAACATCAAGACATCAAGACATCAAAAACATCACAAACATCAAAAACATCAAATACAACAAAAAAATAAAAAAACAGAAACATCAAAAAAAAAAAAACAAAACATCAATAACATCAAAATCATCAAGACATCAAAACATCAAAAACATCAAAAACATCAAAAACATCAAAAACATCAAAACATCAAAAACATCAAAAACATCAAAAACATCAAAAACATCAAAAACATCAAAAACATCAAAAACATCAAAAACATCAAAAACATCAAAAACATCAAAAGCATCAAAAACATCAAAAACATCAAAAACATCAAAAACATCGAAAACATTAAAAACATCAAAAACATCAATAACATCAAAAAACATCAAAAACATCAAAAACATCACAAACATCAAAAACATCAAAAACATCAAAAACATCAAAAACGTTAAAAACATCAATAACATCAAAACATCAAAAACATCAAAAACATCAATAACATCATAAACATCAAAAACATCACATACAACAAAAAAATAAAATAAAAACAGAAACATAAAAAAAAAACAAAACATCAATAACATCAAAAACATCAAGACATCAAAAATATCAAAAACATTAAAAACATCAAAAACATCAAAACATCAAAAACATCAAAAACATCAAAACATCAAAAACATCAAAAACATCAAAAACATCAAAAATATCAAAAACATCAAAAACATCAAAAACATCAAAAACATCAAAAACATCAAAAACATCAAAAACATCAAAAACATCAAAAACATCAAAAACATCAAAAACATGAAAAACATCAAAAACATCAAAAACATCAAAAACATCAAAAACATCAAAAACATCAAAACCATCAAAAACATCAAAAACATCAAAAACATCAAAAACATAAAAAACAACAAAAACATCAAAAATATCAAAAACATCAACAACATCCAAAACATCCAAAATAGCAAAAACATCAAAACCATCACAAACATCAAAAACATCAATAAAATCAATAACAAAAACATCAAGAGATCAAAAATATCACAAACATCAAAAACATCAAAAACATCAAAAACATCAAAAAGATCAAAAACATCAAATACAACAAAAAACATCAAAAACATCAATTACAACAAAAAAATCAATAAAAATCAAAAACATCAAAAAAAAAAAAAAAAAATACATCAATAACATCAAAAACATCAAGACATCAAAAACATCACAAACATCAAAAACATCAAATACAACAAAAAATAAAAAAAAATATAAACATCAAAAAAAAAAAAAAAAAAAACATCAAAAAAAAAAAAAAACAAAACATCGATAACATCAAAATCATCAAGACATCAAAAACATCAAAATCATCAAAAACATCGAAAACATCAAAAACATCAAAAACATCAAAAACATCAAAAACATCAAAAACATCAAAAACATCAAAAACATCAAAAACATCAAAAACATCAAAAACATCAAAAACATCAAAACATCAAAACATCAAAAACATCAAAAACATCGCAAATATCACAAATATCAAAAACATCGCAAATATCACAAATATCAAAAACATCAAAAATATCAAAAACATCAAATGCATCGAAAACATTGAAACATCAAAAACATCAAAAACATCAAAAATATCAAAAACATCAAAAACATCAAATACAACAAAAACATCAAATACAACAAAAAAATCAGAACATCAAAAACTTCAAAAACATCGAGAACATCAATAACATCAAAAACATCGAAAACATCAATAAAATCAATAATATCAAAAACATCAAAAACATCAAAAACATCAAAAACATCAAAACATCAAAACATCAAAAACATCACAAACATCAAAAACATCAAAAACACCATAACATCAAAAAACTTCGAAAACATCATAAAGATCAAAAACATCAAATACAACAAAAACATCAAAAACATCAAATACAACAAAAAAATAAAAAAAATCAAAAACATCAAAAAAAAAAAAAATCAATAACATCAAGACATCAAAAACATCATAAACATCAATAACATAAAAAACATCGAAAACATCAATAAAATCAATAATATCAAAAACATCAAAAACATTAAACACAACAAAAACATCAAAAACATCGAATATAACAAAAAAATCAAAAAAATCAGAAACATCAAAAAAAAAACAAAACATCAATAACATCAAAAACATCAAAAACATCAAAAACATCACAAACATCAAAAACATCAAAAACATCACAAACATCAAAAACATCGAAAACATCAAAACACCAAAAACATCAAAAACATCAAAAACATAAAAACATCAAAAACATCAAAAACATCAAAACATCAAAAACATCAAAACATCAAAACATCAAAAACATCAAAAACATCAAAAACATCAAAAACATCAATAAAATCAATAACATCAAGACATCAAAAATATCAAAAACATCAAAAACATCAAAAACATCAAAAATATCAAGAACATCAAAAACATCAAAAACATCGAAAACATCAAAAATATCACAAACATCAAAAACATCCAAAACATCCAAAATAGCAAAAACATCAAAACCATCACAAACATCAAAAACATCAATAAAATCAATAACAAAAACATCAAGACATCAAAAATAACACAAACATCAAAAACATCAAAAACATCAAAAAGATCAAAAACATCAAATACAACAAAAACATCAAAACATCAATTACAACAAAAAAATCAATAAAAATCAGAAACATCAAAAAAAAAAAAAAAACATCAATAACATCAAAAACATCAAAAACATCAAAAACATCACAAACATCAAAAACATCAAAAACATCACAAACATCAAAAACATCGAAAACATCAAAAACACCAAAAACATCAAAAACATAAAAAACATCAAAAACATCAAAAACATCAAAAACATCAAAACCATCACAAACATCAAAAACATCAATAAAATCAATAACAAAAACATCAAGACATCAAAAATATCACAAACATCAAATACATCAAAAACATCAAAAACATCAAAAACATCAAAAACATCAAAAACATCAAAAACATCAAAAACATCAAAAACATAAAAAACATCAAAAACATCAAAAACATCAAAAACATCAAAAACAACAAAAACATCACAAACATCAAAAATATACAAAACATCCAAAACAGCAAAAACATCAAAACCATCACAAACGTCAATAAAATCAATAACATCAAAAACATCAAGACATCAAAAATGTCACAAACATCACAAATATCAAAAACATAAGAAATATCAAAAACATCAAATGCATCGAAAACATCGAAAACATCAAAAACATCAAAAATGTCAAAAAGATCAAAAACATCAAATACAACAAAAACATCAAATACAACAAAAAAATCAAAAAAAATCAGAAACATCAAAAAAAAAAACAAAACACCAGAAACATCAAGACATCAAAAACATCAAAAACATCAAAAACATCAAAAACATCAAAAACATCAAAAACACCAAAAACATCAAAAACCTCAAAAACATCAAAAACATCAATAACATCAAAAACATCGAAAACATCAATAAAATCAATAATACCAAAAACATCAAAAACATCAAAAACATCAAAAACATCCAAAACAGCAAAAACATCAAAACCATCACAAACATCCATAACATCCAAAACAGCAAAAACATCAAAACCATCACAAACATCAAAAACATCAATAAAATCAATAACATCAAAAACATCAAGACATCAAAAATATCAAAAACATCAAAAACATCAAAAACATCAAAAACATCAAAAACATCCAAAACAGCAAAAACATCAAAACCATCACAAACATCAAAAACCTCAATAAAATCAATAACATCAAAAACATCAAGACATCAAAAAATATCAAAAACATCAAAAACATCCAAAACAGCAAAAACATCAAAACTATCACAAACATCGAAAACACCAAAAACATCTAAAACATCACAAACATCAAACACATCAATAAAATCAGTAACATCAAAAACATCAAAAATATCACAAACATCACAAATATCAAAAACATAAAAAATATCAAAAACATCAAATGCATCGAAAATATCGAAAACATCAAAAACATCAAAAATGTCAAAAAGATCAAAAACATCAAATACAACAAAAACATCAAATACAACAAAAAAATCAAAAAAAATCAGAAACATCAAAAAAAAAAAACAAAACATCAATAACACCAGAAACATCAAGACATCAAAAACATCAAAAACATCAAAAACATCAAAAACATCAAAAACATCAAAAACATCAAAAACATCAAAAACATCAAAAACATCAAAAACATCAAAAACACCAAAAACATCAAAAACATCAAAAACATCAAAAACCTCAAAGACATCAAAAACATCAATAACATCAAAAACATCGAAAACATCAATAAAATCAATAATACCAAAAACATCAAAAACATCCAAAACAGCAAAAACATCAAAACCATCACAAACATCCATAACATCCAAAACAGCAAAAACATCAAAACCATCACAAACATCAAAAACATCAATAAAATCAATAACATCAAAAACATCAAGACATCAAAAATATCACAAACATCAAAAACATCAAAAACATCAAAAACATCAAAAACATCAAAAACATCCAAAACAGCAAAAACATCAAAACCATCACAAACTTCAAACACATCAATAAAATCAGTAACATCAAAAACATCATGACATCAAAAATATCACAAACATCAAAAACATCAAAAACATCAAAAACATCAAAAACATCAAAAACATCCAAAACATCCAAAACAGCAAAAAATCAAAACCATCACAAACTTCAAACACATCAATAAAATCAGTAACATCAAAAACATTAAGACATCAAAAATATCACAAACATCAAAAACATCAAAAACTTCAAAAACATCAAAAACATCAAAAACATCAAAAACATCAAAAACATCAAAAACATCAAAAACATCAAAAACATCAAAAACATCAAATACAACAAAAAATCAAAAAAAATCAGAAACATCAAAAAAAAACAAAACATCAATAACATCAAAAACATCAAGACATCAAAAACATCACAAACATGAAAAACATCAAATACAACAAAAAAATAACAAAAAAACAAAAACATCAAAAAAAAAACAAAACATCAATAACATCAAAATCATCAAGACATCAAAAACTTCAAAAACATCAAAAACATCAAAAACATCAAAAACATCAAAAACATCAAAAACATCAAAAACATCAAAAACATCAAAAACATCGCAAATATCACAAATATCAAAAACATCGCAAATATCACAAATATCAAAAACATCAAAAATATCAAAAACATCAAATGCATCGAAAACATCGAAACATCAAAAACATCAAAAACATCAAAAACATCAAAAACATCAAAAACATCGCAAATATCACAAATATCAAAACATCGCAAATATCACAAATATCAAAAACATCAAAAATATCAAAACATCAAATGCATCGAAAACATCGAAACATCAAAAACATCAAAAACATCAAAAACATCAAAAACATCAAAAACATCAAATACAACAAAAACATCAAATACAACAAAAAAATCAGAACATCAAAAACTTCAAAAACATCGAGAACATCAATAACATCAAAAACATCGAAAACATCAATAAAATCAAAAATATCAAAAACATCAAAAACATCAAAACATCAAAAACATCAAAACATCAAAACATCAAAAACATCACAAACATCAAAAACATCAAAAACACCATAACATCAAAAAACTTCGAAAACATCAAAAAGATCAAAAACATCAAAAACAACAAAAACATCAAAAACATCAAATACAACAAAAAAAACAAAAAAAATCAGAAACATCAAAAAAAAAAAAACATCAATAACATCAAGACATCAAAAACATCATAAACATCAATAACATAAAAACATCGAAAACATCAATAAAATCAATAATATCAAAAACATCAAAAACATTAAACACAACAAAAACATCAAAAACATCAAAAAAAACAAAAAAATCAAAAAAATCAAAAACATCAAAAAAAAAAAAAACAAAACATCAATAACATCAAAAACATCAAAAACATCAAAAACATCACAAACATCAAAAACATCAAAAACATCACAAACATCAAAAACATCGAAAACATCAAAAACACCAAAAACATCAAAAACATCAAAAACATAAAAAACATCAAAAACATCAAAAACATCAAAAACATCAAAAACATCAAAAACATCAAAAACATCAAAAACATCAAAAACATCAAAAACATCAAAAACATCAATAAAATCAATAATATCAAGACATCAAAAATATCAAAAACATCAAAAACATCAAAAACATCAAAAATATCAAGAACATCAAAAACATCAAAAACATCGAAAACATCAAAAATATCACAAACATCAAAAACATCCAAAACATCCAAAATAGCAAAAACATCAAAACCATCACAAACATCAAAAACATCAATAAAATCAATAACAAAAACATCAAGACATCAAAAATATCACAAACATCAAAAACATCAAAAACATCAAAAATATCAAAAACATCAAATACAACAAAAAACATCAAAAACATCAATTACAACAAAAAAATCAATAAAAATCAGAAACATCAAAAAAAAAAAACAAAACATCAATAACATCAAAAACATCAAAAACATCAAAAACATCACAAACATCAAAAACATCAAAACATCACAAACATCAAAAACATCAAAAACATCAAAAACACCAAAAACATCAAAAACATAAAAACATCAAAAACATCAAAAACATCAAAAACATCAAAACCATCACAAACATCAAAAACATCAATAAAATCAATAACAAAAACATCAAGACATCAAAAATATCACAAACATCAAATACATCAAAAACATCAAAAACATCAAAAACATCAAAAACATCAAAAACATCAAAACATCAAAACATCAAAACATAAAAAACATCAAAAACATCAAAAACATCAAAAACATCAAAAACAACAAAAACATCACAAACATCAAAAATATACAAAACATCCAAAACAGCAAAAACATCAAAACCATCACAAACGTCAATAAAATCAATAACATCAAAAACATCAAGACATCAAAAATGTCACAAACATCACAAATATCAAAACCATAAGAAATATCAAAAACATCAAATGCATCGAAAACATCGAAAACATCAAAAACATCAAAAATGTCAAAAAGATCAAAAACATCAAATACAACAAAAACATCAAATACAACAAAAAAATCAAAAAAAATCAGAAACATCAAAAAAAAAAACAAAACACCAGAAACATCAAGACATCAAAAACATCAAAAACATCAAAAACATCAAAAACATCAAAAACATCAAAACACCAAAAACATCAAAAACCTCAAAAACATCAAAAACATCAATAACATCAAAAACATCGAAAACATCAATAAAATCAATAATACCAAAAACATCAAAAACATCAAAAACATCAAAAACATCCAAAACAGCAAAAACTTCAAAACCATCACAAACATCCATAACATCCAAAACAGCAAAAACATCAAAACCATCACAAACATCAAAAACATCAATAAAATCAATAACATCAAAAACATCAAGACATCAAAAATATCAAAAACATCAAAAACATCAAAAACATCAAAAACATCAAAAACATCAAAAACATCCAAAACAGCAAAAACATCAAAACCATCACAAACATCAAAAACCTCAATAAAATCAATAACATCAAAAACATCAAGACATCAAAAATATCACAAACATCAAAAACATCCAAAACAGCAAAAACATCAAAACTATCACAAACATCGAAAACACCAAAAACATCTAAAACATCACAAACATCAAACACATCAATAAAATCAGTAACATCAAAAACATCAAAAATATCACAAACATCACAAACATCACAAATATCAAAAACATAAAAAATATCAAAAACATCAAATGCATCGAAAATATCGAAAACATCAAAAACATCAAAAATGTCAAAAGATCAAAAACATCAAATACAACAAAAACATCAAATACAACAAAAAAATCAAAAAAATCAGAAACATCAAAAAAAAAAAAAACAAAACATCAATAACACCAGAAACATCAAGACATCAAAAACATCAAAAACATCAAAAACATCAAAAACATCAAAACATCAAAAACATCAAAAACATCAAAAACATCAAAAACATCAAAAACACCAAAAACATCAAAAACATCAAAAACATCAAAAACCTCAAAGACATCAAAAACATCAATAACATCAAAACATCGAAAACATCAATAAAATCAATAATACCAAAACATCAAAAACATCCAAAACAGCAAAAACATCAAAACCATCACAAACATCCATAACATCCAAAACAGCAAAAACATCAAAACCATCACAAACATCAAAAACATCAATAAAATCAATAACATCAAAAACATCAAGACATCAAAAATATCACAAACATCAAAAACATCAAAAACATCAAAAACATCAAAAACATCCAAAACAGCAAAAACATCAAAACCATCACAAACTTCAAACACATCAATAAAATCAGTAACATCAAAAACATCATGACATCAAAAATATCACAAACATCAAAAACATCAAAAACATCAAAAACATCAAAAACATCAAAAACATCCAAAACATCCAAAACAGCAAAAAATCAAAACCATCACAAACTTCAAACACATCAATAAAATCAGTAACATCAAAAACATTAAGACATCAAAAATATCACAAACATCAAAAACATCAAAAACATCAAAAACATCAAAAACATCAAAAACATCAAAAACATCAAAAACATCAAAGACATCAAAAACATCAAAAACATCAAAAACATCAAATACAACAAAAAAATCAAAAAAAATCAGAAACATCAAAAAAAAAACAAAACATCAATAACATCAAAAACATCAAGACATCAAAAACATCACAAACATGAAAAACATCAAATACAACAAAAAAATAACAAAAAAACAAAAACATCAAAAAAAAAAACAAAACATCAATAACATCAAAATCATCAAGACATCAAAAACTTCAAAAACATCAAAAACATCAAAAACATCAAAAACATCAAAAACATCAAAAACATCAAAAACATCAAAACATCAAAAACATCAAAAACATCAAAAACATCAAAACATCAAAAACATCAAAAACATCAAAAACATCAAAACATCAAAACATCAAAAACCTCAAAGACATCAAAAACATCAATAACATCAAAAACATCGAAAACATCAATAAAATCAATAATACCAAAAACATCAAAAACATCCAAAACAGCAAAAACATCAAAACCATCACAAACATCCATAACATCCAAAACAGCAAAAACATCAAAACCATCACAAACATCAAAAACATCAATAAAATCAATAACATCAAAAACATCAAGACATCAAAAATATCACAAACATCAAAAACATCAAAAACATCAAAAACATCCAAAACAGCAAAAACATCAAAACCATCACAAACATCAAAACATCAATAAAATCAATAACATCAAAAACATCAAGACATCAAAAAATATCACAAACATCAAAAACATCCAAAACAGCAAAAACATCAAAACTATCACAAACATCGAAAACACCGAAAACATCTAAAACATCACAAACATCAAACACATCAATAAAATCAGTAACATCAAAAACATCAAGACATCAAAAATATCACAAACATCAAAAACATCAAAAACATCAAAAACATCAAAAAACATCAAAAACATCAAAAACATCATAACATCAAAAATATCACAACATCAAAAACATCGAAAACACCAAAAACATCTAAAACATCACAAACATCAAAAACATCAAAAAAATCAAAAACATCAAAAAACATCAAAAACATCATAACATCAAAAACATCAATAAAATCAATAACATCAAAAACATCAAGACATCAAAAATATCACAAACATCAAAAACATCCAAAACAGCAAAAACATCAAAACTATCACAAACATCGAAAACACCAAAAACATCTAAAACATCACAAACATAAAAACCTCAATAAAATCAATAACATCAAAAACATCAAGACATCAAAAATATCACAAACATCAAAAACATCCAAAACAGCAAAAACATCAAAACTATCACAAACATCAAAAACATCAAAAAAAATAAATAACATCAAAAACATCGAGACATCAAAAATATCACAAACATCAAACACGTCAAAAATATCCAAAATATCCAAAACATCCAAAACAGCAAAAACATCAAAACCATCACAAACATCAAAAACATCAAAAACATCAATAAAATCAATAACATCAAAAACATCAAGACATCAAAAATATCACAAACATCACAAATATCAAAAACATCAAAAATATCAAAAACATCAAATGCATCGAAAACATCGAAAACATCAAAAACATCAAAAACATCAAAAATATCAAAAGATCAATAACATCAAATACAACAAAAAAATCAAAAAAAAATCAGAAACATAAAAAAAAACAAAACATCAATAACATCATAAACATCAAGACATCAAAAACATCAAAAAAAAACAAAAACATCACAAACAACAAAAACATCAAAAACATCAAAAACATCAAAAACATCAAAAACATCAAAAACATCAAAAACATCAAAAACATTAAAAAAAACATCAAAAACATCAAAAACATCAAAAACATCAAAAACATCAAAAACATCAAAAAACATCAAAAACATCAAAAACATCATAACATCAAAAACATCGAAAACATCAAAAACATCATAACATCAAAAACATCGAAAACATCAAAACATCAAAAACATCCATAACATCCAAAACAGCAAAAACATCAAAACCATCACAAACATCAAAAACATCAATAAAATCAATAACAACAAAAACATCAAGACATCAAAAAAATCACAAACATCAAAAACATCAAAAACATCCAAAACAGCAAAAACATCAAAACCATCACAAACTTCAAACACATCAATAAAATCAATAACATCAAAAACATCATGACATCAAAAATATCACAAACATCAAAAACATCAAAAACATCAAAACATCAAAACATCCAAAACATCCAAAACATCAAAACAGCAAAAACATCAAAACCATCACAAACTTCAAAAACATCAATAAAATCAGTAACATCAAAAACATTAAGACATCAAAAATATCACAAACATCAAAAACATCAAAAACATCAAAAACATCAAAAACATCAAAAACATCAAAAACATCAAAGACATCAAAAACATCAAAAACATCAAAAACATCAAAACATCAAAAACATCAAAAACATCAAAAACATAAAAAACATCAAAAAGATCAAAACATCAAATACAACAAAAACATCAAAACATCAATTACAACAAAAAAATCAAAAAAATCAGAAACATCAAAAAAAACAAAACATCAATAACATCAAAAACATCAAGACATCAAAACATCACAAACATGAAAAACATCAAATACAACAAAAAATAACAAAAAAACAAAAACATCAAAAAAAAACAAAACATCAATAACATCAAAATCATCAAGACATCAAAAACTTCAAAAACATCAAAAACATCAAAAACATCAAAAACATCAAAAACATCAAAAACATCAAAAACATCAAAACATCAAAAACATCAAAACATCAAAAACATCAAAAACATCAAAACATCAAAAACATCAAAACATCAAAAACATCAAAAACATTAAAAACATTAAAAACATCAAAAACATCAAAAACATCAAAAAACATCAAAAACATCAAAACATCAAAAACATCAAAAACATCAAAAACATCAAAAACATCAAAACATCAAAAACATCAAAAACATCACAAACATCAAAACATCAAAAACATCAAAAACTTCAAAAACATCAAAACATCAAAAACATCAAAACAACAATAAAATCAAAAACATCAAGACATCAAAAATATCAAAACATCAAAAACATCAAAAAACATCAAAAACATCAAAAACATCAAAAACATCAAAATATCAAAAACATCAAAAACATCAAAACATCAAAAACATCAAAAACATCAAAAACATCAAAAACATCAAAAACATCAAAAAACATCAAAACATCAAAAACATCGAAAACATCAAAAACATCAAAAACATCAAAAACATCCATAATATCCAAAACAGCAAAAACTTCAAAACCATCACAAACATCAAAAACATCAATAAAAATCAATAACATCAAAAACATCAAGACATCAAAAATATCAAAACATCAAAAACATCAAAAACATCAAAAACATCAAAGACATCAAAAACATCAAAAACATCAAAAACATCCAAAACATCCAAAACATCCAAAAAACATCCAAAACATCCAAAACATCCAAAACATCAAAACAGCAAAAAACATCAAAACATCAAAAACATCAAAACATCAAAAACATCAAAAACATCAAAAACATCAAAAACATCAAAAACACCAAAAACATCAAAAACATCAAAAACATCAAAAACCTCAAAAACATCAATAACATCAATAACATCAAAAACATCGAAAACATCGAAAACATCAATAAAATCAATAATACAAAACATCAAAAACATCAAAAACATCTAAAAAACAGCAAAAACATCAAAACCATCACAAACATCCATAACATCAAAAACAGCAAAAACATCAAAACCATCACAAACATCAAAAACATCAATAAAATCAATAACATCAAAAACATCAAGACATCAAAATATCACAAACATCAAAAACATCAAAAACATCAAAAACATCAAAAACATCAAAAACATCCAAAACAGCAAAAACATCAAAACCATCAAAAAACATCAAAAACATCAATAAAATCAATAACATCAAAACATCAAGACATCAAAAATATCACAAACATCAAAAACATCCAAAACAGCAAAAACATCAAAACTATCACAAACATCAAAAACACCAAAAACATCTAAAACATCACAAACATCAAACACATCAATAAAATCAGTAACATCAAAAACATCAAGACATCAAAAACATCACAAACATCACAAATATCAAAAACATAAAAAATATCAAAAACATCAAATGCATCGAAAACATCGAAAACATCAAAAACATCAAAAATGTCAAAAAATCAAAAACATCAAATACAACAAAATCATCAAATACAACAAAAAATCAAAAAAAATCAGAAACATCAAAAAAAAAAAACAAAACATCAATAACACCAGAAACATCAAGACATCAAAAACATCAAAAACATCAAAAACATCAAAAACACCAAAAACATCAAAACATCAAAAACATCAAAACATCAAAAACATCAAAAACATCAAAACCTCAAAAACATCAAAAACATCAATAACATCAAAACATCGAAAACATCAATAAAATCAATAATACCAAAAACATCAAAAACATCAAAAACATCCAAAACATCCAAAACAGCAAAAACATCAAAACCATCACAAACATCCATAACATCAAAACAGCAAAAACATCAAAACCATCACAAACATCAAAAACATCAATAAAATCAATAACATCAAAAACATCAAGACATCAAAAATATCACAAACATCAAAACATCAAAAACATCAAAAACATCAAAAACATCAAAAACATCCAACACAGCAAAAACATCAAAACCATCACAAACATCAAAAACATTAATAAAATCAATAACATCAAGACATCAAAAATATCACAAACATCAAAAACAGCAAAAACATCAAAACTATCACAAACATCGAAAACACCAAAAACATCTAAAACATCACAAACATCAAACACATCAATAAAATCAGTAACATCAAAAACATCAAGACATCAAAAATATCACAAACATCACAAATATCAAAAACATAAAAAATATCAAAAACATCAAATGCATCGAAAACATCGAAAACATCAAAAACATCAAAAATGTCAAAAACATCAAAAACATCAAAAACAACAAAAACATCAAATACAACAAAAAAATCAAAAAAAACAAAAACATCAAAAAAAAAAAAAACAAAACATCAATAACACCAGAAACATCAAGACATCAAAAACATCAAAAACATCAAAAACACCAAAAACATCAAAAACATCAAAAACATCAAAAACCTCAAAAACAACAAAAACATCAATAACATCAAAAACATCGAAAACATCAATAAAATCAATAATACCAAAAACATCAAAAACATCAAAAACATCCAAAACATCCAAAACATCCAAAACAGCAAAAACATCAAAACCATCACAAACATCCATAACATCCAAAACAGCAAAAACATCAAAACCATCACAAACATCAAAAACATCAATAAAATCAATAACATCAAAAACATCAAGACATCAAAAATATCACAAACATCAAAAACATCAAAAACATCAAAAACATCCAAAAACATCAAAAACATCAAAACCATCACAAACATCAAAAACATCAATAAAATCAATAACATCAAAAACATCAAGACATCAAAAATATCACAAACATCAAAAACATCCAAAACAGCAAAAACATCAAAACTATCACAAACATCGAAAACACCAAAACATCTAAAACATCACAAACATCAAACACATCAATAAAATCAGTAACATCAAAAACATCAAGACATCAAAAATATCACAAACATCAAAAACATCAAAAACATCAAAAACATCAAAAACATCATAAACATCAAAAATATCGCAACATCAAAAACATCGAAAACACCAAAAACATCTAAAACATCACAAACATCAAAAACATCAAAAACATCAAAAGCATCAAAAACATCAAAAACATCAAAAACATCAAAAACATCAAAAACATCAAAAACATCCAAAACAGCAAAAACATCAAAATCATCACAAACATAAAAACCTCAATAAAATCAATAACATCAAAAACATCAAGACATCAAAAATATCACAAACATCAAAAACATCAAAAACATCCAAAACAGCAAAAACATCAAAACTATCACAAACATCAAAAACATCAAAAAAATAAATAACATCAAAACATCGAGACATCAAAAATATCACAAACATCAAACACATCAAAAAATATCCAAAATATCAAAAACAGCAAAAACATCAAAACCATCACAAACATCAAAAACGTCAAAAACATCAATAAAAATCAATAACATCAAAAACATCAAGATATCAAAAATATCACAAACATCACAAATATCAAAAACATCAAAAATATCAAAAACATCAAATGCATCGAAAACATCGAAAACATCAAAAACATCAAAAACATCAAAAATATCAAAAAGATCAAAAACATCAAATACAACAAAAAAAATCAAAAAAATCAAAAACATAAAAAAAAACAAAACATCAATAACATCATAAACATCAAAAACGTCAAAAACATCAAAAACATCAAAAACATCAAAAACATCAAAAACATCAAAAACATCAAAAACATCAAAAACATCAAAAACATCAAAAACATCAAAAAACATCAAAAACATCAAAAACATCATAACATCGAAAACATCAAAAACATCAAAAACATCCATAACATCCAAAACAGCAAAAACATCAACACCATCACAAACATCAAAAACATCAATAAAATCAATAACAACAAAAACATCAAGACATCAAAAAAATCACAAACATCAAAAACATCCAAAACAGCAAAAACATCAAAACCATCACAAACTTCAAACACATCAATAAAATCAGTAACATCAAAAACATCATGACATCAAAAATATCACAAACATCAAAAACATCAAAAATATCACAAACATCAAAAACATCAAAAACATCAAAAACATCAAAAAACATCAAAAACATCAAAAACATCATAACATCAAAAACATCGAAAACATCAAAAACATCAAAAACATCCATAACATCCAAAACAGCAAAAACATCAACACCATCACAAACATCAAAAACATCAATAAAATCAATAACAACAAAAACATCATGACATCAAAAATATCACAAACATCAAAAACATCAAAAACATCAAAAACATCAAAAACATCAAAAACATCAAAAACATCCAAAACATCCAAAACAGCAAAAACATCAAAACCATCACAAACTTCAAACACATCAATAAAATCAGTAACATCAAAAACATCATGACATCAAAAATATCACAAACATCAAAAACATCAAAAATATCACAAACATCAAAAACATCAAAAACATCCAAAACATCAAAAACATCCAAAACATCCAAAACATCAAAAACATCAAAAACATCAAAAGATCAAAAACATCACAAATATCACAAATATCAAAAACATCAAAAATATCAAAAACATCAAATGCATCGAAAACATCGAGAATATCAAAAACATCAAAAACATCAAAAATATCAAAAAGATCAAAAACATCAAATACAACAAAAACATCAAATACAACAAAAAAAATCAAATAAAATCAGAACATCAAAACCTCAAAAACCTCAAAAACATCAATAACATCAAAAACATCGAAAACATCAATAAAATCAATAATATCAAAAACATCAAAAACATCAAAAACATCAAAAACATCAAAAACATCAAAAACATCAAAAACATCAAAAACATCAAAAACATCAAAAACATCAAAAACATCAAAACATCAAAAACATCAAAAACATCAAAAACATCAAAACATCAAAAACATCAAAACATCAAAAACATCAAAAACATCAAACACATCAAAAACATCAAAAACATCAAAAACATCAAAAACATCAAAAACATCAAAAACATCAAAAACATCAAAAACATCAAAAACATCAAAAACATCAAAAACATCAAAACATCAAAAACATCAAAACATCAAAAACATCAAAAACATCAAAAACATCAAAAACATCAAAAACATCAAAAACATCAAAAACATCAAAAACATCAAAAACATCAAAACATCAAAAACATCAAAAACATCAAAAACATCAAAAACATCAAAAACATCAAATACAACAAAAAACATCAAAAACATCTATTACAACAAAAAATCAATAAAAATCAGAAACATCAAAAAAAAAAAAAAACAAAAACATCAATAACATCAAAAACATCAAGACATCAAAAACATCACAAACATCAAAAACATCAAATACAACAAAAATTAAAAAAACATAAACATCAAAAAAAAAAAAACAAAACATCGATAACATCAAAATCATCAAGACATCAAAAACATCAAAATCATCAAAAACATCGAAAACATCAAAAACATCAAAAACATCAAAAACATCAAAAACATCAAAACATCAAAAACATCAAAAACATCAAAAACATCAAAACATCAAAAACATCAAAAACATCAAAAACATCAAAAACATCAAAAACATCAAAAACATCAAAAACATCAAAAACATCAAAAACATCAAAAACATCAAAAACATCAAAAACATCAAAACATCAAAAACATCAAAAACATCAAAAACATCAAAAACATCAAAAACATCAAAACATCAAAAACATCAAAAACATCAAAAACATCAAAAACATCAAAAACATCAAAAACATCAAAACATCAAAAAACATCAAAAACATCAAAAACATCAAAAACATCAAAAACATCAAAACATAAAAACATAAAAACATCAAAAACATCAAAAACATCAAAAACATCAAAAACATCAAAAACATCACAAACATCAAAAACATCAAAACATCAAAAACATCAAAAACATCAAAAACATCAAAAACATCAAAAACATCAAAAACATCAAAAACATCAAAAACATCAAAACATCAAAAACATCAAAAACATCAAAACATCAAAAACATCAAAACATCAAAAACATCAAAAACATCAAAAAAACATCAAAAACATCAAAAACATCAAAAACATCAAAAACATCAAAAACATCAAAAACATCAAAAACATCAAAAACATCAAAAACATCAAAAACATCAAAAACATCAAAAAACATCAAAAACATCCAAAATAGCAAAAACATCAAAACCATCACAAACATCAAAAACATCAATAAAATCAATAACAAAAACATCAAGACATCAAAAATATCACAAACATCAAAAACATCAAAAACATCAAAAAAATCGAAAACATCAAAAACATCAAAAACATCAAAAACATCAAAAACATCAAAAACATCAAAAACATCAAAAACATCAAAAACATCAAAAATATCAAAAACATCAAAAACATCCAAAACATCCAAAATAGCAAAAACATCAAAACCATCACAAACATCAAAAACATCAATAAAATCAATAACAAAAACATCAAGACATCAAAAATATCACAAACATCAAAAACATCAAAAACATCAAAAAGATCGAAAACATCAAATACAACAAAAAACATCAAAAACATCTATTACAACAAAAAAATCAATAAAAATCAGAAACATCAAAAAAAAAAAAAAACAAAACATCAATAACATCAAAAACATCAAGACATCAAAAACATCACAAACATAAAAAACATCAAATACAACAAAAAAAAAAAAAAACATAAACATCAAAAAAAAAAAAAACAAAACATCGATAACATCAAAATCATCAAGACATCAAAAACATCAAAATCATCAAAAACATCGAAAACATCAAAAACATCAAAAACATCAAAAACATCAAAAACATCAAAAACATCAAAAACATCAAAAACATCAAAAACATCAAAAACATCAAAAACATCAAAAACATCAAAAACATCAAAAACATCAAAAACATCAAAAACATCAAAAACATCAAAAACATCAAAAACATCAAAAACATCAAAAACATCAAAAACATCAAAAACATCAAAAAAAAAAAAAACAAAACATCAAAAACATCAAAAACATCAAAACATCAAAAACATCAAAAACATCAAAAACATCAAAAACAACAAAAAAAAAAAAAAAAATAAACATCAAAACATCAAAAAAAAACAAAACATCGATAACATCAAAATCATCAAGACATCAAAAACATCAAAATCATCAAAAACATCGAAAACATCAAAAACATCAAAAACATCAAAAACATCAAAAACATCAAAAACATCAAAAACATCAAAAACATCAAAAACATCAAAAACATCAAAAACATCAAAAACATCAAAAACATCAAAAACATCAAAAACATCAAAAACATCAAAAACATCAAAAACATCAAAAACATCAAAAACATCAAAAACATCAAAAACATCAAAAACATCAAAAACATCAAAAACATCAAAAACATCAAAAACATCAAAAACATCAAAAACATCAAAAACATCAAAAACATAAAAAACATCAAAAACATCAAAAACATCAAAAACATCAAAAACATCACAAACATCAAAAACATCAAAAACATCAAAAACATCAAAAACATCAAAAACATCAAAAACATCAAAAACATCAAAAACATCAAAAACATCAAAAACATCAAAAACATCAAAAACATCAAAAACATCAAAAACATCAAAAACATCAAAAACATCAAAAACATCAAAACATCAAAAACATCAAAACATCAAAAACATCAAAAACATCAAAAACATCAAAAACATCAAAAACATCAAAAAACATCAAAAACATCCAAAATAGCAAAAACATCAAAACCATCACAAACATCAAAAACATCAATAAAATCAATAACAAAAACATCAAGACATCAAAAATATCACAAACATCAAAAACATCAAAAACATCAAAAAAATCGAAAACATCAAAAACATCAAAAACATAGAAAACATCAAAAACATCAAAAACATCAAAAACATCAAAAACATCAAAAACATCAAAAACATCAAAACATCAAAAATATCAAAAACATCAAAACATCCAAAACATCCAAAATAGCAAAAACATCAAAACCATCACAAACATCAAAAACATCAATAAAATCAATAACAAAAACATCAAGACATCAAAAATATCACAAACATCAAAAACATCAAAAACATCAAAAGATCAAAAACATCAAATACAACAAAAAACATCAAAAACATCTATTACAACAAAAAAATCAATAAAAATCAGAAACATCAAAAAAAAAAAAAAACAAAACATCAATAACATCAAAAACATCAAGACATCAAAAACATCACAAACATAAAAACATCAAATACAACAAAAAAATTAAAAAAACATAAACATCAAAAAAAAAAAAAAAAAACATCGATAACATCAAAATCATCAAGACATCAAAAACATCAAAATCATCAAAAACATCGAAAACATCAAAAACATCAAAAACATCAAAAACATCAAAAACATCAAAAACATCAAAAACATCAAAAACATCAAAAACATCAAAAACATCAAAACATCAAAAACATCAAAAACATCAAAAACATCAAAAACATCACAAACATCAAAAACATCCAAAACATCCAAAACAGCAAAAACATCAAAACCATCACAAACGTCAATAAAATCAATAACATCAAAAACATCAAGACATCAAAAATATCACAAACATCACAAATATCAAAAACATAAAAAAATATCAAAAACATCAAATGCATCGCAAACATCGAAAACATCAAAAACATCAAAAATGTCAAAAAGATCAAAAACATCAAATACAACAAAAACATCAAATACAACAAAAAAATCAAAAAAATCAGAAACATCAAAAAAAAAAAAACATCAATAACACCAGAAACATCAAGACATCAAAAACATCAAAAACATCAAAAACATCAAAAACATCAAAAACATCAAAAACATCAAAAACATCAAAAACATCAAAAACACCAAAAACATCAAAAACATCAAAAACATCAAAAACCTCAAAAACATCAAATGCATCGAAAACATCGAGAATATCAAAAACATCAAAAACATCAAAAATATCAAAAGATCAAAAACATCAAATACAACAAAAACATCAAATACAACAAAAAAATCAAATAAAATCAGAACATCAAAAACCTCAAAAACATCAATAACATCAAAAACATCAAAAACATCAATAAAATCAATAATATCAAAAACATCAAAAACATCAAAAACATCAAAAACATCAAAAACATCAAAAACATCAAAAACATCAAAAACATCAAAAACATCAAAAACATCAAAAACATCAAAAACATCAAAAACATCAAAAACATCAAAAACATCAAAAACATCAAAAACATCAAAAAAAACATCAAAAACATCAAAACATCAAAAACATCAAAAACATCAAAAACATCAAAAACATCAAAAACATCAAAAACATCAAAAACATCAAAAACATCAAAAACATCAAAACATCAAAAACATCAAAAACATCAAAAACATCAAAAACATCAAAAACATCAAAAACATCAAAAACATCAAAAACATCAAAAACATCAAAAACATCAAAAACATCAAAACATCAAAAACATCAAAAACATCAAAAACATCAAAAACATCAAAAACATCAAAAACATCAAAAACATCAAAAACATCAAAAACATCAAAAACATCAAAACATCAAAAACATCAAAAACATCAAAACATCAAAAACATCAAAAACATCAAAAACATCAAAACATCAAAAACATCAAAAACATCAAAAACATCAAAAACATCAAAAACATCAAAAACATCAAAAACATCAAAAACATCAAAAACATCAAAAACATCAAAAACATCAAAAACATCAAAAACATCAAAAACATCAAAAACATCAAAAACATCAAAAACATCAAAAACATCAAAAACATAAATAACATAAAAAACATAAAAAACATAAAAAACATAAAAAACATCAAAAACATCAAAAACATCAAAAACATCAAAAACATCAAAAACATCAAAAACATCACAAACATCACAAACATCAAAAACATCAAAAACATCAAAAACATCAAAAACATCAAAAACATCAAAAACATCAAAAACATCAAAAACATCAAAAACATCAAAAACATCAAAAACATCACAAACATCAAAAACATCAAAAACATCAAAAACATCAAAAACATCAAAAACATCAAAAACATCGAAAACATCAAAAACATCAAAAACATCAAAAACATCAAAAACATCAAAAACATCCAAAATAGCAAAAACATCAAAACCATCACAAACATCAAAAACATCAATAAAATCAATAACAAAAACATCAAGACATCAAAAATATCACAAACATCAAAAACATCAAAAACATCAAAAACATCGAAAACATCAAAAACATCAAAAACATCAAAAACATCAAAAACATCAAAAACATCAAAAACATCAAAAACATCAAAAACATCAAAAACATCAAAAACATCAAAAATATCAAAAACATCAAAAACATCCAAAACATCCAAAATAGCAAAAACATCAAAACCATCACAAACATCAAAAACATCAATAAAATCAATAACAAAAACATCAAGACATCAAAAATATCACAAACATCAAAAACATCAAAAACATCAAAAAGATCAAAAACATCAAATACAACAAAAAACATCAAAAACATCTATTACAACAAAAAAATCAATAAAAAACAGAAACATCAAAAAAAAAAAAACAAAACATCAATAACATCAAAAACATCAAGACATCAAAAACATCACAAACATAAAAAACATCAAATACAACAAAAAAATAAAAAAAAACATAAACATCAAAAAAAAAAAAACAAAAACATCGATAACATCAAAATCATCAAGACATCAAAAACATCAAAATCATCAAAAACATCGAAAACATCAAAAACATCAAAAACATCAAAAACATCAAAAACATCAAAAACATCAAAAACATCAAAAACATCAAAAACATCAAAAACATCAAAAACATCAAAGACATCAAAAACATCAAAAACATCAAAAACATCAAAAACATCAAAAACATCAAAAACATCAAAAACATCACAAACATCAAAAATATCCAAAACATCCAAAACAGCAAAAACATCAAAACCATCACAAACGTCAAAAAAATCAATAACATCAAAAACATCAAGACATCAAAAATATCACAAACATCACAAATATCAAAAACATCAAAAACATCGAAAACATCAAAAACATCAAAAATGTCAAAAACATCAAAAACATCAAAAACATCAAAAACATCAAAAACATCAAAACATCAAAAACATCAAAAACATCAAAAACATCAAAACATCAAAAACATCAAAAACATCAAAAACATCAAAAACATCAAAAACATCAAAAACATCAAAAACATCAAAAACATCAAAAACATCAAAAACATCAAAAACATCAAAAACATCAAAAACATCAAAAACATCAAAAACATCAAAAACATCAAAAACATCAAAAACATCAAAAACATCAAAAACATCAAAAACATCAAAAACATCAAAAACATCAAAAACATCAAAAACATCAAAAACAAAAAAAACATCAAAAACATCAAAAACATCAAAAACATCAAAAACATCAAAAACATCACAAACATCACAAACATCACAAACATCAAAACATCAAAAACATCAAAAACATCAAAAACATAAAAACATCAAAAACATCAAAAACATCAAAACATCAAAAACATCAAAAACATTAAGAACATCAAAAACATCAAAAACATCAAAAACATCAAAAACATCAAAAACATCAAAAACATCAAAAACATCAAAAACATCAAAAACATCAAAAACATCAAAAACATCAAAAACATCAAAAACATCAAAAACATCAAAAACATCAAAAACATCAAAAACATCGAAAACATCAAAAACATCAAAAACATCAAAAACATCAAAAACATCAAAAACATCAAAAACATCCAAAATAGCAAAAACATCAAAACCATCACAAACATCAAAAACATCAATAAAATCAATAACAAAAACATCAAGACATCAAAAATATCACAAACATCAAAAACATCAAAAACATCAAAAACATCGAAAACATCAAAAACATCAAAAACATCAAAAACATCAAAAACATCAAAAACATCAAAAACATCAAAAACATCAAAAACATCAAAAACATCAAAAACATCAAAAACATCAAAAACATCAAAAACATCAAAAACATCAAAAACATCAAAACATCAAAAACATCAAAAACATCAAAATATCAAAAACATCAAAAACATCCAAAACATCCAAAATAGCAAAAACATCAAAACCATCACAAACATCAAAAACATCAATAAAATCAATAACAAAAACATCAAGACATCAAAAATATCACAAACATCAAAAACATCAAAAACATCAAAAGATCAAAAACATCAAATACAACAAAAAACATCAAAAACATCTATTACAACAAAAAAATCAATAAAAATCAGAAACATCAAAAAAAAAAAAAAACAAAACATCAATAACATCAAAAACATCAAGACATCAAAAACATCACAAACATCAAAAACATCAAATACAACAAAAAAATAAAAAAAAAACATAAACATCAAAAAAAAAAAAAACAAAACATCGATAACATCAAAATCATCAAGACATCAAAAACATCAAAATCATCAAAAACATCGAAAACATCAAAAACATCAAAAACATCAAAAACATCAAAAACATCAAAAACATCAAAAACATCAAAAACATCAAAAACATCAAAGACATCAAAAACATCAAAAACATCAAAAACATCAAAAACATCAAAAACATCACAAACATCAAAAATATCCAAAACATCCAAAACAGCAAAAACATCAAAACCATCACAAACGTCAAAAAAATCAATAACATCAAAAACATCAAGACATCAAAAATATCACAAACATCACAAATATCAAAAACATAAAAAATATCAAAAACATCAAATGCATCGCAAACATCGAAAACATCAAAAACATCAAAAATGTCAAAAAGATCAAAAACATCAAATACAACAAAAACATCAAATACAACAAAAAAATCAAAAAAAATCAGAAACATCAAAAAAAAAAAACAAAACATCAATAACACCAGAAACATCAAGACATCAAAAACATCAAAAACATCAAAAACATCAAAAACATCAAAAACATCAAAAACACCAAAAACATCAAAAACATCAAAAACATCAAAAACCTCAAAAACATCAAATGCATCGAAAACATCGAGAATATCAAAAACATCAAAAACATCAAAAATATCAAAAAGATCAAAAACATCAAATACAACAAAAACATCAAATACAACAAAAAAATCAAATAAAATCAGAACATCAAAAACCTCAAAAACATCAATAACATCAAAAACATCGAAAACATCAATAAAATCAATAATATCAAAAACATCAAAAACATCAAAAACATCAAAAACATCAAAAACATCAAAAACATCAAAAACATCAAAAACATCAAAAACATCAAAAACATCAAAAACATCAAAAACATCAAAAACATCAAAAACATCAAAAACATCAAAAACATCAAAAACATCAAAAACATCAAAAACATCAAAAACATCAAAAACATCAAAAACATCAAAAACATCAAAAACATCAAAAACATCAAAAACATCAAAAACATCAAAACATCAAAAACATCAAAAACATCAAAAATATCAAAAACATCAAAAACATCCAAAACATCCAAAATAGCAAAAACATCAAAACCATCACAAACATCAAAAACATCAATAAAATCAATAACAAAAACATCAAGACATCAAAAATATCACAAACATCAAAAACATCAAAAACATCAAAAACATCAAAAACATCAAAAACATCAAAAACATCAAAAACATCAAAAACATCAAAAACATCAAAAACATCAAAAACATCAAAAACATCATAAAGATCAAAAACATCAAATACAACAAAAACATCAAAAACATCAATTACAACAAAAAATCAATAAAAATCAGAAACATCAAAAAAAAAAAAACACAAAACATCAATAACATCAAAAACATCAAGACATCAAAAACATCACAAACATCAAAAACATCAAATACAACAAAAAATAAAAAAAACATAAACATAAAAAAAAAAAACAAAACATCGATAACATCAAAATCATCAAAAACATCGAAAACATCAAAAACATCAAAAACATCAAAAACATCAAAAACATCAAAAACATCAAAAACATCAAAAACATCAAAAACATCAAAACATCAAAAACATCAAAAACATCAAAAACATCAAAAACATCAAAAACATCAAAAACATCAAAAACATCAAAAACATCAAAAAGATCAAAAGATCAAAAACATCAAATACAACAAAAAAACATCAAAAACATCAATTACAACAAAAAAATCAATAAAAATCAGAAACATCAAAAAAAAAAAAACAAAACATCAATAACATCAAAAACATCAAGACATCAAAAACATAAAAACATCAAAAACATCAAATACAACAAAAAATAAAAAAAACATAAACATCAAAAAAAAAAACAAAACATCGATAACATCAAAATCATCAAAAACATCAAAACATCAAAAACATCAAAAACATCAAAAACATCAAAAACATCAAAAACATCAAAAACATCAAAAACATCAAAAACATCAAAAACATCAAAAACATCAAAAACATCAAAAACATCAAAAACATCAAAAACATCAAAAACATCAAAAACATCAAAAACATCAAAAACATCAAAAACATCAAAAACATCAAAAACATCAAAAACATCACAAACATCAAAAATATCCAAAACATCCAAAACAGCAAAAACATCAAAACCATCACAAACGTCAATAAAATCAATAACATCAAAAACATCAAGACATCAAAAATATCATAAACATCACAAATATCAAAAACATAAAAAATATCAAAAACATCAAATGCATCGAAAACATCGAAAACATCAAAAACATCAAAAACATCAAAAACATCAAAAACAACAAAAACATCAAAAATATCAAAAAGATCAAAAACATCAAATACAACAAAAAATTCAAAAAAAAATCAGAAACATAAAAAAAAACAAAACATCAATAACATCATAAACATCAAGACATCAAAAACATCAAAAACATCAAAAACATCAAAAACATCAAAAACACCAAAAACATCAAAAACATCAAAAACATCAAAAACATCAAAAACATCTAAAACATCAAAAACATCAAAAACATCAAAAAACATCAAAAACATCAAAAACATCATAACATCAAAAACATCGAAAACATCAAAAACATCTAAAACATCACAAACATCAAAAACATCAAAAACATCCATAACATCCAAAACAGCAAAATCATCAAAACCATCACAAACATCAAAAACATCAATAAAATCAATAACAACAAAAACATCAAGACATCAAAAATATCACAAACATCAAAAACATCAAAAACATCCAAAACAGCAAAAACATCAAAACCATCAAAAACTTCAAACACATCAATAAAATCAGTAACATCAAAAACATCAAGACATCAAAAATATCACAAACATCAAAAACATCAAAAACATCAAAAACATCCAAAACATCCAAAACAGCAAAAACATCAAAACCATCACAAACTTCAAACACATCAATAAAGTCAGTAACATCAAAAACATTAAGACATCAAAAATATCACAAACATCAAAAACATCAAAAACATCAAAAACATCAAAAACATCAAAAACATCAAAGACATCAAAAACATCAAAAACATAAAAAACATCCAAAAGATCAAAAACATCAAATACAACAAAAACATCAAATACAACAAAAAAATCAAAAAAAATCAGAAACATCAAAAAAAAAAACAAAACATCAATAACATCAAAAACATCAAGACATCAAAAACATCACAAACATGAAGAACATCAAATACAACAAAAAAATAACAAAAAAACAGAAACATCAAAAAAAATAACAAAACATCAATAACATCAAAATCATCAAGACATCAAAAACATCAAAAACATCAAAAACATCAAAAACATCAAAAACATCAAAAACATCAAAAACATCAAAAACATCAAAAACATCAAAAACATCACAAACATCAAAAACATCAAAATCATCAAAAACATCAAAAACTTCAAAAACATCAAAAACATCAAAAACATCCAAAACAACAATAAAATCAAAAACATCAAAACATCAAAAACATCAAAAACATCAAAAATATCAAAAATATCAAAAACATCAAAAACATCAAAAACATCAAAAACATCAAAAACATCAAAAACATCAAAAACATCGAAAACATCAAAAACATCAAAAACATCAAAAACATCAAAAACATCAAAAACATCAAAAACATCAAAAACATCAAAAACATCCATAATATTCAAAACAGCAAAAACTTCAAAACCATCACAAACATCAAAAACATCAATAAAATCAATAACATCAAAAACATCAAGACATCAAAAATATCACAAACATCAAAAACATCAAAAACATCAAAAACATCAAAAACATCAAAAACATCAAAAACATCAAAAACATCAAAAACATCAAAAACATCAAAAACATCAAAAACATCCAAAACATCCAAAACATCCAGAACATCCAAAACATCCAAAACAGCAAAAACATCAAAACCATCACAAACTTCAAAAACATCAATAAAATCAGTAACATCAAAAACATCAAAAACATCAAAAACATCAAAAACATCAAAAACATCAAAAACATCAAAAACATCAAAAACATCAAAAACATCAAAAACATCAAAAAGATCAAAAACATCACAAATATCACAAATATCAAAAACATCAAAAATATCAAAAACATCAAATGCATCGAAAACATCGAAAACATCAAAAACATCAAAAACATCAAAAATATCAAAAAGATCAAAAACATCAAATACAACAAAAACATCAAATACAACAAAAAAAATCAAATAAAATCAGAACATCAAAAACCTCAAAAACCTTAAAAACATCAAAAACATCAATAACATCAAAAACATCGAAAACACCAATAAAATCAATAATATCAATAATATCAAAAACATCAAAAACATCAAAAACATCAGAACATCAAAACATCAAAAACATCAAAAACATTAAAAACATCAAAAACATCAAAAACATCAAAAACATCAAAAAGATCAAAAACATCACAAATATCAAAAATATCAAAAACATCAAATGCATCGAAAACATCAATAACATCAAAAACATCGAAAACATCAATAAAATCAATAATATCAAAAACATCAAAAACATCAAAAACATCAAAAACATCAAAAACATAAAAAACATCAAAAAGATCAAAAACATCAAATACAACAAAAACATCAAAAACATCAAATACAACAAAAAAATCAAAAAAATCAGAAACATCAAAAAAAAAACAAAACATCAATAACATCAAAAACATCAAGACATCAAAAACATCACAAACATGAAGAACATCAAATACAACAAAAAAATAACAAAAAAACAGAAACATCAAAAAAAATAACAAAACATCAATAACATCAAAATCATCAAAATCATCAAGACATCAAAAACATCAAAAACATCAAAAACATCAAAAACATCAAAAACATCAAAAACATCAAAAACATCAAAAACATCAAAAACATCAAAAACATCAAAAACATCAAAAACATCAAAAACATCAAAAACATCAAAAACATCAAAAACATCAAAAACATCAAAAACATCACAAACATCAAAAACATCAAAATCATCAAAAACATCAAAAACTTCAAAAACATCAAAAACATCCAAAACAACAATAAAATCAAAAACATCAAAACATCAAAAACATCAAAAACATCAAAAATATCAAAAATATCAAAAACATCAAAAACATCAAAAACATCAAAAACATCGAAAACATCAAAAACATCAAAAACATCAAAAACATCAAAAACATCAAAAACATCAAAAACATCCATAATATTCAAAACAGCAAAAACTTCAAAACCATCACAAACATCAAAAACATCAATAAAATCAATAACATCAAAAACATCAAGACATCAAAAATATCACAAACATCAAAAACATCAAAAACATCAAAAACATCAAATACAACAAAAACATCAAAAACATCAAATACAACAAAAAAACAAAAAAATCAGAAACATCAAAAAAAAACAAAACATCAATAACATCAAAAACATCAAGACATCAAAAACATCACAAACATAAAAAACATCAAATACAACAAAAAAATAACAAAAAAACACAAACATCAAAAAAAAATAACAAAACATCAATAACATCAAAATCATCAAGACATCAAAAACATCAAAAACATCAAAAACATCAAAAACATCAAAAACATCAAAAACATCAAAAACATCAAAAACATCAAAAACATCAAAAACATCAAAAACATCAAAAACATCAAAAACATCAAAACATCAAAAACATCAAAAACATCAAAAACATCAAAAACATCAAAAACATCAAAAACATCAAAAACATCAAAAACATCAAAAACATCAAAAACATCAAAAACATCAAAAACATCAAAAACATCAAAAACATCACAAACATCAAAAACATCAAAATCATCAAAAACATCAAAAACTTCAAAAACATCAAAAACATCAAATACATCAAAAACATCCAAAACAACAATAAAATCAAAAACATCAAAACATCAAAAACATCAAAAACATCAAAAACATCAAAAACATCAAAAACATCAAAAACATCAAAAATATCAAAAACATCAAAAATATCAAAAACATCAAAAACATCAAAAACATCAAAAACATCAAAAACATCGAAAACATCAAAAACATCAAAAACATCCATAATATCCAAAACAGCAAAAACTTCAAAACCATCACAAACATCAAAAACATCAATAAAATCAATAACATCAAAAACATCAAGACATCAAAAATATCACAAAACATCAAAAACATCAAAAACATCAAAAACATCAAAAACATCAAAAACATCAAAAACATCAAAAACATCAAAACATCAAAAAACATCAAAAACATCAAAAACATCAAAAACATCAAAAGCATCAAAAACATCAAAAACATCAAAAACATCAAAAACATCAAAAACATCAAAAACATCAAAAACATCAAAAACATCAAAAACATCAAAAACATCAAAACATCAAAAACATCAAAAACATCAAAAACATCAAAAACATCAAAAACATCAAAAACATCAAAAACATCAAAAACATCAAAAACATCAAAAACATCACAAACATCAAAAACATCAAAATCATCAAAAACATCAAAAACTTCAAAAACATCAAAAACATCAAATACATCAAAAACATCCAAAACAACAATAAAATCAAAAACATCAAAACATCAAAAACATCAAAAACATCAAAAACATCAAAAATATCAAAAACATCAAAAATATCAAAAACATCAAAAACATCAAAAACATCAAAAACATCAAAAACATCAAAAACATCAAAAACATCGAAAACATCAAAAACATCAAAAACATCCATAATATCCAAAACAACAAAAACTTCAAAACCATCACAAACATCACAAACATCAAAAACATCAATAAAATCAATAACATCAAAAACATCAAGACATCAAAAATATCACAAACATCAAAAACATCAAAAACATCAAAAACATCAAAAACATCAAAAACATCAAAAACATCAAAAACATCCAAAACATCCAAAACATCCAAAACATCCAAAACAGCAAAAACATCAAAACCATCACAAACTTCAAAAACATCAATAAAATCAGTAACATCAAAAACATCAAAAACATCAAAAACATCAAAAACATCAAAAACATCAAAAACATCAAAAACATCAAAAACATCAAAAAGATCAAAAACATCACAAATATCACAAATATTAAAAACATCAAAAATATCAAAAACATCAAATGCATCGAAAACATCAATAACATCAAAAACATCGAAAACATCAATAAAATCAATAATATCAAAAACATCAAAAACATCAAAAACATCAAAGCATCAAAAACATCAAAAACATCAAAAACATCAAAAACATCAAAAACATCAAAAACATCAAAAACATCAAAATCATCAAAATCATCAAAAACATCAAAAACTTCAAAAACATCAAAAACATCAAATACATCAAAAACATCCAAAACAACAATAAAATCAAAAACATCAAAACATCAAAAACATCAAAAACATCAAAAATATCAAAAACATCAAAAGTATCAAAAACATCAAAAACATCAAAAACATCAAAAACATCAAAAACATCAAAAACATCAAAAACATCAAAAACATCAAAAACATCGAAAACATCAAAAACATCAAAAACATCAAAAACATCAAAAACATCCATAATATCCAAAACAGCAAAAACTTCAAAACCATCACAAACATCAAAAACATCAATAAAATCAATAACATCAAAAACATCAAGACATCAAAAATATCACAAACATCAAAAACATCAAAAACATCAAAAACATCAAAAACATCAAAAACATCAAAAACATCAAAAACATCAAAAACATCAAAAACATCAAAAACATCAAAAACATCCAAAACATCCAAAACATCCAAAACATCCAAAACATCCAAAACATCCAAAACAGCAAAAACATCAAAACCATCACAAACTTCAAAAACATCAATAAAATCAGTAACATCAAAAACATCAAAAACATCAAAAACATCAAAAACATCAAAAACATCAAAAACATCAAAAACATCAAAAACATCAAAAACATCAAAAAGATCAAAAACATCACAAATATCACAAATATTAAAAACATCAAAAATATCAAAAACATCAAATGCATCGAAAACATCAATAGCATCAAAAACATCGAAAACATCAATAAAATCAATAATATCAAAAATATCAAAAACATCAAAAACATCAAATCATCAAAAACATCAAAAACATCAAAAACATCAAAAACATCAAAAACATCAAAAACATCAAAAACATCAAAAACATCAAAAACATCAAAAACATCAAAAATATCAAAAAGATCAAAAACATCAAATACAACAAAAACATAAAATACAACAAAAAAATCAAATAAAATCAGAACATGAAAAACCTCAAAAACATCAAAAACATCAATAACATCAAAAACATCGAAAACATCAATAACATCAAAAACATCGAAAACATCAATAAAATCAATAATATCAAAAACATCAAAAACATCGAAAACATCAAATCATCAAAAGCATCAAAAGCATCAAAAACATCAAAAACATCAAAAACATCAAAAACATCAAAAACATCAAAAACATCAAAAACATCAAAAACATCAAAAACATCAAAAACATCAAAAACATCAAAAACATCAAAAACATCAAAAACATCAAGAACATCAAAAACATCAAAAACATCAAAAACATAAAGAACATCAAAAACATCAAAAACATCAAAAACATCAAAAACATCACAAACATCAAAAACATCAAAATCATCAAAAACATCAAAAACTTCAAAAACATCAAAAACATCAAATACATCAAAACATCCAAAACAACAATAAAATCAAAAACATCAAAACATCAAAAACATCAAAAACATCAAAAACATCAAAAATATCAAAAACATCAAAAATATCAAAAACATCAAAAACATCAAAAACATCAAAAACATCAAAAACATCAAAAACATCAAAAACATCGAAAACATCAAAAACATCAAAAACATCCATAATATCCAAAACAACAAAAACTTCAAAACCATCACAAACATCACAAACATCAAAAACATCAATAAAATCAATAACATCAAAAACATCAAGACATCAAAAATATCACAAACATCAAAAACATCAAAAACATCAAAAACATCAAAAACATCAAAAACATCAAAAACATCAAAAACATCAAAAACATCAAAAACATCAAAAACATCAAAAACATCCAAAACATCCAAAACATCCAAAACATCCAAAACAGCAAAAACATCAAAACCATCACAAACTTCAAAAACATCAATAAAATCAGTAACATCAAAAACATCAAAAACATCAAAAACATCAAAAACATCAAAAACATCAAAAACATCAAAAACATCAAAAACATCAAAAACATCAAAAAGATCAAAAACATCACAAATATCACAAATATTAAAAACATCAAAAATATCAAAAACATCAAATGCATCGAAAACATCAATAACATCAAAAACATCGAAAACATCAATAAAATCAATAATATCAAAAACATCAAAAACATCAAAAACATCAAAACATCAAAAACATCAAAAACATCAAAAACATCAAAAACATCAAAAACATCAAAAACATCACAAACATCAAAATCATCAAAATCATCAAAAACATCAAAAACTTCAAAAACATCAAAAACATCAAATACATCAAAAACATCCAAAACAACAATAAAATCAAAAACATCAAAACATCAAAAACATCAAAAACATCAAAAATATCAAAAACATCAAAAGTATCAAAAACATCAAAAACATCAAAAACATCAAAAACATCAAAAACATCAAAAACATCGAAAACATCAAAAACATCAAAAACATCAAAAACATCAAAAACATCCATAATATCCAAAACAGCAAAAACTTCAAAACCATCACAAACATCAAAAACATCAATAAAATCAATAACATCAAAAACATCAAGACATCAAAAATATCACAAACATCAAAAACATCAAAAACATCAAAAACATCAAAAACATCAAAAACATCAAAAACATCAAAAACATCAAAAACATCAAAAACATCCAAAACATCCAAAACATCCAAAACAGCAAAAACATCAAAACCATCACAAACTTCAAAAACATCAATAAAATCAGTAACATCAAAAACATCAAAAACATCAAAAACATCAAAAACATCAAAAACATCAAAAACATCAAAAACATCAAAAACATCAAAAACATCAATAACATCAAAAACATCAAAAACATCAAAAACATCAAAAACATCAAAAAGATCAAAAACATCACAAATATCACAAATATTAAAAACATCAAAAATATCAAAAACATCAAATGCATCGAAAACATCAATAACATCAAAAACATCGAAAACATCAATAAAATCAATAATATCAAAAACATCAAAAACATCAAAAACATCAAAAACATCAAATCATCAAAAACATCAAAAACATCAAAAACATCAAAAACATCAAAAACATCAAAAACATCAAAAACATCAAAAACATCAAAAACATCAAAAATATCAAAAAGATCAAAAACATCAAATACAACAAAAACATAAAATACAACAAAAAAAATCAAATAAAATCAGAACATGAAAAACCTCAAAAACATCAAAAACATCAATAACATCAAAAACATCGAAAACATCAAAAACATCACAAATATCAAAAATATCAAAAACATCAAATGCATCGAAAACATCAATAAAATCAATAATATCAAAAACATCAAAAACATCAAAAACATCAAAAACATCAAAAACATCAAAAACATCAAAAACATCAAAAAGATCAAAAACATCACAAATATCAAAAATATCAAAAATATCAAAAACATCAAATGCATCGAAAACATCAATAACATCAAAAACATCGAAAACATCAATAAAATCAATAATATCAAAAACATCAAAAACATCAAAAACATCAAAACATCAAAAACATCAAAAACATCAAAAACATCAAAAACATCAAAAACATCAAAAACATCAAAAACATCAAAAACATCAAAAACATCAAAAACATCAAAAACATCAAAAACATCAAAAACATCAAAATGATCAAAAACATCACAAATATCAAAAATATCAAAAATATCAAAAACATCAAATGCATCAAAAATATCAAAAACATCAAAACATCAAAAACATCAAAAACATCAGAAACATCAAAAACATCAAAAACATCAAAAACATCAAAAACATCAAAAACATCAAAAACATCAAAAAGATCAAAAACATCACAAATATCAAAAATATCAAAAACATCAAATGCATCGAAAACATCAATAACATCAAAAACATCGAAAACATCAATAAAATCAATAATATCAAAAGCATCAAAAACATCAAAAACATCAAAACATCAAAAACATCAAAAACATCAAAAACATCAAAAACATCAAAATGATCAAAAACATCACAAATATCAAAAATATCAAAAATATCAAAAACATCAAATGCATCGAAAACATCGAAAACATCAAAAACATCAAAAACATCAAAAATATCAAAAAGATCAAAAACATCAAAAACATCAAAATCATCAAAAACATCAAAAACATCAAAAACATCAAAAACATCAAAAACATCAAAAACATCAAAAACATCAAAAACATCAAAAAGATCAAAAACATCACAAATATCAAAAACATCAAAAATATCAAAAACATCAAATGCATCGAAAACATCGAAAACATCAAAAACATCAAAAACATCAAAAACATCAAAAACATCAAAAACATCAAAAACATCAAAAACATCAAAAACATCAAAAACATCAAAACATCAAAAACATCAAAAACATCAAAAACATCAAAAACATCAAAAACATCAAAAACATCAATAAAATCAATAAAATCAATAACATCAAAAATATCAAAAATATCAAAAACATCAAAAACATCAAAAACATCAAAAATATCAAAAACATCAAAAACGTCAAAAACATCAAAAACATCGAAAACATCAAAAATATCGAAAACATCAAAAACATCAAAAACATCAAAAACATCAAAAACATCAATAACATCAATAACATCAAAAACATCGAAAACATCAATAAAATCAATAATATCAAAAACATCAAAAACATCGAAAACATCGAAAACATCAAAAACATCAAAAACATCAAAAACATCAAAAAGATCAAAAACATCACAAATATCAAAAACATCAATAATATCAAAAACATCAAAAATATCGAAAACATCAAATGCATCGAAAACAGCGAAAACATCAAAAACATCACAAACATCAAAAACATCATAACATCAAAAACATCGAAAACATCGAAAACATCAAAAACATCAAAAACATCAAAAACATCGAAAACATCAATAAAATCAATAATATCAAAAACATCAAAAACATCGAAAACATCGAAAACATCAAAAACATCAAAAACATCAAAAACATCAAAAAGATCAAAAACATCACAAATATCAAAAACATCAATAATATCAAAAACATCAAAAATATCGAAAACATCAAATGCATCGAAAACATCGAAAACATCAAAAACATCAAAAACATCAATAAAATCAATAATATCAAAAACATCAAAAATATCGAAAACATCAAATGCATCGAAAACAGCGAAAACATCAAAAACATCACAAACATCAAAAACATCATAACATCAAAAACATCGAAAACATCGAAAACATCAAAAACATCAAAAACATCACAAACATCACAAACATCAAATACATCAAAAAGATCAAAAACATCAAATACAATAAAAATATCAAAAAGATCAAAAACATCAAATACAACAAAAACATCAAAAACATCAAATACAACAAAAAAATCAAAAACATCAAAAACATCAAAAACATCAATAACATCCAAAACAGCAAAAACATCAAAACCATCACAAACTTCAAAAACATCAATAAAATCAGTAACATCAAAAACATCAAGACATCAAAAATATCACAAACATCAAAAACATCAAAAACATCAAAAACATCAAAAACATCAAAAACATCAAAAAGATCAAAAACATCAAATACAACAAAAAAATAAAAAAATCAGAAACATCAAAAAAAAAACAAAACATCGATAACATCAAAAACATCAAGACATCAAAAACATCACAAACATCAAAAACATCAAATACAACAAAAAATAAAAAGAAACAGAAACATCAAAAAAAAAAACAAAACATCAATAACATTAAAATCATCAAGACATCAAAAACATCAAAAACATCAAAAACATCAAAAACATCAAAAACATCAAAAACATCAAAAACATCAAAAACATCAAAAACATCAAAAACATCAAAAACATCAAAAACATCAAAACATCAAAAACATCAAAAACATCAAAAACATCAAAAACATCAAAAACATCAAAAACATCAAAAACATCACAAACATCAAAAACATCAAAAACATCAAAAAACATCAAAAACTTCAAAAACATCAAAAACATCAAAAACATCAATAACATCAAGACATCAAAAATATCAAAAAACATCAAAAACATCAAAAACATCAAAAATATCAAAAACATCAAAAACATCAAAAACATCAAAAAACATCAAAAACATCGAAAACATCAATAAAATCAATAATATCAAAAACATCAAAAACATCAAAAACATCAAAACATCAAAAACATCATAAACATCAAAAACATCAAAAACATCAAAAACATCAAAAACATCAAAAAACATCAAAAACATCAAAAACATCAAAAACATCAAAAACATCAAAAACATCAAAAACATCAAAAACATCAAAACATCAAAAACATCAAAAACATCAAAAACATCAAAAACATCAAAACATCAAAAACATCAAAAACATCAAAAACATCAAAAACATCAAAAACATCAAAAACATCAAAACATCAAAAGCATCAAAACATCAAAAACATCAAAAACATCAAAAACATCAAAAACATCAAAAACATCAAAAACATCAAAAACATCAAAAACATCAAAAACATCAAAAACATCACAAACATCAAAACATCAAAAACATCAAAAACATCAAAAACATCAAAACATCAAAAACTTCAAAAACATCAAAAACATCAATAATATCAAGACATCAAAAATATCAAAAACATCAAAAACATCAAAAACATCAAAAACATCAAAAACATCAAAAATATCAAAAACATCAAAAACATCAAAAACATCAAAAACATCGAAAACATCAATAAAATCAATAATATCAAAAACATCAAAAACATCAAAAACATCCAAAACATCAAAAACATCAAAAACATCAAAAATATCAAAAACATCAAAAACATCAAAAACATCGAAAACATTAATAAAATCAATAATATCAAAAACATCAAAAACATCAAAAACATCAAAATCATCAAAAACATCAAAAACATCAAAAACATCAAAAACATCAAAAACATCAAAAACATCAAAAACATCAAAAACATCAAAAACATCAAAAACATCAAAAACATCAAAAACATCAAAAACATCAAAAACATCAAAAACATCAAAAACATCAAAAACATCAAAAACATCAAAAACATCAAAAACATCAAAAACATTAAAAACATCAAAAACATCAAAAACATCAAAAACATCACAAACATCAAAAACATCAAAAACATCAAAAACATCAAAAACTTCAAAAACATCAAAAACATCAATAACATCAAGACATCAAAATATCAAAAACATCAAAAACATCAAAAACATCAAAAACATCAAAAACATCAAAAACATCAAAAACATCAAAAACATCAAAAACATCAAAAACATCAAAAACATCAAAAACATCAAAAACATCGAAAACATCAATAAAATCAATAATATCAAAAACATCAAAAACATCAAAAACATCAAAAACATCAAAAACATCAAAAACATCAAAAATATCAAAAACATCAAAAACATCAAAAACATCAAAAACATCGAAAACATTAATAAAATCAATAATATCAAAACATCAAAAACATCAAAAATATCAAAATCATCAAAAACTTCAAAAACATCAAAAACATTAAAAACATTAAAAACATCAAAAACATCAAAAACATCAAAAACATCAAAAACATCAAAAACATCAAAATGATCAAAAACATCAAATACATCAAAAACATCAAATACAACAAAAAATTAAAAAACAAAGAAACATCAAAAAAAAAAAAAAACATCAATAACATCAAAAACATCAAAAACATCAAAACATCAAAAACATCACAAACATCAAAAACATCAAAAACATCAAAAACATCATAACATCAAAAACATCGAAAACATCGAAAACATCAAAAACATCAAAAACATCAAAAACATCACAAACATGACAAACATCAAAAACATCAAAAACATCAAAAACATCAAAAACATCAAAAACATCAAAAACATCAAAAACATCAAAAACATCAAAAACATCAAAAACATCAAAAACATCAAAAACATCAAAAACATCAAAAACATCAAAACATCAAAAAAATCAAAAAACATCAAAAACATCAAAAACATCAAAAACATCAAAAACATCAAAAACATCAAAAAATCAAAAAAACATCAAAAACATCAAAAACATTAAAAACATCAAAACATCAAAAACATCAAAAACATCAAAAACATCAAAAACATCAAAAACATCAAAAACATCAAAAACATCAAAAACATCAAAAACATCAAAAACATCAAAAACATCAAAATGATCAAAAACATCAAATACATCAAAAACATCAAATACAACAAAAAAATAAAAAAAAAACAGAAACATCAAAAAAAAAAAACATCAATAACATCAAAAACATCAAAAACATCAAAACATCAAAAACATCACAAACATCAAAAACATCAAAAACATCAAAAACATCATAACATCAAAAACATCGAAAACATCGAAAACATCAAAAACATCAAAAACATCAAAAACATCACAAACATGACAAACATCAAAAACATCAAAAACATCAAAAACATCAAAAACATCAAAACATCAAAAACATCAAAACATCAAAACATCAAAAACATCAAAAACATCAAAAACATCAAAACATCAAAAACATCAAAAACATCAAAAACATCAAAAACATCAAAAACATCAAAAACATCAAAAATATCAAAAACATCAAAAACATCAAAAACATCAAAAACATCAAAAACATCAAAAACATCAAAAACATCAAAAACATCGAAAACATTAATAAAATCAATAACATCAAAAACATCAAAAACATCAAAAACATCAAAATCATCAAAAACTTCAAAAACATCGAAAACATTAAAAACATCAAAAACATCAAAAACATCAAAAACATCAAAAACATCAAAAACATCAAAAACATCAAAATGATCAAAAACATCAAAAACATCAAATACAACAAAAATAAAAAAAAAAAAACATCAAAAAAACAAAACATCAATAACATCAAAAACATCAAAAACATCAAAACATCAAAAACATCAAAAACATCAAAAACATCAAAAACATCAAAAACATCATAACATCAAAAACATCAAAAACATCGAAAACATCAAAAACATCAAAAACATCAAAAACATCACAAACATGACAAACATCAAAAACATCAAAAACATCAAAAACATCAAAAACATCAAAAACATCAAAAACATCAAAAACATCAAAAAATCAAAAACATCAAACACATCAAAAACATCAAAAACATCAAAAACATCAAAAACATCAAAAACATCAAAAACATCAAAAACATCAAAAAATCAAAAACATCAAAAACATCAAAAACATCAAAAACATCAAAAACATCAAAAACATCAAAAACATCAAAAACATCAAAACATCAAAAACATCAAAAACATCAAAAACATCAAAAACATCAAAACATCAAAAACATCAAAAACATCAAAAACATCAAAAATATCAAAACATCAAAAACATCAAAACATCAAAAACATCAAAAACATCAAAAACATCAAAAACATTAAAAACATCAAAAACATTAAAAACATCAAAAACATCAAAAACATCAAAAACATCAAAAACATCAAAAACATCAAAAACATCAAAAACATCAAAAACATCAAAAACATCAAAAACATCAAAAACATCAAAAACATCAAAAACATCAAAAACATCAAAACATCAAAAACATCAAAAACATCAAAAACATCAAAAACATCAAAAACATCAAAAACATCAAAAACATCAAAAACATCAAAAACATCAAAAACATCAAAAACATCAAAAACATCAAAAAACATCAAAAACATCAAAAACATCAAAAACATCAAAAACATCAAAAACATCAAAAACATCAAAAACATCAAAAACATCAAAAACATCAAAAACATCAAAAACATCAAAAACATCAAAACATCAAAACATCAAAAACATCAAAACATCAAAACATCAAAAACATCAAAAACATCAAAAACATCAAAAACATCAAAAACATCAAAAACATCAAAAACATCAAAAACATCAAAAACATCAAAAACATCAAAAACATCAAAAACATCAAAACATCAAAACATCAAAAACATCAAAAACATCAAAACATCAAAACATCAAAAACATCAAAAACATCAAAAAACATCAAAAACATCAAAAACATCAAAAACATCAAAAACATCAAAAACATCAAAAACATCAAAAACATCAAAAACATCAAAAACATCAAAAACATCAAAACATCAAAAAACATCAAAAACATCAAAAACATCAAAACATCAAAAACATCAAAAACATCAAAAACATCAAAACATCAAAAACATCAAAAACATCAAAAACATCAAAAACATCAAAAACATCAAAAACATCAAAAACATCAAAAACATCAAAAACATCAAAACATCAAAAACATCAAAAACATCAAAAACATCAAAAACATCAAAAACATCAAAAACATCAAAAACATCAAAAACATCAAAAAACATCAAAAACATCAAAACATCAAAAACATCAAAAACATCAAAAACATCAATAACATCAATAACATCAATAACATCAATAACATCAATAACATCAATAACATCAATAACATCAATAACATCAATAACATCAATAACATCAATAACATCAAAACCATCAAAAACAATAAAATCATCTCTCTAGGAGGAGATGGAGTAGGAGGAGATGGGAGAGGAGCAAATGGATTAGATGGAAATGGAGCAGATGGAAATGCAACAAGATGGAAATGGAGGAGATGGAAATGGTGGAGATGGAAATGGAGGAGTTGGAAATGGAGAAGATGGAAATGGAGGAGATGGAAATGGAGGAGGAGATGGAGAAGGAAATGGAGGAGGAGGAGATGGAGGAGGAGGAGAGGAGGAGGAGATGGAGGAGGGGGAGATGGAGGAGGAAGAGATGGAGGAGGAGGAGATGGAATAGGAGGAAATGAAGGAGGAGGAAATGAAGGAGGAGGAGATGGAGGAGGAGGAGATGGAGGAGAAGGAAATGGAGGAGGAGGAAATTGAGGATATGGAAATGGAGGAGATGGAAATGGGGGAGATGGAGGAGGAGATGGAGGAGGAAATGGAGGAGGAGATGGAGGAAGAGATGGAGGAGGAGGAGATGGAGGAGGAGGAGATGGAGGAGGTGGAGATGGAGGAGATGGAGGAGGAGGAAATGGAGAAGGAGGAATGGAGAAGGAGGAAATGGAGAAGGAGATGGAGGAGGAGAAAATGGAGGAGGAGGAGGAGGAAATGGAGGAGGAGGAGATGGAGGAGGAGGAGATGGAAATGGAGATGAAGGAGATGGCGATGGAAATGGAGATGGAGAGGATGGAAATGGAGATGGAGGAGAAAACGGAGGAGGAGGAGGAGATGGAGGAGGGGGCAATGGAGGAGGAGGAAATGTAGGAGGAGGAAATAAAAGAGGAGGAAATGGAGAAGGAGAAAATGGACTAGGAGGAGTTGGGAGAGGAGGAAATGGAGGAGATGGAAATGGAGGAGATGGAAATGCAAGAAGATGGAAATGCAAGAAGATGGAAATGGAGGAGATGGAAATGGTGGAGATGGAAATGGAGGAGGAGATGGAGGAGGAGATGGAGGAGGAGGAGATGGAGTAGGCGGAGATGGAGATGGAGGAGGACGAAATGGAGGAGGACGAAATGGAGGAGGACGAAATGGAGGAGGACGAAATGGAGGAGGAGGAGATGGAGGAGGTGGAAATGGAGGAGGAGGAGATGGAGGAGGAGGAGAAGGAGGAGGTGGAAATGGAGGAGGAGGAAATGGAGGAGGAGGAAATGGAGGAGGAGGAAATGGAGGAGGAGGAAACTAAGGAGATGGAAATGGAGGACATGGAAATGGAGGAGATGGAGGACGAGATGTAGGAGGAGATGGATATGGAGGAGGAGATGGAAATGGAGGAGATGGAAATGGAGGGTATGGAAATGGAGGAGATGGAAATGGAGGAGATGGAGGAGGAGATGGAAATGGAGGAGATGAAGGAGAAGATGGAGGAGGAGATGGAGGAGGAGGAGGAGGAAATGGAGGAGGAGGAGATGGAGGAGGAGGAGGAGGTGGATAGGAGGAGGAGGAGATGGAGGAGGTGGAAATGGAGGAGGAGGAAATGGAGGAGGAGGAAATGGAGAAGGAGGAGGAGGAGGAGATGGAAATGGAGATGAAGGAGATGGAGATGGAAATGGAGATGGAGAGGATGGAAATGGAGATGGAGGAGAAAATGGAGGAGGAGATGGAGGAGGAGGCAATGGAGGAGGAGGAAATGGAGGAGGAGGAAATAAAAAGGAGGAAATGGAGGAGATGGAGGAGGAGATGGAGGAGGAGGAGGAGGAGGAGATGGAGGAGGAGGAGATTCAGGAGGAAGAAATGGAGGAGGAGGAGATGGAGGAGGTGGAAATGGAGGAGGAGGAAATGGAGGAGGAGGAAATGGAGGATGACGAAATGGAGGAGGAGGAAATGGAGGAGATGGAAATGGAGGAGATGGAGGAGGAGATGGAGGAGGATGGAGGAGGAGATGGAGGAGGAGGAGATGCAGGAGGAAGAGATGGAGGAGGAGGAGATGGAGGAGGAGGAGATGGAGGAGGTGGAAATGGAGGAGGAGGAAATGGAGAAGGAGGAAATGGAGGAGGAGGAAATGGAAGAGATGGTAATGGAGGAGATGGAGGAGGAGATGGAGGAGGAGAGGAGGAGGGGGAGATGCAGGAGGAAGAGATGGAGGAGGAGGAGATGGATTAGGAGGAACAGATGGAGGAGGAGGAGATGGAATAGGAGAAAATGAAGGAGGAGGAAATGAAGGAGGAGGAGATGGAGGAGGAGGAGATGGAGGAGGAGGAAATGGAGGATATGGAAATGGAGGAGATGGAAATGGGGGAGATGGAGGAGAAGATGGAGGAGGAGATGAAGGAGGAGATGGAGGAAGAGATGGAGGAGGAGGAGATGGAGGAGGAGGAGATGGAGGAGGAGAAGATGGAGGAGGAGGAGATGGAGGAGGAGGAAATGGAGAAGGAGGAATGGAGAAGGAGGAAATGGAGAAGGAGATGGAGGAGGAGAAAATGGAGGAGGAGGAGGAAAAATGGAGGAGGAGGAGATGGAGGAGGAGGAGATGGAAATGGAGATGAAGGAGATGGAAATGGAAATGGAGATGGAGAGGATGGAAATGGAGATGGAGGAGAAAATGGAGGAGGAGGAGGAGATGGAGGAGGGGGCAATGGAGGAGGAGGAAATAAAAGAGGAGGAAATGGAGAAGGAGAAAATGGACTAGGAGGAGATGGGAGAGGAGGAAATGGAGGAGAAGGAAATGGAGGAGATGGAAATGCAAGAAGATGGAAATGCAAGAAGATGGAAATGGAGGAGATGGAAATGGTGGAGATGGAAATGGAGGAGGAGATGGAGGTGGAAATGGAGCAGGGGGAGATGGAGGAGGAGGAAATGGAGGAGGAGGGAGATGGAGGAGGTGGAAATGGAGGAGGAGGAAATGGAGGAGGAGGAGGAGATGGAAATGGAGATGGAGATGAAGGAGATGGAGATGGAAATGGAGATGGAGAGGATGGAAATGGAGATGGAGGAGAAAATGGAGGAGGAGGAGGAGATGGAGGAGGGGGCAATGGAGGAGGAGGAAATAAAAGAGGAGGAAATGGAGAAGGAGAAAATGGACTAGGAGGAGATGGGAGAGGAGGAAATGGAGGAGATGGAAATGGAGGAGATGGAAATGCAAGAAGATGGAAATGCAAGAAGATGGAAATGGAGGAGATGGAAATGGTGGAGATGGAAATGGAGGAGGAGATGGAGGTGGAAATGGAGCAGGGGGAGATGGAGGAGGAGGAAATGGAGGAGGAGGAGATGGAGGAGGTGGAAATGGAGGAGGAGGAAATGGAGGAGGAGAAATGGAGCAGATGGAGGAGGAGATGAAGGAGGAGATGGAGGAGGAGATGGAGGGGGAGATTCAGGAGGAAGAGATGGAGGAGGAGGAGATGGAGGAAGAGGAGATGGAGGAGGGGGAGATGGAGGAGGAGGAAATGGAGCAGGAGGAGATGGAGGAGGAGGAGATGGAGGAGGAGGAGATGGAGGAGGAGGAGATGGAGGAGGTGGAAATGGAGGAGGAGGAAATGGAGGAGGAGGAAATGGAGGAGGAGGAAATTGGGGAGGAGGAAAATGGGGAGATGGAAATGGAGGAGATGGAGGAGGAGATGGAGGAGGAGATGGAGGAGGAGATGGAGGAGTAGGAGATGGGGGTGGAGGAGGTGGAAATGGAGGAGGAGAAAATGCAGGAGGAGGAAATGGAGGAGGAGGAAATGGAGGGGGAGGAAATGGAGGAGATTGAAATGGAGAAGAAGGAGGAGGAGATGGAGGAGGAGATGGAGGAGGAGGAGGAGGAGGAGATGGAGGAGGGGGAGAATCAGGAGGAAGAGATGGAGGAGGAGGAGATGGAGGAGGAAGAGATGGAAATGGAAAGGAAATGGAGGAGGAGGAAATGGAGGAGGAGGAAATGGAGGAGATGGAGGAGGAGGAGGAGGAGGATGGAGGAGGGGAGATGCAGGAGGAATAGATGGAGGAGGAGGAGATGGAGGAGGAAGAGATGGAGGAGGAGGAGATGGAGGAGGTGGAAATGGAGGAGGAGGAAATGGCGAAGGAGGAAATGGAGGAGGAGGAAATGGAGGAGATGGAAATGGAGGAGATGGAGGAGGAGATGGAGGAGGAGATGGAGGAGGAGGAGGAGGAGATGGAGGAGGAGATGGAGGAGGAGGAGGAGGAGATGAGATGAGGAGGGGGATGAGGAGGAAAAGATGGAGGAGATGATGATGGAGATGGAGGAATGACGATGGAATAGGAGGAAACGAATGATGATGAAATGAGAGGATGATGAGACGGAGGAGGAAAAATGGAGGAGAGAAACGGAGGATGAGGAAACCGAGGATATGGAAATGGAGGAGATGGAAACGGGGGAGATGGATGGAGAGATGAGGAGGAGATGGAGGAGGAGATGGAGGAAGAGATGGAGGAGGAGGAGATGGAGGAGGAGGAGATGGAGGAGGAGGAAATGGAGGAGGAGGAATGGAGAAGGAGGAAATGGAAAAGGAGATGGAGGAGGAGAAAATGGAGGAGGAGGAGGAGGAAATGGAGGAGGAGGAGATGGAGGAGGAGAAGATGGAAATGGAGATGAAGGAGATGGCGATGGAAATGGAGATGGAGAGGATGGAAATGGAGATCGAGGAGAAAACCGAGGAGGAGGAGGAGATGGAGGAGGGGGCAATGGAGGAGGAGGAGGCAATGTAGGAGGAGGAAATGTAGGAGGAGGAAATAAAAGAGGAGGAAATGGAGAAGGAGAAAATGGACTAGGAGGAGATGGGAGAGGAGGAAATGGAGGAGATGGAAATGGAGGAGATGGAAATGCAAGAAGATGGAAATGCAAGAAGATGGAAATGGAGGAGATGGAAATGGTGGAGATGGAAATGGAGGAGAAAATGGAGGAGGAGATGGAGGAGAAGATGGAGGAGGAGGAGATGGAGTAGGAGGAGATGGAGGAGATGGAGATGGAGGAGGACGAAATGGAGGAGGAGGAGATGGAGGAGGAGGAAATGGAGGAGGAGGAGATGGAGGAGGAGGAGAAGGAGGAGGTGGAAATGGAGGAGGAGGAAATGGAGGAGGAGGAAATGGAGGAGGAGGAAATGGAGGAGGAGGAAACTAAGGAGATGGAAATGGAGGACATGGAAATGGAGGAGATGGAGGACGAGATGTAGGAGGAGATGGATAAGGAGGAGGAGATGGAAATGGAGGAGATGAAGGAGAAGATGGAGGAGGAGATGGAGGGAGGAGGAGGAAATGGAGGAGGAGGAAATGGAGGAGGAGGAGATGGAGGAGGAGAAGATGGAGGACGAGATGGAGGAGGAGATGGAGGAGGAGGAGTTGGTGGAGGAGGAGATGGAGGAGGAGGAGATGGAGGAGGTGGAAATGGAGGAGGAGGAAATGGAGGAGGAGGAAATGGAGGAGGAGGAAATTGGGGAGGAGGAAAATGGGGAGATGGAAATGGAGGAGATGGAGGAGGAGATGGAGGAGGAAGAGGAGGAGGAGATTGAGAAATTGAGGATATGGAAATGGAGGAGACGGAGGAGGAGATGGAGGAGGTGGAAATGGAGGAGGAGGAAATGGAGGAGGAGGAAATGGAGTAGGAGGAAATGGAGGAGGAGGAAATGGAGGAGGAGGAAATGGAGGAGATGGAGGAGGAGATGGAGGAGGAGGAGGAGGAGGAGATGGAGGAGGGGGAGATGCAGGAGGAAGAAATGGAGGAGGAGGAGATGGAGGAGGTGGAAATGGAGGAGGAGGAAATGGAGGATGACGAAATGGCGGAGGAGGAAATGGAGGAGATGGAAATGGAGGAGATGGAGGAGGAGATGGTGGAGGAGGAGGAGACGGAGGAGGGGGAGATGCAGGAGGAAGAGATGGAGGAGGAGGAGATGGATTAGGAGGAACAGATGGAGGAGGAGGAGATGGAATAGGAGAAAATGAAGGAGGAGGAAATGAAAATGATGAAAGGAGGAGATGGAGTAGGAGGAATGGAGGAGGAGGAGATGGAGGAGGAGGAAATTGAGGATATGGAAATGGAGGAGATGGAAATGGGGGAGATGGAGGAGAAGATGGAGGAGGAGATGAAGGAGGATGGAGGAAGAGATGGAGGAGAAGATGGAGGAGGAAGAGATGGAGGAGGATGATGATGAAGGAGGCGAAGTTGGAGGAGGAGGAAATGGATGATGATGATAACGGAAATGATGATGGAGAAAGGATGAAGATGGAGGAGGAGATGGAGGAGGAGATGGAGAATGGAGGAGGAGGAGGAGGAATGAAGGAGGAAGAGATGGAGAAGGATGGAGATGGATTAGAGGAACAGACGGAGGAGGAGGAGATGATGAATGGAGAGAAAATGAAGGAGGATGAAATGAAGGAGGAGGAGATGGAGAAGGAGGAGATGGAGGAGGAGGAAATTGAGGATATGGAAATGGAGGAGATGGAAATGGGGGAGATGGAGGAGAAGATGGAGGAGGAGATGAAGGAGGAGATGGAGGAAGAGATGGAGGAGGAGGAGATGGAGGAGGAGGAGATGGAGGAGGAGAAGATGGAGGAGGTGGAGATGGAGGAGGAGGAAATGGAGAAGGAGGAACGGGAGAAGGAGTGAAACGGAGAAGGAGGAGGAGGAGGAGAAATGGAGGAGGAGGAGATGATGAGAAATGGAATGAAGGAGACGGAAATGGAAATGGAGATGGAGAAGGAAATGAAGATGGAGGAGAAAATGGAGGAAGAGGAAGATAGAGGAGGGGGCAATGGAGGAGGAGGAAATAAAAGAGGAGGAAATGGAGAAGGAGAAAATGGACTAGGAGGAGATGGGAGAGGAGGAAATGGAGGAGATGGAAATGCAAGAAGATGGAAATGCAAGAAGATGGAAATGGAGGAGATGGAAATGGTGGAGATGGAAATGGAGGAGGAGATGGAGGAGGAGATGGAGGAGGAGATGGAGGAGGAGATGGAGGAGGAGGAGATGGAGGAGGAGGAGATGGAGGAGGACGAGATGGAGGAGGAGGAGATGGAAATGGAGGACATGGAAATGGAGGAGATGGAGGAGGAGGAAATGGAGGAGGAGGAGATGGAAATGGAGATGGAGATGAAGGAGATGGAGATGGAAATGGAGATGGAGAGGATGGAAATGGAGATGGAGGAGGAAATGGATGAGGAGGAACAGATGGAGGAGGAGGAGATGGAACAGGAGAAAATGAAGGAGGAGGAAATGAAGGAGGAGGAGATGGAGGAGGGGGAGATGGAGGAGGTGGAAATGGACAGGAGGCGATAAAGGAGGAGAAAATGCAGGAGGAGGAAATGGAGGAGGAGGAACTTGGGGAGGAGGAAATTGGGGAGATGGAAATGGAGGAGATGGAGGAGGAGGTGGAGGAGGAATGGAGGAGGAGATGGAGGACGAGATGGAGGATGAAAGAGGAGGAGAGACTGAAAAATTGGAGGATATGGAAACGCAGGAGACGGAGGAGGAGATGGAGGAGGAGGAGGAGGAGGAAATGGAGGAGGAGGAGATGGAGGAGGTGGAATTGGAGGAGGAGGAAATGGAGGATTAGAAAACGAGGAGGAGGAAATGGAGGAGGAGGAAATGGAGGAGATGGAGACGGAGGAGACGGAAATGGAGGAGATGGAGGAGGAGATGATGACGAGGAGGATGGAGGAGATGGAGGAGGTGGAAATGAGGAGGAGAAAATGGAGGAGGATGAAACGGATTAGGAGGAACAGACGGAGGAGTGAGGAGATGGAACAGATGAAAACGAATGATGATGAAATGGATGATGAGGAGATGGAGAAGGATGAGATGGAGGATGAGGAGACGGATGAGTGAAACGGAGGAGAGGAAATTGAGGATATAGAAATGGAGGAGATGGAAATGGAGGAGATGGAGGAGGATATGGAAATGGAGGAGCTGGAGGAGGAGATGGAAATGGAGGAGATGGTGGAGGAGATGGAGGAAGAGATGGAGGAGGAGAAGATGGAGGAGGAGGAAATGGAGGATGAGGAAATGGAGGAGGAGGAAATGGAGGAGATGGAAATGGAGGAGATGGAGGAGGAGATGGAGGAGGAGATGGAGGAGGGGAGGAGACTGATAGGGTGGAGATGCAGGAGGAAGAGATGGAGGAGGAGGAGATGGATTAAGAGGAACAGATGGAGGAGGAGGAGATGGAATAGGAGAAAATGAAGGAGGAGGAGATGGAGGAGGAGGAGATGGAGGAGGAGGAGATGGAGGAGGAGGAGATGGAGGAGGAGGAGATGGAGGAGGAGGAGATGGAGGAGGAGGAGATGGAGGAGGACGAGATGGAGGAGGAGGAGATGGAGGAGGTGGAAATGGAGGAGGACGAGATGGAGGAGGAGGAGAAGGAGGAGGTGGAAATGGAGGAGGAGGAAATGGAGGAGGAGGAAATGGAGGAGGAGGAAACTAAGGAGATGGAAATGGAGGACATGGAAATGGAGGAGATGGAGGAGGAGATGGAGGAGGAAATGGAGGAGGAGGAAATGGAGGAGGAGGAAATTGAGGGAGAGGAAATTGAGGATATAGAAATGGAGCAGATGGAAATGGAGGAGATAAAGGAGGAGATGGAAATGGAGGAGCAGGAGGAGGAGATGGAAATGGAGGAGATGGTGGAGGAGATGGAGGAGGAGATGGAGGAGGAGATGGAGGAAGAGATGGAGGAGGAGATGGAGGGAGATGAAACTGAGGATACAGAAACGATGAGATGGAAATGGAGGAGATAAAGATGAGATGGAAACGGAGGAGCTGGAAACGGAGGAGCTGGAGGAGGAGATGGAAACGGATGAGACGGTGGAGGAGACGGAGGAGGAGATGACGGATGAGATGGAGGAGGAGATGGATGAAGAGGGGATGATGATAAGACGGATGATGAGATGAAGGAGATGATGATGAGAAGATGGATGACGGAGATGGAGGAGGAGATGAAGGAGGAGATGGAGGAGATGGAGAGGAGGAGATGGAATAGGAGGAAATGAAGGAGGAGGAAATGAAGGAGGAGGAAATGGAGGAGAAGAAAATGGAGGGAGAGGAAATTGAGGAGATGGAGATGGAGGAGATGGAAATGGAGGAGATGGAGGAGGAGATGGAGGACGAGGAGGAGGAGGAGATGGAGGAGGTGGAAATGGAGGAGGAGAAAATGGAGGAGGAGGAAATGGATTAGGAGGAACAGATGGAGGAGGAGGAGATGGAATAGGAGAAAATGAAGGAGGAGGAGATGGAGGAGGAGGAGATGGAGGAGGAGGAGATGGAGGAGGATGAGACGGAGGAGAAGGAAAACGGAGGGAGATGAAAACCGAGGATTACAGAAAACGGATGAGACGGAAACGGAGGAGACGGAGGATGATTACGGAAATGGAGGAGCTGGAGGAGGAGATGGAAATGGAGGAGATGGTGGAGGAGATGGAGGAAGAGATGGAGGAGGAGAAGATGGAGGAGGAGATGGAGGAGGAGGAAATGGAGGATGAGGAAATGGAGGATGAGGAAATGGAGGAGGAGGAAATGGAGGAGATGGAAATGGAGGAGATGGAGGAGGAGATGGAGGAGGGGGAGGAGGAGGAGACTGATAGGGGGGAGATGCAGGAGGAAGAGATGGAGGAGGAGGAGATGGATTAAGAGGAACCAGACGGAGGAGGAGGAGATGGAACAGAGAAAATGAAGGAGGATGAGATGGAAGAGGAGGAATGGAGGAGGAGGAGATGGATGAGGATGAGATGGAGGAGGAGGAGATGGATGAGGATGAGATGGAGGAGGATGAGATGGAGGATGAGGAGATGGAGGATGAAGGAAACGGAGGAGAGGAAATCGAGGATTACAGAAACGGAGGAGACGGAAACGAGATGAGACGGATGATGAGATGGAAAACGATGAGCTGGAGGAGGAGATGGAAGTGGAGGAGCTGGAGGAGGAGATGGAAATGGAGGAGATGGTGGAGGAGATGAAGGAAGAGATGGATGATGACAGAAGACGGAGGAGGAGACGGATGATGATGAAATGGAGGACGATGAAACGGATGATGATGAAACGGAGGAGATGGAAACGGATGAGATGGAGGAGGAGATGGAGGATGATGATGATGAGGAGACGGAGGATGAGATGGCATAAGACGGATGATGATGACGGATGAAGATGAGACAGAGGATGATGGAGACGGATGATGCGAAAACGGACATGATGAGACGGATGATGATGACGGATGATGATGAGACGGATGATGATGAGACGGATGATGATGAGACGGAGGAGGTGGAATGGAGGAGGCGATGATGAGGGGATGAGATGGATGATGATGAGACGGAGTAGAAGGAAAATGGATGAGGATGAAATCGGAGAAGGAGGAACGGAGAAGGAGATGGATGACGAGAAAATGGAAGAGGAGGAGGAGGAAATGGAGGAGGAGGAGATGGAAATGGAGATGGAGATGAAGGAGATGGAGATGGAAATGGAGATGGAGAGGATGGAAATGGAAATGGAGGAGAAAATGGAGGCGGAGGAGGAGATCCAGGAGGGGGCAATGGAGGAGGAGGAAATAAAAGAGGAGGAAAAGGAGAAGGAGAAAATGGACTAGGAGGAGATGAGAGAGGAGGAAATGGAGGAGATGGAAATGGAGAAGATGGAAATGCAAGAAGATGGAAATGCAAGAAGATCGAAATGGAGGAGATGAAAATGGTGGAGATGGAAATGGAGGAGGAGATGGAGGAGGAGATGGAGGAGGAGGAGATGGAGGAGGAGGAGATGGAGGAGGAGGAGATGGAGGAGGAGGAGATGGAGGAGGAGGAGATGGAGGAGGAGGAGATGGAGGAGGAGGAGATGGAGGAGGTGGAAATGGAGGAGGATCGAGATGGAGGAGGAGAAGAAGGAGGAGGTGGAAACGGAGGATGATGAAACGGAGGAGGATGAAACGGAGGAGGAGGAAAACTAAGGAGACGGAAATGGAGGACACGGAAACGGAGGAGATGGATGAGGAGATGGAGGAGGAGATGGAGGAGATGAGATGGAGGAGGAGATGGAGGATGAGATGACGATGAGGAAACGGATGAGGATGAAACGGATGATAAATGAAACGGAGGAGAGGAAATTGAGGATATAGAAACGGAGGAGATGAAATGGATGAGATGGAGGAGGAGATGGAGGAGGAGATGGAGGAGGAGATGGAGGAGGAGATGGAGGAGGAGATGGAGGAGAGAGATGGAGGAGGAGATGGAGGACGGAGATGGAGGAGGAATGGATTAGATGAGATGGAGGAGGTGGAAATGGAGGATGAGGAGGAGGAGATGGTGGAGGTGGAGATGGAGGAGGTGGAAATAGAGGAGGATGGAAATGGAGGAGGAGGAAATGGAGGAGTAGGAACTTGGGGAGGAGGAAATGGAGGAGGAGGAAATGGAGGAGATGGAAATGGAGGAGATGAAAATGGAGGAGATGGAGGAGGAGATGGAGGACGAGGAGGAGGAGGAGATGGAGGAGGTGGAAACGGATGAGGAGGAAATGGCGATGGAAAACGGATGAGACGGTAACGGATGAGACGGAGGATGAGACGGATGATGATGAGGAGGATGCGATGGAGGATGATGATGAGGATGAGATCGAGGAGGGAAAGATGTAGGATGAAAGATGAAGGAGGATGAGACGGATGAGGTGGAAACGGAGGATGAGGAAAACCGATGATACGGAAACGGATGACGGAAACGGACGAGACGGTGATGAGATTTGATAACGGAGATGGATGAGGAGATGGAGACACGGAGATGATAAAGACAGAAGATGATGATGAACAGATGGATGATGAGATGGAAGATGAAGAGGAGGAGAGATCGAGAAAACCGATGATATGGAAACGGATGATGCATGATGAGACGATGACGGAGCAGGAGATGAGGACGATGATGAGATGAGATGGAAGAGATGGAGGAGGAGAAGATGGATGAGGAGATGGAGGAGGAGATGGAGGAGGAGATGGAGGAGGAGATGGACGAAGAGGTGGAGGAGGAGGGAAGATGGAGGACGAGGGATGGAGGAGGAAATGGAGGAGATGGATATGGAGATGGAGATAGAAATGGAGATGGAGAGGATGGAAACGGAGATGGAGGAGAAGATGGATGATGAGGAAATGGAGGAGATGGATGATGAGATGGAGGATGATGATGAGGACGATGGAGGAGGAGATGGAGGAGGAGATGGAGACGGAGATGATACGGAGGAAGATGAACGAGGAGGATGAGATGAAAGAGAAGAGACGGATGATGATGAAAACCGATGAGACGGAAACGGAGGAGACGAAAACGGATGAGACGGAGGAGGTGATGGATGAGGGGGAAACGGATGATGATGGAGATGGAGGATGATGAAGAGGGAACGGAGAAGGAGAATCATGGATGATGATGATGATGAAGAAGATTAGAGAATGATGAGATGGAGGATGATGAAACGGATGTGGGGAAACCGATGAGGATGAGATGGAAACGGAGGAGATGGATAAGAAGAGATAGATGATGAGGAGATGGAGGAGGACGGAGGAGGAGTTGATGATGAGATGGAGGAGGATGATGATGATGGAGATGGAGGAGGACGAAATTGAGGATACGGAAACGGAGGAGGGAGGAGGAGAAGAAGGAGGATGAAGATGAGGAGGTGAAAACGGAGGAGGATGATAAGGAAACGGACGAGGAGGAAATTGAGGAGATGGAAATGGAGGAGATGGAAACGGAGGAGGAGATGGAGTAGGAGACAGATGATGACATGGAGAAGGAGATGGATGAGGAGATGGATGATGAGATGGAGGAGGAGTTGGATGAGGAGATGGAGGAGGAGATGGAGGAGGAGATGGAGGAGGAGGAGATGGATGAGGATGAGATGGAGGGGAGGAGACGGATGAGGAGATGGAGATGGAAACGGAGATTGAAATGGATACGGAGATAGAGATGGAAATAGAGGAGGAATTGAAAGAAAGTTATAAAAAATATTGTGTTTGAGGAAGCTTTACGCTAAACATTGAGTTTTTATGTAAGCGCAATTGGCGTGGAGGGAGTGGGAATACGGGGGCGCGGGCGGTAAGGGTGAGCGAGGACACCTCGTTATAAACATAAAAAACATTAAAAACATCAAAACATCAAAAAACATCAATAACATCAAACACATCAAAAACATCAAAAACATCTCTCTAAGAGGAGGAGATGGAGGAGGCGGAGATGGGAGAGAAGGAGATGGAGGAGGTGGAAATGGAGGAGGAGGAAATGGAGGAGAAGGAAATGGAGGAGGAGGAAATTGAGGAGATGGAAATGAAGGAGATGGAAATGGAGGAGATGGAGGAGGAGATGGAGAAGGAGGAGATGGAGGAGGAGATGGAGGAGGAGATGGAGGAGGAGATGGAGGAGGAGATGGAGGAGGAGACGGATGATGAGATGTGAGGAGGAGATGGAGGAGGAGATGAGGAGGAGATGGATGAGGACATGGATGAGGAGACGGAGGAGGAGATGATGAGGAGATGGATGAGGAGACGGAGGAGGAGATGGAGATGGAGACGGAGATGGAGGAGGAGATGATGACGAGATGGATGAGGAGATGAGGAGGACGACGGATGATGACGATGGATGATGATGACGAATGATGATGAGACGAAATAGCAGGACGGATGATGATGAAAACCGATGAGATGGATTAGGAGACGGATGATGAGATTTACGGATACGATTTAGACAGAGATGGATGATGAGGAGATGGAGGAGAAGGAGACGGAGGACGGATGATGATGAGACGGAGGTGACAGATAGAATAGAGGAAACGAAGGATGAGTAAAACGAAGGATGATGAAACGAACGTAGCGGAGATGCAGGAGAAGGAGATGGATGATGATGAGATGGAGGAGAAGGAAACCAGGAGGATGAAATTGAAGATATGGAAAACGGAGGAGATGGAAACGGAGGAGATGGAGGATGAGATGGAGGAGAGATGGAGGAGGAGATGGAGGAGGAAATTGAAGAGGAGATGGAGCTTGAGTTGGAGGAGGAGATGGAGATGGAGGAAGAGATGGAGGAGTTGGAGATGGAGGAGGAGGAGATGGCGGAGGAGGAAATGGAGGAGGAGGAGATGGAGGAGGAGGAGGTGGAGGAGGGGGAGATGCAGGAGGAGGAGATGGAGGAGGAGATGGAATAGGAAGACATGAAGGAGGAGGAAATGATGGACGATGAGGAAATTGAGGATATGGAAAAGGAGAAGATGGAAATGGAGGAGATGGAGGAGGAGATGGAGAAGAAGATGGAGGAGGAGATGGAGGAGGAGATGGAGGAGGAGGAGATGGAGGAGGAGGAGATGAAAGAGGATTGAGATGAAAGAGGAGGAGATGGAGGAGGAGGAAATTGAGAAGATGGAGCAGGAGATGGAGGAGGAGATGGCGGAGGCGATGGAGAAAGAGATGGAGGAGGAGGAGATGGAGGAGAATGAGATGGAGGAGGAGATGGAGATGGAAATGGAAATGGAGATTGAAATGGATATGGAGATGGAGATGGAAATAGAGGAGGAATTGAAAGAAAGTTATAAAAAATATTGTGTTTGAGGAAGCTTTACACTAAACATTGAGTTTTTATGTAAGCGCAATTGGCGTGGAAGGAGTGGGAATACGGGGGCGCGGGCGGAAAGGGTGAGCGAGGACACCTCGTTATAAACATAAAAAACATAAAAAACATCAAAAACATCAAAAACATCAAACACATCAAAAACGTCAAAAACATCAAAAACATCAAATACATCAAAAACATCAATAACATCAATATCATCAAAAACATCAAAAACATCAAAACCATCAAAAACATTAAAAACATCTCTCTAGGAGGAGGCGCCAATGGCGTGGAGGGAGTGGGAATACGGTGGCGCGGGAGGAAGGGGTGAGCGAGGACATCTCGTCATAAAGATAAAAAACATAAAAAACATCAAATACATCAAAAACATCAAAAACATCAAAAACATCAAACACATCAAAAACGTCAAAAACATCAAAAACATCAAATACATCAAAAGCGTCAATAACATCAAAAACATCAAAAACATCAAAAACTATCAAAAACATTAAAAACATCTCTCTAAGAGGAGGAGATGGAGGAGGCGGAGATGGGAGAGAAGGAGATGGAGGAGGTGGAAATGGAGGAGGAGGAAATGGAGGAGAAGGAAATGGAGGATGAGGAAATTGAGGAGATGGAAATGAAGGAGATGGAAATGGAGGAGATGGAGGAGGAGATGGAGAAGGATGAGATGGAGGAGGAGATGGAGGAGGAGGAAATGGAGAAGGAGGAAAGGGAGGAGGAGGAATTGGAGGAGGAGGAGATGAAGGAGGAGGAGATGGAGGAGGAGGAGATGGAGGAGGAGGAGATGGAGGAGAAGGAAATGGATGAGGAGTAAATTGAGGAGATGGAAATGGAGGAGATGGAAATGGAGGAGGAGATGGAGTAGGAGATAGAGGAGGACATGGAGAAGGAGATGGAGGAGGAGATGGAGGAGGAGATGGAGGAGGAGTTGGAGGAGGAGATGGAGGAGGAGATGGAGGAGGAGATGGAGGAGGAGGAGATGGAGGAGGAGGAGATGGAGGGGGAGGAGATGGAGGAGGAGATGGAGATGGAAATGGAGATTGAAATGGATATGGAGATAGAGATGGAAATAGAGGAGGAATTGAAAGAAAGTTATAAAAAATATTGTGTTTGAGGAAGCTTTACACTAAACATTGAGTTTTTATGTAAGCGCAATTGGCGTGGAGGGAGTGGGAATACGGGGGCGCGGGCGGAAAGGGTGAGCGAGGACACCTCGTTATAAACATAAAAAACATAAAAAACATCAAAAACATCAAAAACATCAAAAACATCAAAAACATCAATAACATCAAACACATCAAAAACATCAAAAACATCAAAAATATCAAAAAGATCAAAAACATCAAAAACATCAAAAACATCAAAAACATCGAAAACATCAAAAACATCAAAAACATCAAAAACATCAAAAACATCAAAAACATCAAAAAGATCAAAAACATCACAAATATCAAAAACATCAAAAATATCAAAAACATCAAATGCATCGAAAACATCGAAAACATCAAAAACATCAAAAACATCAAAAACATCAAAAACATCAAAAACATCAAAAACATCAAAAACATCAAAAACATCATAAACATCAAAAACATCAAAAACATCAAAAACATCAAAAACATCAAAAACATCAAAAACATCAATAAAATCAATAAAATCAATAACATCAAAAATATCAAAAATATCAAAAACATCAAAAACATCAAAAACATCAAAAATATCAAAAACATCAAAAACATCAAAAACATCAAAAACATCGAAAACATCAAAAATATCGAAAACATCAAAAACATCAAAAACATCAAAAACATCAAAAACATCAAAAACATCAATAACATCAATAACTTCAAAAACATCGAAAACATCAATAAAATCAATAATATCAAAAACATCAAAAACATCGAAAACATCGAAAACATCAAAAACATCAAAAACATCAAAAACATCAAAAAGATCAAAAACATCACAAATATCAAAAACATCAAAAATGTCAAAAACATCAAATGCATCGAAAACATCGAAAACATCAAAAATATCAAAAAGATCAAAAAGATCAAAAACATCACAAATATCAAAAACATCAAAAATATCAAAAACATCAAATGCATCGAAAACAGCGAAAACATCAAAAACATCAAAAACATCAATAAAATCAATAATATCAAAAACATCAAAAATATCGAAAACATCAAATGCATCGAAAACAGCGAAAACATCAAAAACATCACAAACATCAAAAACATCATAACATCAAAAACATCGAAAACATCGAAAACATCAAAAACATCAAAAACATCACAAACATCACAAACATCAAATACATCAAAAAGATCAAAAACATCAAATACAATAAAAATATCAAAAAGATCAAAAACATCAAATACAACAAAAACATCAAAAACATCAAATACAACAAAAAAATCAAAAACATCAAAAACATCAAAAACATCCAAAACAGCAAAAACATCAAAACCATCACAAACTTCAAAAACATCAATAAAATCAGTAACATCAAAAACATCAAGACATCAAAAATATCACAAACATCAAAAACATCAAAAACATCAAAAACATCAAAAACATCAAAAAGATCAAAAACATCAAATACAACAAAAAAATAAAAAAAAAATCAGAAACATCAAAAAAAAAACAAAACATCAATAACATCAAAAACATCAAGACATCAAAAACATCACAAACATCAAAAACATCAAATACAACAAAAAAAATAAAAAAAAAACAAAACATCAATAACATTAAAATCATCAAGACATCAAAAACATCAAAAACATCAAAAACATCAAAAACATCAAAAACATCAAAAACATCAAAAACATCAAAAACATCAAAAACATCAAATACAACAAAAAAATTAAAAAAAAAACAAAACATCAATAACATTAAAATCATCAAGACATCAAAAACATCAAAAACATCAAAAACATCAAAAACTTCAAAAACATCAAAAACATCAATAACATCAAGACATCAAAAATATCAAAAACATCAAAAACATCAAAACATCAAAAATATCAAAAACATCAAAAACATCAAAAACATCAAAAACATCGAAAACATCAATAAAATCAATAATATCAAAAACATCAAAAACATCAAAAACATCAAAACATCAAAAACATCACAAACATCAAAAACATCAAAAACATCAAAAACATCAAAAACATCAAAAACATCAAAAACATCAAAAACATCAAAAACATCAAAAACATCAAAAACATCAAAAACATCAAAAACATCAAAAACATCAAAAACATCAAAAACATCAAAAACATCAAAAACATCAAAACATCAAAAACATCAAAAACATCAAAAACATCAAAAACATCAAAAAACATCAAAAACATCAAAAACATCAAAAACATCAAAAACATCAAAAACATCAAAACATCAAAAACTTCAAAAACATCAAAAACATCAAAAACATCAATAACATCAAGACATCAAAATATCAAAAACATCAAAAACATCAAAAACATCAAAAACATCAAAAACATCAAAAATATCAAAAACATCAAAAACATCAAAAACATCGAAAACATCAATAAAATCAATAATACAAAAACATCAAAAACATCAAAAACATCAAAAACATCAAAAATATCAAAAACATCAAAAACATCAAAAACATCGAAAACATTAATAAAATCAATAAATCAAAAACATCAAAAACATCAAAACATCAAAAACATCAAAAACATCAAAACATCAAAAACATCAAAACATCAAAAACATCAAAAACATCAAAAACATCAAAAACATCAAAACATCAAAAACATCAAAAACATCAAAAACATCAAAAACATCAAAAACATCAAAAACATCAAAAACATCACAAACATCAAAAACATCAAAACATCAAAAAACATCAAAAACTTCAAAAACATCAAAAACATCAAAAACATCAATAACATCAAGACATCAAAAATATCAAAAACATCAAAAACATCAAAAACATCAAAAACATCAAAAATATCAAAAACATCAAAAACATCAAAAACATCAAAAACATCGAAAACATCAATAAAATCAATAATATCAAAAACATCAAAAACATCAAAAACATCAAAAACATCAAAAACATCAAAAACATCAAAAATATCAAAAACATCAAAAACATCAAAAACATCAAAAACATCGAAAACATTAATAAAATCAATAATATCAAAAACATCAAAAACATCAAAAACATCAAAATCATCAAAAACTTCAAAAACATCAAAAACATCAAAAACATCAAAAACATCAAAAACATCAAAAACATCAAAAACATCAAAATGATCAAAACATCAAATACATCAAAAACATCAAATACAACAAAAATCAAAAAAAAAAAAACAGAAACATCAAAAAAAAACAAAACATCAATAACATCAAAAACATCAAAAACATCAAAACATCAAAAACATCACAAACATCAAAAACATCAAAAACATCAAAAACATCATAACATCAAAAACATCGAAAACATCGAAAACATCAAAAACATCAAAAACATCAAAAACATCACAAACATGACAAACATCAAAAACATCAAAAACATCAAAAACATCAAAAACATCAAAAACATCAAAAAACATCAAAAACATCAAAAACATCAAAAACATCAAAAACATCAAAAACATCAAAAACATCAAAAACATCAAAAATATCAAAAACATCAAAAAACATCAAAAACATCAAAAACATCAAAAAATCAAAAACATCAAAAACATCAAAAACATCAAAAACATCAAAAACATCAAAAACATCAAAACATCAAAAACATCAAAAATCAAAAACATCAAAAACATCAAAAACATCAAAAACATCAAAAACATTAAAAACATCAAAAACATCAAAAACATCAAAAACATCAAAACATCAAAATGATCAAAAACATCAAAAACATCAAAAACATCAAAAACATCAAAAACATCAAAATGATCAAAAACATCAAATACATCAAAAACATCAAATACAACAAAAAATAAAAAAAACAGAAACATCAAAAAAACAAAAACATCAATAACATCAACAACATCAAAAACATCAAAACATCAAAAACATCACAAACATCAAAAACATCAAAAACATCAAAAACATCATAACATCAAAAACATCGAAAACATCGAAAACATCAAAAACATCAAAAACATCAAAAACATCACAAACATGACAAACATCAAAAACATCAAAAACATCAAAAACATCAAAACATCAAAAACATCAAAAACATCAAAAACATCAAAACCATCAAAAACATCAAAAACATCAAAAATATCAAAAACATCAAAAACATCAAAAACATCAAAAACATCGAAAACATTAATAAAATCAATAATATCAAAAACATCAAAAACATCAAAATCATCAAAACTTCAAAAACATCAAAAACATTAAAAACATCAAAAACATCAAAAACATCAAAAACATCAAAATGATCAAAAACATCAAATACATCAAAAACATCAAATACAACAAAAAATAAAAAAAAAAACATCAAAAAAAAACAAAACATCAATAACACAAAAACATCAAAAACATCAAAAACATCAAAACATCAAAAACATCACAAACATCAAAAACATCAAAAACATCAAAAACATCATAACATCAAAAACATCGAAAACATCGAAAACATCAAAAACATCAAAAACATCAAAACATCAAAAACATCACAAACATGACAAACATCAAAAACATCAAAAACATCAAAAACATCAAAAACATCAAAAACATCAAAAACAAAACATCAAAAACATCAAAAACATCAAAAACATCAAAAACATCAAAAATCAAAAACATCAAAAATCAAAAACATCAAAAACATCAAAACATCAAAAAAATCAAAAACATCAAAAAACATCAAAACAATCAAAAACATCAAAAACATCAAAAACATCAAAAACATCAAAAACATCAAAAACATCAAAAACATCAAAAACATCAAAAACATCAAAACATCAAAAACATCAAAAACATCAAAAACATCAAAAACATCAAAACATCAAAAACATCAAAACATCAAAAACATCAAAAACATCAAAAACATCAAAAACATCAAAAACATCAAAACATCAAAAACATCAAAAACATCAAAAAATCAAAAACATCAAAAACATCAAAAACATCAAAAACATCAAAAACATCAAAAACATCAAAAACATCAAAAACATCAAAACATCAAAAACATCAAAAACATCAAAAAACATCAAAAACATCAAAAACATCAAAACATCAAAAACATCAAAAAACATCAAAAACATCAAAAACATCAAAAACATCAAAAACATCAAAAACATCAAAACATCAAAACATCAAAAACATCAAAACATCAAAAACATCAAAAACATCAAAAACATCAAAAACATCAAAAACATCAAAAACATCAAAAACATCAAAAAAACATCAAAAACATCAAAAACATCAAAAACATCAAAAACATCAAAAACATCAAAAACATCAAAACATCAAAAACATCAAAAACATCAAAAACATCAAAAAACATCAAAAAACATCAAAAACATCAAAAACATCAAAAAACATCAAAAACATCAAAAACATCAAAAACATCAAAAACATCAAAACATCAAAAACATCAAAAACATCAAAACATCAAAACATCAAAAACATCAAAAACATCAAAACATCAAAAACATCAAAAACATCAAAAACATTAAAACATTAAAAACATCAAAAACATCAAAAACATCAAAAACATCAAAACATCAAAAACATCAAAACATCAAAAACATCAAAACATCAAAAACATCAAAAACATCAAAAACATCAAAAACATCAAAAAAACATCAAAAACATCAAAAACATCAAAAACATCAAAAACATCAAAAACATCAAAAACATCAAAAACATCAAAAACATCAAAACATCAAAAACATCAAAAACATCAAAAACATCAAAAACATCAAAAACATCAAAACATCAAAACATCAAAACATCAAAAACATCAAAAACATCAAAACATCAAAACATCAAAAACATCAAAACCATCAAAAACAATAAAATCATCTCTAGGAGGAGATGGAGTAGGAGGAGATGGGAGAGGAGCAAATGGATTAGATGGAAATGGAGCAGATGGAAATGCAACAAGATGGAAATGGAGGAGATGGAAATGGAGATGGAAACGGAGGAGTTGGAAATGGAGAAGATGGAAACGGATGATGAAACGGAGGAGGAGATGGAAAAGGAGATGAGGAGGAGGAGATGGAGGAGGAGAGATGGAGGAGGATGAGGATGAGAGATGGAGGAGGGGAGATTTAGGAGGAAGACGATGATGATGAGACGATGATGAGGAAGAGATGATGAGGATGATGATGGGAGGACGAGATGATGATGATTATGGAACAGATGGAAATGAATGAGGAGGAAATGAATGATGATGAGACGGAGGATGAGGAGATGGACGATAATGAAATGATGATGATGAACTGATGATTACGAAAACGGATGAGACGGAAACGGGGAGACGGAGGATGAGATGATTGAGATGAAACGGATCGAGGAGATGGATGAAGAGACGGAGGATGAGGAGACGGATGATGATGAGATGGAGGAGGTGGAGACGGATGAGGAGGAAAACGGATAAGGATGAATGGAGAAGGATGAAAACGGAGAAGGAGACGGATGATGAGAAAACGGATGATGATGATGATGAAAACGGATGATGATGAGATGGATGATGAGAAGACGGAAATCGGAGACGAATGAATTTACGATGGAAACGGAGACGGAGAGGATGGAAATGGAGATGGAGGAGAAAACGGAGGACAAGGATAGAGACGGATGAGGGGGCAATGGATGAGATGGAAATGTAGGAGGAGGAAATAAAAGAGGAGAAATGGAGAAGGAGAAAATGGACTAGGAGGAGTTGGGAGAGGAGGAAATGGAGGAGATGAAAATGGAGGAGATGGAAACACAAGAAGATGGAAAGCAAGAAGATGGAAACGGATGAGATGGAAATGGTGGAGATGGAAATGGAGGAGGAGATGGAGGAGAGATGTAGGAGGAGGAGATGGAGTAGGCGGAGATGGAGATGGAGGAGGACGAAATGGAGGAGGACGAAATGGAGGAGGACCGAAATGGAGGAGGAGGAGATGAAGGAGGTGAAAATGGAGGAGGAGGAGATGGAGGAGGAGATGAGAAGGAGGAGGTGGAAAATGGAGGAGGAGGAGGAAATGGAGGAGGAGGAAATGGAGGAGGAGGAAACGGAGGAGGAGAAACCAAGGAGATGGAAATGGATGACAGGAAAACGGATAGATGGAGGACGATGGTGGATGAGATGGATATGGAGGAGGAGATGGAAACGGAGGAGATACGGAAACGGATTGGAAACGGAGGAGACGGAAAACGATGACGACGGATGATGACATCGGAAACGGATGAGATGAAAATGAAGACGGATGATGAGACGGAGGAGGATGATGATGAAAGGATGGAGGAGGAAAACGGATGAGGATGAAGAAGATGGATGACCAGATGGATGATGAGGAGTTGGTGGAGGATGATTGATGATGCGAAACGGATGATGGAGGAAACGGAGGAGGATGAAACGATAATGGATAAGGATGAGGAAGGAGACGGAAACGGAGACGAAGGAGACGGAGACGGAACGGATTTGAGAACGGAGACGGAGGAAGAAAACGGATGATGATGATGAGACGGATGAGACGGATGAGGTACAACGGATGATGATGAAAACGCAGGATGATGGTTCAAAGATGATGAAACGGATAATGACGAAAACGGATCAGAGGATGGGATGACGGAGGATGAAACGGATGACGGAATGGATGAGATGAAAACGCAAAGAAGACGGAAACGCAAGAAGATGGAAACGGAGGAGACGGAAACGGCGGAGATGAAAACGGATGATGAGACGGAGAAAGACGGATGATGTGAAATGGATGAGGAGACGGATGATGATGACAATGAAGAGGTGGAAACGGAAAGATGATGGAAACGGATGGATGAGGAAACGTAGGATGATGAAACGGATGATGATGAACCATGAGACGGAAACGGAGGACATGGAAACGGAGGAGACGGATGACCAAGCAGGGAGGACATTTAACGATGATGAGATGGAAATGGAGGAGCCGGATGATGAGACGGAAAACGATGAGACGAATGACAAGATGATGATGAGACGGAGGAGGATGAGGAGAATGATGATGATGAAACGGAGGATGATGAGATGGATGAGACAGAAGACGGAGGACGAGACGATGAGGAGATGGATATGTGAGGAGGAGCTGGTGATGATGACATTGACGAGGATGAGACGGATGATGCGAAACGATGATGATGTACGTGATGATGACGATGGATGATGATGAAATCAGAGATGATGAAAACGGAGACGGAAACGGATGGAGACGGATGATGAGATGGAGGATGAAGATGATGATGAGATGAAACCGATGATTACGGAAAACGGATGAACCGATGATGACGATGGATGATGAAAACGGATGATGATGAAACGTGATGATGAAAAACGGAGAGATGAAACGAATGATGATGAAACGGAGGATGATGAAACGAGGAGGGACGGATGATGATGACGATGATGATGATGATGGGGATGAAGACGGATGAAATGATGATCACGGATCAGGATGAACAGACGGATGATGATTGAACAGGAAACGGATGATGATGAAAACGAACGATGATGAGACGGATGATGATGAGACGGATGATGATGAAAACGGAAGACGGAAACGATGACGAGATGGAAACTGGATGACGATGAGGAGATGATGGAGACGAATGATGAACACGATGAAGGATGACGGAATGATGACACGATGATGATGAGACGGATAAGCAGAAAACGGATGAGGATGCGACGAATGATGATGAAAACGGATAATGATGAAACGACAATGATGAAACGGATAATGAGACGGATGATGATGAAAACGATGATGATGATGATGAAAACGGAGACGAAGGAGATGGAAACGGAAACGGAGATGGAGAGGATGGAAATGGAGACGGAGGAGAAAACGGAGGATGATGATGAGATGGAGGATGGGGCAAATGGAGGAGGAGGAAATAAGAAAAGATGGAAAATGGATCAGGAGGAAATGGGGGATGGAGGAAATGGAGGAGATGGAAATGGAGGAGACGGAAAACGCAAGAAGACGGAAACGCAAGAAGATGGAAACGGAGGAGATGGAAACGGTGGAGACGGAAACGGATGATGAGATTTGATGGAGGACGGATGATGACACGGAGAAGGAGACGGATGAGGAGATGGATGATGACATGATTTGATGAGCCGATGATGAGGAGATGGATGGAGATATGATGACATGGATGATGATGAGACGGATGAGATGAGACGGAGGGATGAGATGGATGATGATGAGACGGAGATGGAAATGGAGACTGAAATGGATTACGGAGATAGAGATGGAAAAGAGAATGAACTGAAAGAAAGTTATAAAATATTGTGTATGAGGAAGCTTTACGCTAAACATTGAGTTTTTATGTAAGCGCAATTGGGGAGGGAGTGGGAATACGGGGGCGCGGGCGGTATGGGTGAGCGAGGACACCTCGTTATAAACATAAAAACATTAAAACATCAAAAACATCAAAAACATCAATAACATCAAACACATCAAAAACATCAAAAACATCTCTAAGAGGAGGAGATGGAGGAGGCGGAGATGGGAGAGAAGGAGATGGAGGAGGTGGAAATGGAGGAGGAGGAAATGGAGGAGAATGAAAACGATGATGATGAAAACCGAGGAGACGGAAACGAAGGGACGGAAACGGATGAGATGGAGGATGAGATGGAGGACGGAGGAATGGATGATAACACGGATGATGACTTTGATGATGATGACGGATGATGACACGGATGATGACATCTTATGATGATCATCTGATGATGACATAACGGATGATGACATTTATGATGACATTTGATGACTTATCGATGATAAACGGATGAGTCGGATGATGAACATCGTTGACAGCCGATGATGACACGGATGATGATATGATGATGATACGATGATGAGACATCATAATGATGATGATCAAAGACATTTGATACGATAGGAAACCCGATGAACATTATATGATGACGATGATACGAACGACGATGGACATCAAGATGATGATTATGATGACGATGAAAACATGGAAGACGATGAAACGGATCAAGACATGATAAACAGGTGAAAACGAATGATGATATAAACGAATGATGAAAACGAATGGAACACATGATGACATCAATGAGATGATGATGATAAGACGGATGAGAAATGAAAACGCAGATGATGAAAACTAAAAGATTACGGAAACGGATGAGACGGAAACGGAGGAAACATATGATGACGTGATGATGACACGGATTATGAAAAACGGGATAAACATTTAAGAGCCGATGATGATATACGAAGCGATGAAAAACGAGACGGATGAAGCATCAAAGACGTAGATGATGATGACTAAAGTGATGAAACGGATGATGATGATGGTGATAATGATCGATGATGATGAAACGATGATGAGACGGATGATGAAACGAACGGAATATCAACATCAAATGATGAAAAACGACGGATCGATTTATGAAAACCGATGATACGACATAAGACGGAAAAACGGATGAGACGATTTGATGATAACGATAAAAAGATCGGATGATGACTTGATGATGATTGATGATGATTGAAACGGATGATGATGAGCATCAAAACATTAAAAAGACGTACATTTTAAAATTGAATAACATAAAACATGAAGGATGATGAAAACTGAAAAGATGGATCAGGAGATGGAGGGATAGCATGATAGAATGGAGAAAGAGATGGAGGAGGAGGAGATGGAGGAGAAGGAGATGGAGGAGGAGATGGAGATGGAAATGGAAATGGAGATTGAAATGGATATGGAGATGGAGATGGAAATAGAGGAGGAATTGAAAGAAAGTTATAAAAATATTGTGTTTGAGGAAACTTACACTAAACATTGAGTTTTTATGTAAGCGCAATTGGCGTGGAAGGAGTGGGAATACGGGGGCGCGGGCGGAAAGGGTGAGCGAGGACACTCGTTATAAACATAAAAACACAAAAACATCAAAAACATCAAAAACATCAAACACATCAAAAACGTCAAAAACATCAAAAACATCAAATACATCAAAAACATCAATAACATCAATATCAAAAAACATCAAAAACATCAAAACCATCAAAAACATTAAAAACATCTCTAGGAGGAGGCGCCAATGGCGTGGAGGGAGTGGGAATACGGGTGGCGCGGGGAGGAAGGGGTGAGCGAGGACATCTCGTCATAAACATAAAAACATAAAAACATCAAATACATCAAAAACATCAAACACATCAAAAACGTCAAAAACATCAAAAACATCAAATACATCAAAAGCGTCAATAACATCAAAAACATCAAAAACATCAAAACATCAAAAACTATCAAAAACATTAAAAACATCTCTTAAGAGGAGGAGACGGGAGGAGGTGGAGATGGGAGAGAAGGAGATGGAGGAGGCGGAAATGGAGGAGGAGGAAAACGGAGGAGAAGGAAACGGAGGACGAGGAAACTGATGAGACGGAAAACGAATGAGACGGAAACGGATGAGACGGAGGATGAGACGGGATAATGACGAGACGGATGATGAGACGGATGATGACATGATGATGATGACGGATGATGACATTTTGAGAGACATGATGGACGGATGATGATGAAAACGATAGGATGAGGACGATGATGATGAACCGATGATGAGACGAATGATGATGACGGATGATGATGATGACGGATGATGATGATGACGGATGATAATGAAACGGACGATAATAGATGAGACGGAAACGATGATGGAAACGGATGATGACGGAGCAGACAGATAGATGACACACGGATAATGACGATGATGACTTGATGATGAGACGGATGATGAGCTGATGATGATACGGATGATGATGATGACGAGATGATGATGACGGATGATGATGATGACGGATGGGAGACAGATGATGATAGAAGACGGAAACGGAGACTGAAACGGATATGACGGAGATAGATTACGGAAACAGAGGAGGAATTGAAAGAAAGTTATAAAAATATTGTGTTTGAGGAAGCTTTACACTAAACATTGAGTTTTTATGTAAGCGCAATTGGCGTGGAGGGAGTGGGAATACGGGGGCGCGGGCGGAAAGGGTGAGCGAGGACACCTCGTTATAAACATAAAAAACATAAAAAACATCAAAAACATCAAAAACATCAAAAACATCAATAACATCAAACACATCAAAAACGTCAAAAACATCACAAACATCAAATACATCAAAAACGTCAATAACATCAATAACATAAAAAACATCAAAACCATCAAAAACATTAAAAACATCTCTCTAGGAGGAGGAGGAGGAGGAGATGGAGGAGGAGGAGATGCAGGAGGAGATGGAGGAGGAGATGGAGGAGGAGGAGATGGTGGAGGTGGAAATGGAGGAGGAGGAAATGGAGGAGGAGGAAATGGAGGTGGAGGGAATTGAGGAAATGGAAATGGAGGAGATGGAAATGGAGGAGATGGAGTAGGAGACGATGATCCAGATGATGATGAGATGGAGAAGGAGATGAAGGATGATGATGGAAACGGATGAGATGGTGGAGGTGATGGAGGAGGACGATGGAGGAAAAGATGGATGAGGAGAAGATGGAGGATGACGGATGATGAGACGGATGATGATATGCGATGATATGAAGATGAGATGGATGATGATGCGATGATGAGCCGAGTGAAGAGTGATGATGAGGACGGATGATGAGGGATGGAGGAGGAGGAGATGGAGGAGGAGGAGATGGAGGAGGTGGAGATGGAGGAGGAGGAAATGGAGAAATAGGAAATGGAGAAGGAGATGAAGGAGGAAAATATGGAGGAGGAGGAGGAGGAACTGGAGGAGGAGGAAACGGAGGAGATGAAAATGGAGATTGAGAAGAAAATAAAGGAGGAGGAAGGGATGGAGGAGGGGGCAATGGAGGAGGGGGCAATGGAGGAGGAGGAAATGTAGGAGGAGGAAATAAAAAAGGAGGAAATGGAGAAGGAGGAAATGGACTAGGATGAGATGGGAGAGGAGGAAATGGAGGAGATGGAAATGGAGGAGATGGAAATGCAAGAATATGGAAATGGAGGAAATGGAAATGGTGGAGATGGAAATGGAGGAGATGGAAATGGAGAAGATGGAAATGGAGGTACGGCAATGGAGGAGATGGAAATGGAGGAGATGGAGGAGGAGATGGAGGAGGAGGAAATGGAGGAGGATTAAATAGAGGAGGAGGAAATTGAGGACATGGAAATGGAGGAGATGGAGATAGAGGAGATGGAGATGGAGAAGATCGAGGAGGAGGAGATGGAAAAGATCGAGGAGGAGGAGATGGAAAAGATTGAGGAGGAGGAGATCGAGAAGGAGGAGGTTGAGGAGGAGATGAAGGAGGAGAAAATGGAGGAGGAGGTGGAGGAAATGGAGGAGAAGGAGATGGAGGAGATGGAAATGGAGGAGATGGAGGAGGAGGAGATGGACGAGGAGGAGATAGAGAAGGAGGAGGTTGAGGAGGAGATGGAGGAGATGGAGGATATGGAGATGGAAATGGAGATGGAAATGGAGATGGAGTCAAGGATGGTAAACGGAGATGGAGACGAGAAGAAGATGGAGGAGGAAACGGAGGAGGAGAAAACGGATGATGAAAAACGGTGAGGATGAAAACCGGAAGACGAGGAAACGGAGGATATGAACGATGATGATGACCAAAACGGAGATGATGATGATGAGACGATGATGATGACGGATGATGATATTTGATGATGATGACGAGAGATGATGATGAGACGGAAATGATGATAATGAAAACGATGAGGATAAACCGAGGATACAGAAAACGGATGAGATGGAAACGAAGGACGGAAGATGACGGATGAGGACAGATGACGAGAAGATGATGAAATGACGGCGAAGATGAGGATGATGACATTTGAAGAGACGGATGATGATGAGATGGATGATGAGGAGATGGTGGATGATGAAACAGAGAAGGATGAAACGGATGATGATGAAACGAAAGATGATGAAAACGGATGATGATGAGACGGATGATAAGGATGACTGATGGAAAGACGAATGATAATGAAAACGACGATGATGAAACCGATGATGATGGAAACGGAGGAGACGGAAACGGAGAAGACGGAAACGGATGAGATGGAGGAACAGATAGAGGATTATCACGGATGATGACGATGATGGAGGAGATGAAGGAGGATGGAGGAGGATGGAGGAGGAGACGGAGATGGAGATGGAGACGGAAACGGAGATGGAAAAGGAGACTGGAAAACGGAGACAGAATTGGAACTAGAGGGAGGAATAAAAAGCTTTAAAATATTGTGTTTGAGGAAGCTTTACACTAAACATTGAGTTTTTATGTATGCAAGCCGTGGAGGGAGGGGAATACGGGGCACGGGCGGAATGGGTGAGCGAGGACACCTCGTCATAAACATAAAAATATAAAGAACATCAAAAAACATCAAAAACATCAAAAACATCAAAAACATCAATAACATCAAACACATCAAAAACGTCAAAATATCAAAAAACATCTCTCAAGAGGAGGAGATGGAGGAGGCGGAGATGGGAGAGAAGGAGATGGAGGAGGTGGAAATGGAGGAGGAGGAAACGGAGGAGAAGGAAATGGATGATGATGAAAACCGATGATGGAAACGAATGAGACGGAAAACGGATGACGAATGATGATACGACAATGATGATGACGGATGATGACGGGATAAATGATGATGACGGATGATGATGACGATGATGACGGATGATGAACGGATGATGATCGGATGATGACATTTGATGATGACGATGATGACATCGGATGATGACGATCGATGATGACGATCGATGATGATCAGGATGACGGATGATGACATTTTACAATGATGACGGATGATGACGGATAATGAGACTGATGATAAAGACGGTGATGAGACGGATGATGAGATATGAGACGGATAATGGAAAGACGGATGATGATGAGACGGATGATGATGAGACGATGAAAACAGATGAATGATGAAAACGGATGATGATGAAACGATGACAGGAAACGGATGATGATGAACCGATGGAGACGGAAACGATGAGGACGGAAACGGATGGAGACGGATGATGATATGGAGGAGGAGACGGGAGGAGATGGAGGAGGAGATGGAGGAAGAGGAAACGGAGGAGGAGGAAATGGAGGAGAAACAAATGGAGGAGGAGAAAATGGAGGAGGAGGAGATGGAGGAGGAGGAAATGGAGAAGGAGGAAATGGAGATGGAGAAGACCGAGGAGGAAGAGATGGAAAAGATCGAGGAGCAGGAGATGGAAAAGATCAAGGAGGAGGAGATCGAGAAGGAGGAGGCTGAGGAGGAGATGGAGGATGATGAAAATGGATGATGATGATGACAATGACAAAGCAGATGATGATGAAACGATGATATGGAAACGGAGAAGATGGAGGATGATGACGATGATGATGAAACGGATGACAATGAAACGGAGGAGATAGAACGATGATGATAGAGACGCAGATGATGAGACGGAAAAGGACGGATGATGAGGACAGGAGATGGAGACGGAGGAGGAGTTGATGACGAGACGGAGTGAGGGGGAGATGCAGGAACAGGAGATGGAAGATCGGAGGAATAGAACAGGGGGAAACGGAGGAGGATGAGATAGAGGATGAGGAGACGGAGACGATGGAGGAAAGAAAACGGATGAGGATGAAAACCGAGCAGACGGAAACGGAAACGACACGAGGATGATGATGAAGAATGGAAGACGGATGACGAATAGACTTGGAAGATGATGACGGATGATGATGAACGGATAACAATGAAACCGATGAGACGGATAGGCAGACGAATGATGACACGGATGATGAGACGGATGATGATGACGGTGATGAGACGGATGATGACATTGTAACGATGACGATGGAAGAGATTGATTAGGACGAGATGGATGATGAGGAGACGGATGATGATGACTTGGATGATGACGACATGGAAAAAATGGACGGATGATTTGGACGATGATGACGGATAGAGACGCAAGAATGATGATGGATGATGACAACACGGAACAGGGAAACGAATGAGGGGGAAATCATGATGATGAACGGATGGACGGATAAGTGATGAGACGGATGATAATGAACGGATGGATGATGAAAACCAGGAGACGGAAACGATGACGAAAACGGAGGAGACGGATGATGATATGAAATGACGATGATGATACCGATGATGACAGATATGATGAGATGGTGATGAAGACGGATGAAGATCGATGGAAGAGATAGAGGATGATGAAAACGATGATGAAGGATGATGACATGATGAGATGGATGAGGACGATGGATGACAATGAGATGGAGATGATGATGACGGATATTTAGGAGATGGAGGATGGGGAGAATGATGACGAGATGGAGGAGGAGATGATGGAGATGATGATGACGTGAAGATGAGACGGATGATGACAGACGATGACATTTATTCTGATGATGACAGTGATGAACCGATGATATTTCTGATATGGACGAATAATGATGATGATGATGACGGATGATGATGACGGATGATACAATGATGATGACGGTGCAGAAGATGATGATGAACGATGATGATGACTAGATGATGACGATGATGACGGATAATGAGACTTTCGATGATGACGGTGATGAGACGGCGATACGGTGAAGTCAAGACGGATAGACACGGATTTATGATGACGGATGATGATGACGATGAAAACAGAGATGAAAACGGATGATGATGAAACGGATGATGCAGGAAACGGACATGGATGAAACCGATGAGACGGAAAAACGATGGAGACGGAAACGATGAGACGGATGATGATAGCGGATGATGACGATGAAATGATGAACCCGATGATGATGAAACGGATATGAAACCAAACGGATGATGATGAAAACGGATGATGATGAGACGGATGATGACGAAAACGGATAATGATGAAACCGGAGAAGGATGGAAACGGATGATGATGGAAAACGGATGATGATGAAACCGATGGAGACGGAAAACGGATGATATGGAAAACGGATGAGATGGATGATGGATACGGATGATGATGATTTGAGATAGACGTGATGATGATGACGGAAAGGATGATGATGGAGAGAGGACGGATGCAGATGGACGGATGATGATGACAGATAATGATGAAACGATGATGATGAAAACGGATGATGATGCAATCGATGACGGATCCGATGGAGACGGATACGGAGGAGACGGATGATGAGACGGATGATGACGGATGATGATGATGATGACAGATGATGATGACATTTATATGATTATGATGAAACGATGATGATGGCATGATGATGAAACCGATTTATTTATTGAAAACGGATGATGATGAGACGGATGATGATGAACCGATAATGATGAAACGATGATGATTTGAAACCGATGATGATGGATGACGACGAATGATGGATGATGATGACAATGATGAAACGATGATGATGAAACGGATGATGATGACGACGATGATATGATGACGATGATGATGACGGATAATGATGAAAACGATGATGATGAAACGATGATGATGAAACGATGACAGAAAACGGATGATGATGACGGATGATGATGAAACGGAAATGATGAAACGGATGATGATGAAACGGATGACGATGAAACGGATGACGACGAAAACCGATAGACGGAAACGATGATGACGGAAACGGATGATGATGATGATGATGATGATGGACGGAGGATGATTTCGATGATGATGATGACGGATGAAAATGAACCGATAGATGATGAAAATGGATGAGGAAGAAATGAAAGAGGATGAGATGGATGAACGAGGAGATGGAGGAGATGAGACGGAAAAGGATGAGACGGATGATGATGAAACCGAGGACATGGAAACGGAGGAGATGAAAACGGATGGAGACGGAGGTGGAGGAAATGATGATGATGGAAACGGATGAGGAGCCAACTGATGAGACGGACTGAAGAAGACGGAAACGGATGGAGATGGATGACGATGATGATTTGATGGAGGACGATGGATGATGAGACGGATGATGACAAGATGGATGATGATGGAAAACGATGATGATGAAACGATGATACAACAATGATGATGATAGCCGATGATGACGATGGAATACGGATGATGATGATGACAATTGATGACGACGAGATGATGCGAAGACGGCGATAATGAGACTGATGATTAAATGAAACGGATGAAAGATGAAAACCCAAGACGGAAACGATGAGACGAAAACGATGACACGATGATGACGATGATGAGACGGATGATGATTCGATGATGAACGATGACAATGATGATGATGACATTCTAGATGAATGGAAAGAACAAATGATGACAGCTGATGATGATGGATGATGACGGATGGAACATGCGAATGATGATGACACGGATGACTGATGAGACGGATGATGATGGAGATGTGATGATATGAAAACGGATGATGATGAAACGGATGATGATGAAACAGATGATGATGAAAACCGATGGTAGGAAACGGATGAACTGAAACGGATGAGATCGGATGATGAGACGGATGATCCGATGATGATGAAGACGGATGATGATTACGGAACCGGATGATTTACGGTGATGAGACGGATGATAAGACGTATGATGATGACGGATGGAGAAAGACGATGATGACAGACGACGGATGATGATGATGACGAAGATTTGATGATGACGGATGATGGACGGATGAAGATGTGATGATGATGATGACGGATGACTTATGACGATGATGATGACACGGAGACGGATAATGATGACGAAGATGATGAAACGGATGATGATGAGACGTGATGATGATGAGGACGGATAGAAATGAAAACGAGAAAACATGAGCCGACGAGACGGAAACGGATGATGACGGATGATGACGAATAGAAATAAGACGGATGATGATGATATCGATGATGATATTATTTCCGATGATGATGACGGGATGATGACACGATGATGAGACGGATGATGACATTGATGATGACGGTGATGACTTGATGATGATGACGTGATGATGACAATGATGATGACGGCGCAGAGATGATGACGGATGAAGACGATGATGATGACGGATAATGACGGATGATGAAGACGGATGATGAGATGGATGATGAGGACGGTAGGATGAGACGGATGATGATGACGGCGAAGAGACGGATAAGGACGGATGATGATGAAAACAGAGAAATGATGAAAACGGATGATGATGAAACGGAGGAGGATGAAAACCGATAAGATGGAAACGGAGGGATGGAACTGGATGATGGAGGAGGAGATGGAGGACCAGGAAACGGATGATGATGAAACGTGAGGAGGAGAAACGCGAAGGAGGAGAAAACGGAGGATGATTAGGATGATGATGATGAAAACGGAGATAAGGATGAGACGGATGATGATGAGATGGAGCAGAAAAGACGGTGATGAGATGGAGGAGAAGAGATGGGGAGGAGATGTGATGATGAGCATGACCGAAAGGTGCGATGATGAGGAATGATGATCGATGAGATGGAATGATGAAGAGGAGACGGATGATGATGAGACGGAAGATGATGAGGAGGAGTGATGATGATGATGACGGAGCAGAAGGAAACAGAGAAAGACCCAGTCGACGAGACGGAAAACGGAGACATGGATAAAGACGGATGATGATGAGACGATAATGAGATTGATAAGACGTGATGATGAGACTGATGATGAGATGATGGAGACGATGATATTCGATGATGAAAATGAGAGACGGAAAGGAGAAGGTAAACGATGGAAAGACGGATGATGAGGAGACGGAGCAATGAACAGATGATGACATTGATGATGAGACCGATATGACGGTGATGGATGACGGATGATGACATTTGAAATGAGACGGATGATGAGACGGATGATGATGAAACAGAGAATGAGTGGACGGATGATATTACCATGGATGATGACCAAATATGACATTGATGATGAGACGGATGATGATCGATGATGATAATGATAATGACATCAGGAATAACGACGGATGAAGACGTGATGATGATGACATTTACGAATGAGACAGATGATGACACGTATGATGACGATCGAGGAAGAGACGGTGATGGAGACGGATGAGGAGACGGCGAAGGAGACGGATGAAGAGATGGATGATGAAAACAGATAGTCGATGAAACTGATGATGATGAAACGAAGGAGTAGGAAACGGAGGAGGATGAAATCTGAGGAGATGGAAATGGAGGAGATGGAAACGGAGGAGACGGAGGAGGACATTAAGGAGGAGACGGATGACGATGAACCGGAGGATGAGGAAACGGAGATGATAGTGTAGAATGATGAGAAAACGGATGATGATACGATGATAAGTGATGAAAACGGATAAGGATGATGGACGGATGAAATGAGACGGATTAGAAAAGATGCGGATGAGATGGATGATGATTGACGATGGATGATGAAACATAAATGATGAAACGGATGATGATGAAACGGAGGATGGAAATGAAACGGATGAAACAGAAACCCAGAGACGGAAACGGATGAGACGAAAACAGAGACGGATGATGAGACGGTGATGACAGACGGAGGAACATACGATGATGATGACATGGATGACAGACGGATGATGAACGGATATTTGATTATCAGATGGACGGATAAAGATGACGGATGATGATGACATTTGACGGATGATGACATCGGATGATGATCAGACGTATTATGGAGACGGATAATGATGACGGATGACAAGAAAACGGATGATGACAGAACATGACGATAAAAAACGATGATACGGATGATAAAACATTGACGGATCCAGACGGAAACGGACTTGGACGAACTTCGACGGATGAGCAGATGGATGATGAGATGGATACAGAACGATGATGAGATGGATGATGAATGGAGGAGGAGATGAGGACGGGATGGATGAGGAGACGGATGATGAGACGGAGGATGACACGATGATGAGGAGATGGATGACGAGATGGAGAAAAAGATGTATGATGATATGGATGATGAGGTGGATGATGACATGGGATGATGACGGATGATGACTGATGATGACACTGATATTTGACGATGATGATGACACCGGATGATGATGAACGGAACAGAATATGATGACGGATACAATGGAGACGGATAGTGATGATGACGGATAATGATGACGGATGATGATGATACGATGATGACCAAACAGATGATGATGATGATGAAACGATGATGATGAAACGGATGATGATGAAACGATGAAACGGATGATGACGGAGACGGAGATGAATGCGGAGACGGAAACCGAGGAAAAGAAAATGAGACGGAAACGATGACGAAAATAGGGAGACGATGATGAGACGGAGTAAAGACGATGGATGGAACCGATGATGATGACGGTGATGATGATGACGGAGATGACAGATGATGAATGATGATATGAGACGGATGATGATGATGACGGAGGATGAAATGGCGGATGAAAAACAGATGATGATGATGATGAAACGGATGATGATGAAACGGATGAGAAAAGAAGATGGATAAGATGAAAACGGATGATGATGATTACTACGGAGGATAGACGGATCAACTTGCAGATGGATGAGGAGATTGATGATGAAACGGATGATAATGAGACGGATGAGGATGAAACGGATGAGGAGAAAACGGATGATGATGAAAACGGATGAGTGACGAAACGATGATGAAGAAATCGGATGATGATGACAGGATGATGATGATGATGATTGTGATAATGATCTGATGGAGGAGGAGGAGTTGGAGGAGGAGGAGATGGAGGAGGAGGAAATGGAGGAGGAGGAAATTGAGGAGATGGAGGAGGAGATGGAGATGGAAATGGAGATGGAAATGGAAATGGAGATGGAAATGGAGATGGAAATGGAGATGGAAATGGAGATGGAAATGGAGATAAAAGTTATAAAAAATATTGTGTTTGAGCAAGCTTTACACTAAACATTGAGTTTTTATGTAAGCGCAATTGGCGTGGAGGGAGTGGGAATACTGTGGCGCGGGTGGAGGAGGTGAGCGTGGTCACCTCGTCATAAACATAAAAAACATAAATAACATCAAAAGAAGAGGAAACGGAGGAGGAGGAAATGGAGGAGGAAGAAATGGAAGAGGAGGAGATGGAGGAGGAGATGGAGGAGGAGATGGTGGAGGAGATGGAGGAGGAGATGGAGGAGGAGATGGAGGAAGAGGAAACGATTGGAGGAGGAAACGGAGGGATGAAGAAATGGAAGAGGATGGAGATGATGATCCATGATCTGATGATGATTGATGATGAGACGGATATTGATGAGACGTGATGACATGATGACGGATGATATTAATTGTACTGATGATGATGAAAACGGATGATGATTGAAACGATGATGACAATGATATAATGATGAGACGGATGGAAGAGACGGATGATGATGATGACGAATGATGACGACATTGATGATGACAGGAGACGGATGACAATGAAGACGGATATGCGAAAAGGAAGATGGAAAACCTAAGACGGAAACGATGAGACGAAAACGGATGGAGATGGAGGAGAAGACGGAGAGGGAGATGGAAGACGAGATGGAGGAGGAGATGGAGGAGGAGATGGATGAGGAGACGGAGGATGAGATGAAGTGGAGGAGATGGATGAGAAGACGGATGATGAGACGCTAGAGGTGATGGAGAAGGAGATAGAGGACGGAGAAGCAGATAGGATGATGAGATTGACGATGAGATGGATGATGAGATGGATGATATTTGATGATGGACGGATGATGCGGATGAAGATGAGATGGAGTGACGGAGGGCGATGACGGATGAGGAGATGGATGCGAAAACGGATGATGATGAAAACCGATGATGGAAATGAAACAGAGGAGGAGGAAACATGGAGATGCGGAAATGGAGGAGATGGAAACGGAGGAGACGGATGATGAGACGGATGACGAGACGGATGAGGAGACGGATGATGAGATGGAACCGGATCGAGATGGCGGAGATGGACGAAGAGATGTGAGGATGATGATGGATGGAAGACGGATGATGAGGAAGATGATGATGAGACGGATAAAGAGACGGATGATGAGGAGATGAAGAGGATGATGAGACGGATGATGAGATTGGATGACGGATGGAGGATGATGATGACGGATGATCCAGGAGGGAGATGGATGACGGGATGGAGGATGATGAGACGGAATGGATGAGGATGATGGAAGATGATGATGATGATGAGGAGATGGATGATGAAAACAGACAAACGATGGAGCCTGACGACGGAAACGGAGGGAGGATGATGAGGAGATAAAAGATGGAGGATGATGAGACGGATGAGAGTATCCGCGGAGATGGAGAAGGAGATGGATGATGAGATGCGATATACGATGGATGATAACAAGATGATGACATTTGGCGCAGGAGACGGATGGGATGAGATGGAGATCAGGACGATGATGACGTGAGAAGGAGATGGATGATGAGATGGATGATGAGATTGGGGGAAGACGTGGATGAGATGGATGAGGAGATTTGGGAATGAGACGGAGGAAGAGACGGAGGATGATGAAAACAGAGAAGGATGAAAACGGAGGATGATGAAACGGATGGACCGAAGAAATTGAGGAGACGGAAAACGGAGGTGACGGAACTGAGATGGATGATGAGACGGACGACGATGGAACGGATGAGGAAAATGGATGATGAGAAAACGTAGAATGATAGAGAAACGGATGATGATCAAGGATGATGATGATGAGAAGGACGAGAGATGGAGACGGATGATGATGAAGAGGATAAGATGATTGATGATGATGGATGAGATGGAGTGATGAGGATGGATGAGGAGATGATAGAGAGATGGTGGAAGAATAAGAACAGATGGAGATGGATAAAATGATGACGACGGATGATGAAAACGGATGATTAGAAAACGGAGGATGATGAAAACGATGATGACAATGGATGATGATGATGATAGAGATGGATGAGGAGATGGACGACGAGATGATGACGAGATGAGACGACGGATGGATGATGACGGATGATGGATGACAAGAGAAAACGGATGCAGACGGATGATGAGACGGATGATGACGATGGATGAGAGACGGAACCGGATGATATTTGTGATGACGGATGATGAGACGGATGATGACGGATGAAATGACGGATGATGACAGACGATGATGATACGGATGATGACGATGATGGATATTTATGGACGGATGATGACATCGATGATGACATTTGATCCAAAATATGCGATGATGATGACATCTGATGAACGATGACATTTACGATGATGGAGACGGAGACGGTGATGATGAGACGGAAGATGATGATGATGATGATGATAAGATGGGAGAATGGAAAACAGAGAAAGATGAGCTGATGAGACGGAAACGGATGATGACGGATGAGATGACGAATAGATGAGGAGGATGTTGGACGACAGGATGATGATGAATGAGACGGATGAAGAGACGGATGATGATGGAGAAGGAGATAGATGATGAGGACGGAGGATGACGACTGAGGATGACATGCGGATGAGACGGATATTTCGGATGATGACAATAACTGATAATCGATGATGAAGGAGATGGGGGAAGACGGATGATGATGAGAGGACAGGACGACAGAGGAGGAGACGGATGATGACTGATGAGAGATGCGATGAGACGATGATGACCCGATGATGACGAACATAATATAGACGGGAATAGAGACGGAGGAAGAGATGATGATGAGGACATGGAGAAGGAGATGGAGGATGAAGGATGGAGACTGATGATGACATTTGCGAAGGAGACGGATAGGAGATGGTGAAGGAGACGGAGGAAGAGACGGATAGATGAGCAAAAAGAATATGAGGAAACGATGATGATGAAACGGATGACTAGGAAACGGATGATGATGAAATTGAGGAGATGGAAATGGAGGAGATGGAAATGGAGGAGATGGAGGAGGAGAGATGGAGAAAATCGAGAATGAGGAGGAGGAAATGGAGGAGGAAAAATGCAGAATGATATTGAGAAAATGGAGGATGATTACGGATGAGGAGGATGAAATGGAGAATGAGGAGATGGAGGAAGAGGAGATGGATTAGGAAAGATGGTGGAGGAGACGGAGGATGAAAGATGATAGAAGAAAACGGAGGATGATGAAACGATGAGGATGAAAACGATATGGAATGAAAACGGATGAATATTAAAAACCCAGGAGACGGAAACGTGGATGATCGAAAACAGGGAGACGGATGATGAGATGATGACGGATGGAGGACGGATGATGACGAGAGATGGAGGATGAGATGGAGGGAAGAGACGGAGGAGGAGGAGATGGAGGAGGAGGATGGAGATGGAGGAGGAGGAGATGGAAGAGGAGGAGATGGAGGTGATGAGAAGAGAAGGAGAGACGGATATGGATACGAGGAGAAAATGATGGAGGAGGAGGATGAAAATGATTAAAAAGGATTATATAAAATATTTACTGAACTATTGAAACATATTAGGATATTATCAAATTTGTCGACGAATATGAGGAGGAGAAGATGGACGGATCAGATTGAAAAAGATTGGATATTAGGATGATAGATGGAGGACGGAGATGGATGGAAATGATGGATGACGATGACGATTGATGAGGCGGACATTGAACCAGAGAGGATATATGAGACGGATGATGGAGGAGGAAAATTAAGGAGACGGATGAAAAATGACGATGATGATGACATTTGGAGGATGATCAACGGATGATGACGATGATGGCAGTGAAATGCTAAGCTCCGATGATGATGATTGTGATGTGACGACTGACGGACATTAGGAGATTGAAACCAGTAAAGAAAAATGAACCCAGAGACGGAAACGGATGAGACGAAAACAGGGATGCGGATGAGACGGATAATGATAGTTTTTTTGATCACTGTTGTTGATGATATTTGAGATGATGATTGTAAATGAACAGACGATCGCATATTTGAGACGGATGATGATGGAGACGGACTGAATATACAGAAGATATGATGATGATGAAACCGATATGATGAAACGAGGAGAAGAAGATTGATAAGATGGAAACCTGATGATCACGGATATTAATATGGATATTAAGATGATAAAGAGACGGGATGATGACGGAGGATGAAACGATGAGTAATGAGCACGATGATATTGTTACGATAGATGTTGTTCTGTGATGATGCGGAAACGATGATATGAAACCGAGAGACGGATGAGGAGATGGAGATGGAAATGGGAGATGGAAATGGAGATGGAAATGGAGATGGAAATGGAGATGGAAATGGAGATGGAAATGGAGATGGAAATAGATGAAGAACTGAAAGAAAGCTATAAAAATATTGTGTTTGAGCAAGTTTAAACTAAACATTGAGTTTTACAAGCAATTGGCGGATGGGAATACCGTGGCGCGGTGGAGGTGGTGAGCGTGGTCACCCTGTCATAAATATAAAAATATAAATAACATCAAAAGAAGAGGAACGGAGGAGGAAATGGAGGAGGAAGAAATGGAAGAGGAGGAGATGGAGGAGG